>CAXIEO010000019.1:0-125000 GCA_964023405.1 Apodemus agrarius
TATTTCTGAGTTCTTCGAGGCCAGCCTGTTCTACAGAATGAATTCCAGGACAGAAAGGGCTATACACAGAAACCATGTATCAAAAAAAAAGTCACATCTGAAGTCAGGCTATGGAGGCACACTCCGTTAATCCCAGCACTTGGGATGCAGAGGCAGGCTGATTTCTGAGCTCAAGGCCAACCTGGAATACAAAGTGAGTTCCAGGATAGCCAAGGATACACAGAGAAACCCTGTCTCGAAAAACAAAAAAAAAAAAAAAAGAAAACAAAAACAAAAACAAAACACATTTGGCTGATGCTTCTGATCCAGGCCCATAGAGGAACCAACTCTCCATGTCTCACTGCTCAGCCGCATGTTCCTCCCCATTGTGGGCAGTGATCATGTACTCACCATGTCTTGATTTCAGATTCCCTGAATTCCCCTCACAGCACACAACAGCAGAGGTCAGAGCAGGACACAGAGAACCATTCAAGCTGCACAGCCCCAGCGAACACACAGAAAGGCAACTAGAAATTCCAGCCTCTTTGTCTGACTGCTAGGTCTGCCTGGAGGCCTTGATTGGCCAGTGAGTCTTAGCCCTCCTCAGGTTAAAGTGTGCATCCTGTCCAGGGACAGACCATTTTCAGATCTCAGGAGTATTTTTCAGGCCATTAGCATTTGAAATAAGATTCCAAGAGGAATCTCACCCCACCCAGCCCTGGTGGAGGACACAAAATTCCAGCTAAGGCTGGACTGTTACCTGCTCCTCCCCTCTGTAAGCCAGGACCCTGAGCTTACCAGGACCTGTGCCTGAGCTTTCCTCAAAGTACTTCTTGCCAAAATCATGAATAGTTTGCAAAGTTCATTGCTCAAGGTGCATTTCAGGTATCAATTTGACCCAGGAATGGATGAACCAATGAACTAGGCTATTAACATAAAAGATGGATTTTTAGAAACAAGAGTTTTAGCCAGACAGTGGTATTGCATGCCTGTAATCCAAGAACTGGGGAGGCAGAGTCAGGTGGATTTCTGAGTTTGAGGCCAGCCTGGTCTACAGAATGAGTTCCAGGGGAGCCAGGGCGTCAGTGCTCTACTGAGAAACCCTGTCTCAAAACAAACAAACAAAAATGAAAAACAAAACAAAACAAACAAACAAAAAAACCAACTCCTGGGAGGCAGAGGCAGGTGGATTTCTGAGTTCGAGGCCAGCCTGGCCTACAGAGTGAGTTCCAGGACAGCCAGGAATACAAAGAGAAACCCTGTCTCGAAAAACCAAAAAAAAAAAAAAAAAAAAAAAAAAAAAAACCAAACAAACAAAAACAAACCAAGAGTTTTATTTATGGCTAAATGCTGGGATCAGGGATACTGAAGCTCCCTTCAACAGATGATAGATATCAAACAACCCCCGGAGTAAATCCAGAAACAAAAGCGAATCACTGGTGAGCATTTTCATCATTGGGAAAGTTGAGAAGCACAGAAGAATTAATAAAGATTTTCTAGGTAAGCCTATCTCAAATTGTAGAGGAAATGAATCTTCCTATGTATATAGAAAAGGTAGTTAATTGAATGTCACAATAAAGGCTGTCAGTCAAGGAAAATTTGAAAAATCAGAAGTTTTTAATTTCATGTTGCAGGATATTACAGCTCGTCACCATTACATACCAGAATACTTAAGGAATAAATACTTCCAATATGCATTTTCAAATAAAACAATCAAACAATTCACCCTTATTTTGTAAAATAAAGTAGTACAAATACAAAAAAATAAAAATGGCCTTTCCATATGTATTTTCCAAAAAGAATCTATAGCCTAGATCAAAGGCGCATCAGAACAAATCAAAAGATCAAGATTATAAAAGGGTTTCTTGGTGGGCAGTGGTGACACATGCCTGTAATCCCAGCACTTGGGAGGCAGAGGCAAGTGGATTTCTGAGTTTTAGGCCAGCTTGGTCTATAGAGTGAGTTCCAGGACATCCAAGGCTTAACAGAGAAACACTGTCTCCGAAAAGAAACAAACAAAAAACCCCCAAAAAACAAAAAAAAAATGGGTTTCTCACCTCAAAAAGAATAATTAAGAAACTTCTCCCAAAATAACCAGGGTAAGAGTTAGTTTTAGGGGATTAGAGGGTTATGGTTAGGGTCAGGACAAGCATTGTTAAGGTTAAGATGCTTAGGAAATTGAGGGGTTAAGATAGGATTAGAGATTAAGGATAAGTCTCAGGGTTAGATTCATGGTTAGGGTTAAGGTGACCACCTTTAATCTTGAAGGTCCCACTGAATCAATAATATCCCTCTCACACAAAGAAGAAATGTCAGTGTTAGGGTAAGTCTCAGGATCAGGTCAAAGGATTTGTTTTTTGTGTTGTGTGAACTCAGTTTCTATCTTTTCTCTCATCTGCCTTCCTAGTCCTCTTTTTCATAATATCTAAATCTTCTTTCCTGCCACAAGGAAAGTGTAAGGTGAGTTATCTAAAAGCCTAGACTTCCCAGATGGGAAATATCTTTACTTTATCATGGAGCCCATTTCATATACAACAGAAGATTAAACATGACTCACAACATCAGTTTTCCCAATCTCACACACTGCACCTAAAGAAATTCTTATCTTTTTTAAGGAATGCAGTAAAATTTCCTGGTGGTGGTGATGATGGTGTCACATGCCTTTAATCCCAGCACTTGGCAGGCAAAGGCAGGCGGATTTCTGAGGTCAAAGCCAGCCTGGTCTACAAAGTGAGTTCCAGGACAGCCAGGGCTATACAGAGAAACCCTGTGTTCAGAGAAAAAAAGAATGGCAATAAAATGTCCTCGTTTTTTAGTTATTACCTGCTGATCAATTTATTACCTACTCTGAGGTCAGGACACACCTCAAACCTCCAAAGGCTGTGAAGAGCTTCCTTAAAGGCATAAGCCTAGCCAGGTTAGGCACGCATATACTGCCACCATCACACACACATACACACACACACACACACACACACACACACAAACACACACACACACATCACTGGGCACTTAAAAACTAGGAGACTGCAGTGAGCTCCAGACAACCTAGAAGTCAGTGAGTTCTAGGGCAGCCCTAGACTACACAGCATGATCCTGTCTCAAAACACTCAAGTTAGTAAACATCACACACTTCATGTATGGTACTCAAAGGACTTCAGTTTGAGTACAAATGTTTTAGGCAACATTTAGAAATTAAAACAAGTGACTTCAACACAGAAACCTCTGGACTCAGGGCTTAGACTTCTTTCATAGAATGGATAGTAAATAACACTGTAAAGCTTACAGCTTTACAGTGATAACTGCAAGCACAGGAAAAATATGGGCCAAAAGTTTTGCCACTGTGCTAAAGGCTTGGCTGCTGAAGTTACCACCCTTCTAAAAACCTCTGGTATCCCTACACTTCCAACTAAACAGTGGGCAGCAAGAGCAGATTTGCACTTAGCATTTGCCATATGGTCTCAGATGGCTTTCACTGTTAGTCTATGTTCTCCCATATTTTAAAAGAACCTGGATAGCCAAGCAGTGGTGGTACACACTTTTAATCCCAGCACTTGGGGTGAAGAGGCAGGCCATGAGTTCAAGAACAGGCTGGTCCAAGAAAAAGATCTAGGGAAAGCTAGGGTTAATAATGAAATGCTGTCTACAAAAAAAAAGAAAGAAAGAAAGGAAAGAAAACAAAAACCAAACAACCAAACAAAAACCCTTGACAAGAATGCAAAATGTCCCACCTCTCTCAAGCATGCTCCAGGGCCATCCCCTCACATATCTATTGAGGATCCATCCAGATCATCTTCAACCACAGCCTCTTCTCACCAAGACAAGTCAACAGTGCTTGAATTCTCAGCAAACTCACTGACTAATGCCTTAAGCCTCAGCCTCAAGAGTCACACTTCTGCATTTGATTGCAAGGTAAATCTCACTTCCAATGGTTTCTGTTTTGTAAATAAAAAATCATACTTTAAGGTTTTAGTTTTCAAATCAAATCCTATTCATATCATGTCTATTATGGAGCATTTTAAGGGGAAAAAAGGCAAAACTTACATATCTTTGTCTTGTCTAAATATCTGGGACATTCAGTTGTGGAGAGCCATATTGGGGTACTGTGCTGCCTGACAGAAACTTGACATTGGTCAAGGACACAGACTTCAAGTAGGAATTTCATATTGAGGCAAAATAGGGAAGTAGATTAAGGCAGGAATTTTTATCTTAGGGTGGAACTAGAGAACAAGGAAGTATGCTCAGGTATTTTGGTCATCCTTACACACCCTTGGACAATTTTGTATCTTCCTTATTCCTCATTGTACTACTTTTGACCTTGATTCTTGCATGTAATTAATCTGGTATAAAAGGGGGTTGAAAATTACTAAACCCACCCTTCAGTCTCAGAATTGACTGGGGTCACACTGCAGTTTTGTCTAATTGTCTCTTTCTTTTCAATCCTCACTCCTGCTCTGGAAAACCTGGTGAGTGACTGAGCAGACTTGGTCATTCACTCATTATTATTTTCTGTTCTCAAACTTAAGTGGAAACACTGGCCGATTTCCTGTTAAGAAATTTAATTTTAGCGTCTGTCAACATTTTAAACTTATTCTGTTATTTTTTTAATATATGCATACACAATTGAATAAGGCTCAGCCTAAGCTTTCCATAAAACCATTCCCTGGGCACTCGATAACTTATA
Organism: Apodemus agrarius; assembly: GCA_964023405.1. Lineage (NCBI taxonomy): Eukaryota > Metazoa > Chordata > Mammalia > Rodentia > Muridae > Apodemus > Apodemus agrarius. The sequence goes on from CAXIEO010000019.1 coordinate 4,664, forward strand.
AGATGCCAGGGTCCCTGATTGACCCATGAACTCCACTATCTCATTTGTTTAACAGATAAACTCTCATCATCTCTGTCACGCCAGGCATAAGCAGCAGTCATGACAGTTATCAAAGTGATATCTGTACCAGATACTGGTGCTGTACGGAATCCCTAATGCCTAACACACATGTGTTATCCAACTCAGCCCATGTTGCTGTCAGCACGGTCTCCATCAGCAATGCTGGGGGAGCTGCAGTGTCTGCCATCTGTGGTAGCACAACAGGGAAAGCCATGATCAAGAGATGTCAACTTACATTCCTTTCTACAGGTTGATGAACATTATCTTAACCACCCAGATAGTTAATTCCCATCATGACTCAATTAAATTTCCCCAAACATGAGGATCACCAAAAAAGTGAAATGCCACCAGGCGGTGGTGCCACACGCCTTTAATTCCAGTGCTTGGGAGGCAGAGGCAGGCAGATTTCTGAGTTTGAGGCCAGCCTGGTCTTCAGAGTGAGTTCCAGGACAGCCAGGGCTACAGAGCGAAACCCTGTCTCGAAAAACCAAAAAAAAAAAAAAAAAAGTGAAATGCCTTTCTTCTGAACTCTTATGCCTGCCGTTGGTGGCACATGACTTTAGTGCCACCACTCTATAGGCAGAGGCAGGTGAATCTCCTGTCAATTCAAGGCCAGCCTGGTCTACAGAGCAAGTTCCAAAAATTTCCACAGCTACACAGAAAAAAAATCTGTCTTGAAATTCCAAAATAATAATAATAGTAATTATGATAAAGTACTGATAGATATTTTTTCACTGTTTTGCAGTCTCCACACATGGGCAATTCTAGTTTTTTTTTTGTTTGTTTGTTTTTTGTTTTTTTAAGGAAAGCAACAAAGCTCTTCAACAGTCCACTAAGGTTCACCATCACCTTTTCAATGGCAAAACTGTTTCCAAATTGCTCTGAAATCAATGAAGGGATAGTAAGGGATAATACATGTAAAGAATGGTGAACGTCCACAATAAAAAATGGGGGTAACCAGATCAGGACTATCAGATTCACCTAACACACACACACACACACACACACACACACACACACACACACACACAGCTCTCAGACTGTGGCAGTTTTACACCTAGGGCTATCTTCTCCCCTAGACTCTTGACTTGCCCACAGCCCTGGCCCCATTGTTCAGAGCCTTCCCATTGGCTGCAATTGGCAGGGGAGGTGGGACAAGAGGAAGACCGCCCTTGACTGTCAGAGCAGTGGGCATGCTGGTAGTTGTGGTCCTTATTGGGTTCCATTCTGGGAATTGTAGTCTTTGAACCTCTAACGTGGGTGGGGGCGGGGGGATGGGGGAGGGGCGAAGATGAGGGCATGTGGGTGTGATCCTCTGATCCCGAGGGCTTCTGGGAAGTGTAGTTTGCAGGCCACTTGCTGTTTTACCAGCTATTGTGGCAGCTCTGGGCAGTGATGGATCACAGCTTTAGTCCTTTTTTTGCTTTTGTTGTTGTTGTTGTTGTTGTTGTTGTTGTTTTGTTTTTTTGGTTTTTCGAGACAGGGTTTCTCTGTGTAGTCCTGGCTGTCCTGGAACTCACTCTGTAGACAAGGCTGGCCTCAAATTCAGAAATCTGCCTGCCTCTGCCTCCCAAGTGCTGGGATTACAGGCGTGCGCCACCACACCTGGCACAGTTTTATTCCTTTAATCCCAGCACTTGGGAGGCAGAGGCACGCAGATTTCTGAGTTTGAGGCAAGCCTAGTCTACAGAGTGAGTTCCAGGGCAGCTGGGTCTACACAGAGATACCCTGTCTTGAAAATTAAAACCAAACCAAACCAAACCAAACCCAACCAAACCAAACCAACCAAACAACAACAACAAACAAATGAGAACAAAACAAACAACCAAACCAAAAACAAAGAACTGAAATAAAAAATAACAAGTACCCACTGTTGCTTGATTGATTAAATGAGTAGACAAAGAGACTCATTCAAATATCTGAAGCACATCTTGGTGTTTATTTAACCCCCTGAGGTATTTAAGACTGCTGTTGTATAACCTCAGTTTGGTCTGTGTCACCATCTCCTTCTTACAGGCTTGAAGTGTGGGCTTCAAGCTGCACTTTGGATCTGCGACTTCTGAAGCCCTGGGCAAGGCCTCGGGTTCGGTGATGCTCCTGCTATTGCTATGGTTTGAATAATTTGATTTTTTTTGTTGGCTTGATTGTTTTCATTTTTTTAAGACTCAGTCTCACTATGGAACACGAGCTGTCCTAGAACTCACCATGTAGACCAGGCTGGCTGAATCTCACAGTGATCCCCCTGCCTCTGTTACCAACATCTGATTTAAAAGTGTTAGCCACAACTCCTGGCCTGTGTTATTTCTTAAGGCACATTCTAAAACACGGAATGAGCTTTGGTCCCCCCAAAATCTGAGTTGTTGCCCAGTGTGCAGTTTAACATGAATCTTTAGATCTTGAATTCACCGTCCCAGGTACCCACACCTGCTCCACTGGGTAGCCTTATTAGTTACAGTCCCTAAGGAAAATACGACCCATGGTAAGGAGGGAAATAAGAGGGGAGCAAGGGGCAGATTATGTAGGAGTCTCTATCCCTGTTTGTACCCACACAGCCTCATAAATTTCAAATATCTCTTTGGTCAGGCATAGTCCCCCAATACATATAAGATCTGGTGGGAAAGATAGTACATGCACAAATTCCAATAAATAGCTTTTTAGAAATATAAAATATTTTTAAATATAAAAATCTATTACAGTCTGAGAAAATGATTTCATATCCTCTTGCAAGGCAAGACAGAGGACACAAGTGTCGAGATAAATAGATCAAGCTTCAAAGCCACTGTGATGGTTAACCTCAATGGTCTACTTGATACAACCTAGAGTGGCCAGGGTGCTGTGATCATATAAAGAGATAGAGACGAGAGAATATGTCCGAATGGCGGTGTGCGGGATGGGCGTGCCTCAGCAGGCCCATGCCAAGGCACATACACAAGACGGTATAGTACAGAATGGGGTTTATTCGGGGTGTGGAGAGGGGAGTCAAGAGGGTAGTAGAGGCAGAGAGAGGCAGAGAGAGGAAGAGAGTAGAGAAGCAGAGGCCGCCATGACCATGTGGAGAGGGGGAGGGGAGAGGAAGGGAGGGGGCCCAAGAAGGGGCAAGAGAGAAGCTGAGCGTGGGGGAATAAGAGAGGGAGGAGGGGCAAGCAGGCCATTTTATAGTGCGCCAGACCTACCTGGATGTTGCCAGGTAATGGGGGGAGGGGCTTGCCTGGCTGTTGCTGGGTAACAGTGGGGAGGGTCTTGTCTGGCTGTTGCCAGGTAATGGTGGGGAGGGGCATATGTGGCTGTTGCTAAGTAACAGTGGGGCCGAGCATACCTGGCAGTTGCTAGGTGACAGTGAGGAGGGGCATATCTGGCTGTTGTTAGATGATGGTGGGGAGGGGCATACCAGGCTGTTGCTAGGTAAAGGTGGTGAGGGGCATACCAGGGTGTGGCTAGGTAATGGTGGGGAGGGGCATACCTGGCTGTTGCTAGGTAACACGGGAGGAGCATACCTGGTTGTTGCCACTTAAAGTTGGGGCATACTGGATTGTTGCTTGGTAACGGTGGGGAGGGGCATACCTGGCTGTTGGTAGGTATTAGTAGGGAGGAGCATACCTGGCTGTTGCCAGGTTACTGTGGGTGGAGCTTAGACAGAATCCTAACAAGGGGGAGGTGCCTCGGGGCATGGCTGTAGGGACTGCCTTGGTTGTCTTAACTGGTGTGGGAAGCCCCACCCACTGTGGGCGGCACCATTCCCTGGCTGGGATCACGGGCATTGTGTGGAAAGGGGCGGAGCAGCAGCAGACGGTCATGGCTCTTGGCATCCTGATTATTTACACACCTGATGTGAGTGAGCGGCTGCTTCAGACTTCAGAGTGGGGTTCCCCGCCATGAGGGACTTTACTGTGAACCATGAGCTGGAATAAACCTGTTCTCCTGACAGAGTGTGTGTGTGTGTGTGTGTGTGTGTGTGTGTGTGCGTGAGCTGGGATAAACCTGTTCTCCTGACAGAGTATTTTATCAAAGACACAGCAGGGATTAAGATACTTGAGAATTGACCTTTACCCATTCAAGGCCACTAGGAGAGGTAATGGTGTGTGTGTGTGTGTGTGTGTGTGTGTGTGTTTTAAGAAATTAATTTTTATTAGATATTTTCTTTATTTACATTTCAAATGCTCTCTCCCCTTTCCTCATTTCCCCTCTGAAAACCCTCTATCCCATCCCCCCTCCCCGTGCTCACTAACCCACCCACACCTTCTTCCCTGACCTGGTATTCCCCTACCCTGGGGCAATGACCCTTCACAGGTCCAAAGGCCTCTCCTCTCATGGATGCCCGACCAGGCCATCCTCTGCTACCCATGTGGCTGGCACTATGGGTCCCTCCATGTGCACTATTTGGTTGGTGGCTCAGTCCCTGGGAGCTCTGGGGGTGCTGGGTGGTTCATATTGTTGTTCCTCCTATGGGGCTGCAAACCCCTTCAGCTCCTTGGGTCCTTTCTCCAGCTCCTCCATTGGGGACCCTGTGCTCAGTCCACTGGTTGGCTGCGAGCCAAACCTCTGTGTGTGTCAGGCACTGGCAGAGACTCTCAGGAGAGAGCTGTATCAGGCTCCAGTCAGCAAGGGCTTGCTGGCATCCACCATAGTGTCTGGGTTTGGTGTATGAGCTGGTTACTGGACCCCAATATGCTTGCATTTCCCTAACTCACCCAGACTGGGATTGTAACACCATTGAAGGTGAGAGGAGGCCTTTTGTCCACACCCCATCTCTGCTGGCAGGTCTCAAAGTGGCCACAAGATGGAGCACAAATTTGGCCAGAGTGTGTAATATTAGGGAGAGAGAAAATAAAAGCCCTATAGCTCTTTTAGACTCAGTCACAGAGATATTTTTGACAATACACACCCATGGACTCTGAATCACCAGAAGTAAAGGCTGCAGTGGCTTGAGCTTTTGTCAATCAGGGAACACCAGCTGTGAAGACAAAGCCCCAGAGGTTGGAGTAGTTAGGAAAGAGTTGTCTGAGAGATTTAAGGACAGTGGCAAAGAGAGTGTTTAATGGAGGATAGACTGCAGAGGAGACGCAGAGGAGAGGACAGAAGCAACAGACTGGAGACCTGGGAAAGACCCTGTTGGCAGCCAAAGCCACATCAGAAGATAACAAGTGATGCCTAAAAAGGATAGCCTCTGAAAAGGAGATAAGGGGGCCCTGAGAATCAAAAGTGCCCCCACCACAAGACCAGGGTCACCCTGAAATTAAAATGGAAACCCACCAGCTTTTGGCTGGACTTCCAGTGTGGGAGGGAGGGGCTTCCAGGTTGGCTGGGATGCTGGTGGTAGGGAATTCCAGTTAAATTTGTTTTTTTGGTTTTTTTGGGGGGAGGGGGTTGGTTTTTTCGAGACAGGGTTTCTCTGTGTAGTCCTGGCTGTCCTGGAACTCACTCTGTAGACCAGGCTGGCCTCGAACTCAGAAATCCGCCTGCCTCTGCCTCCCAAGTGCTGGGATTACAGGCGTGCGCCACCACGCCCAGCTTCCAGTTAAATTTGTGGCACTTCCGATTGGGGGACAAGGGATTTCCAGGTCTGGAGGGACTTCCGGTCCAGATCCAGTTAGTTAGTTATTTCGACAGTCTGTCTTGCTAAAACCTACAGATAGAGTCTCTTCATCCATTTATAAATGGCTTCCCAGTGGCAACAGAAACAAATGAAAATGCAGGATGTCTTAGATCAATCCATCAATCAACCTATAGTCACTCAGGAACCTGCTGTTCAAAAGGTATCAATTACCCATCGAGTCAGTTTTTTTGGTTCAGCAAAGACTCAGTGATCAGTTGTAGGTAATGGATGACCTGTCAGACATCAGCAATGAACAGAGCCTTTGAGTTATGATTGGTTGTTATTGACTATTGATTAATTATGGATTGGTTCATCATGTGTTGATTATTGATCATTGAGTAATTATCAATCAATTGTTTACTATTTATTGATCATCAATGGATTGACTGATTGGCAGCTCATGACTGGCTGGGTGGTGACTGGCAGCCATTTTTGATCACCAGTCAGTTGACTGATCAGCTGATGGACAATGAGGCTCACAGGGGACAATTGATAGGTCCATGACTGAATACTCAATGATTGACGATCAGTTCTCACTTGATTTGTGGATGATCAATTGACCTCCTGGATAAAAATGATGAAAGAATGACTCATTGCCATCCTCTATCCTTGAATGGCTCCAGGATAACTTCTCAGCTGCCCTGCTGATGAAGTCTGACCTCACTGGATGGCCATCCGTATGACTGCTCAGATAGATGCAGGGGTAATGGGGCTCACCAATGACAACAGCCTCATTCAGGATGGACAGGAATTTGTCAGGGCTGCAGTGGTGTCCAATTCCAAGATCACATGGGCAGAACCACACCTGGCAAGAAAGTCAGCACAGAAAGCTGAACTGGCAGCTCTAAAAAAAGTCATTAGAGCTAAGATAGGACATTAAAGTCATTAAAGCCACTTTCTATGGTATATGGCCACTTCCTGTTACGTTACAGTCACTTCCTGTCAAGACCCAGCCACTTCCTGTGACACTGATGGTCACTTCTGGCCTCTGAAGGGGCACTTCCTAGTAAAGTGAGTCATTCCTTATGGTGTACACTCACTTCCGGTTTGGGCCAGTCACTTTCCTTGACATCACGGCCACTTCCAGGTGTGGTACAGTCACTTCCTGTCCTTCTAATGGTCACTTCCGGTCCTGATGTGTCCACTTCCTATGGGTTCATAGACTTACATATGCCCTCCTCACTGTGGTAATGTTAAATTTTCCCCAGGGTCAAGACACAGATGGCTGGTGTGCCATTGCTGCCTCTCATATCCATGGGGCCATTTATAAGGGAAAGAACGAAACTCCATCCCAGAGAGCAACAAGACAGCCCCGTGGGTGGCCCCTACAAATTGGGCTCCTCATGTCTTTGATAACACCAGACCCAGGAGACCACATACTATATGATGAGACAAAAGATGTGACCAGGGGAAAATAATTTATTGATGTCTCAGTGTTGTAAGAGATGAGGGAAGATAGCTGACTGACTACAACCTAATTGTATGAGAGAAAATGGGTCTACACAAAAATAAAAGAAGATATTAGAGACTTTCTAAAGTTCAATAGAAATGAATATGCAACTTGCACAATCTCATGGAACACAAAGAAAATGAAAGTGGAGTTAAGACGAAAGTTCCCAGCACAACATGCATATATGAGAAAAAACAAACTGCAGAGCTCTCATGCTGGTAATTTAACAGCATGCTTTATAGACTACCACAGAGGGAAATGAGGGAGCAATGAATACAAGGAGGAGATATCAAGAAATTATCAAGTTGGGAGACGAAATCAATAAAATAGAAAGGGAATAATACAAAGAATTAATGAAACATGGAGTTGGTCTTTTGAGCCTTTTATTAGAAAAGATACACAAACCCTTATTAAAAGATAAAGAATATGCAAAATAATGAAATCTAAAATTAAATTGTAGATAAAATAACAGACAATGAAGAAATCCAGAGAATCTTAACGACACAGTTTTAAAAAAAAGGGTACACTCCACCAAATTGGAAATTATAAAAGAAATGGATAATTTAATTTGGGCTGGCTTAAAATTTCAGAGGTGTAGTCCATTTTCCTCATAGCAGAAAGAACGGCAGGCATGCAGGCAGACATGCTGGAGAAGATGCTGAGAGTTCTGCATCTTTAGCCCGAGGCAGCTAGGAAGAGACTGTCTTCCAGGGACCTAACAGGAGAGTCTCTTCAGCACTGGTAGGAATCTCAAAGCCCACCCCCACAGTGATGCACTTCCCCCAACAAGGCCACTCCACCACATAATGCCACTCACTTAGCTTGGCATATTTAAATTACCACATTCCACTGCCTGGCCCCCATACTATTGTTCGGACACATGAGTGTATGGGGATCATATTAAACATGCAGAATACAGGAGTTCAAACTCCAAAAGTCCTCATGATCTATAGCATTCAAAAATGTTAAGAGTCCAAAGGTCAAAGACACTTCTGAGATGAATCCTATCATGTAATAGTAATCACATATATTTTCATAAACAAAAAGCACATCACATGTCTTCAAATTAACAGGATACACGTCACCATTCTTAAAGGACATTGTGAGGAAATCCTGGACCTATAGAAGTCCAAAAGCCAGCTGAGCAATCTTGAAACTCTGCATGTCCAGGTCTGATGTCAAAACAATCTTCTGATCTGCAATTCCTTTCTGCTTTGTTCACTGAATGCACAATACTTTCTCTTTGACTGGATTTAATCCCTTAAAGCAGTTTTCCTGAGCAGGTAACACACAGTTCTAACATCTCAAAATCTTGGTGTCTCCAAGGTAAATTCAATATCACAGAATGTTTCCATTCCCAGGACCCACACATGATCTTCTCTGCTCCGCCAAAGAAATTCTGTCACTTTTACAGCTCTACCCTCTGTATCACTCTAAGGTCTGGTTGACTCCACTCTCCTGCTCCTTCTGTTCGTGCTGCTCATCCCATGGTACTTGCATCTTCAGGATTCTAGGTAATTCTGCTGCAACTAGACTTTGACAGATAGCCTCCATTATGCTCAATCAATGATGCTAAGCCTCACCTGCTCTACATGACCACTTCATGCATTCGAAACCAGTACCACCTGGGTGATTCTTACACATGACCAAGTCCCACTGCACCACTTGATCCAATCTTGGCAATCTCTGGAATGCATATTCTTTGTTAATCAGAAAACACTACCCAGAATAATTCACCTCAGTGATGCTGATTTCTCCATCGCCTCTAATTCTTGAAATACAGCTATCCAGCATTAATTGTCTCATTAGTCCCTGCTATTCTTGCCTCGAAATCCAGAGTCCCATTAACAAAGCTGCTGAGTTTGTTGCTTGATGTGGCAGAAACGGGGTCCCTTCCATTACATTAACACCCAATTTCCATTTTTCAAAAACTTCACTGCTTAAGCTTGGTGGTCATGGAACTTGTTCACTGGATTAACCTTGAACTCAGAGATCTGCAGCACTTTTTCTCCTGAATTCTCAGATAAAAATCATATAACACCATGCCTGTACCTAAGCTTTTCCATTTAGATCTTAAACTGAAAACCCAGAATACTGATCAAACCCATCCTTTGTCAGCTTGATACATACTTGTGCCTTCATACGTTGACATGACAACAATAACCAGGTAATAGTAATTCTTAAGATGATACAGTTCATTTTCATACGACTGCAATACCATAGGTTTGAGTGGATAGAATCTTGCACTAATTTAACCATTCCTTTAATACCATTGAATACCCTTGATTTAACTTCATTCAAATTCCTGATGATGCTTTGCATTTTTAACCTTACATTTTATATTTTTCCTTTCTTAGTTTTCTATTCTTGTTAAAAACTGTCAAGCTGAATTCTATGTGTGGATATTGGAGTCTTACTTTGTCATTCCAAATAATGTAAATCCCTTTACCTAAACCATAAGGAGACTAATCAGACTAGAGTAAAAGTCAACAACATTCTTTGCTAAAAAATCATAAGAACCATCTCCAGAGTGGAAATAATTCCAAACACACATGTCTATCATATTCATATTCCAATGACCCCTGAACTGCCATTAATTCATGATTATATTCATTAGGTTTCTCTCCAGCAGAGAAACGTTGGCGACTTCTTGTGAACAGACTTTACCACATTTAATACATTAATAAGGTTTCTCTCCAGTATGTGTTCTTTTATGTCTTTTGAGATTACTGTAACCTGAAAATGTTTTACAACATTGATAACATCCATAAGGTTTCTCTCCAGTATGTGTTCTTTTATGATATTGGAGACTACTGTGATCTGCAAAGGCTTTGCCACATTGATTACATCCATAAGGTTTCTCTCCAGTATGAATTCTTTTATGTCTTTGAAGATTACTGTGACCTGCAAAGGATTTACCACACTGATTACATTCATAAGGTTTCTCTCCGGTATGTGTTCTTTTATGATATTGGAAAGTACTGATTTGTGCAAAGGCTTTACCACATTTATTGCATCCATAAGGTTTCTCCCCATTATGTGTTCTTTTATGATTTTGGAGATTACTGGATCTTGCAAAGGCTTTACCACATTTATTACATTGATAAGGTTTCTCTCCAGTGTGTGTTATTTTATGTCTCTGTAGATAAGAGTGATATGAAAAGACTTTACCACATTGATTACATTCATAAGAATTCTCTCCAATGTGTGTTCTTTTATGTCTTTGGAGATCACAGTGATATGTAAAGGCTTTGCCACATTGATTACATTGATAAGGTTTCTCTCCATTGTGTGTTCTTTTATGTCTTTGGAGAGCACTGTGATATGAAAAGTCTTTGCCACAATGATTACTTCTACAAGGTTTCTCTCCTGTATGAATTCTTACATGCCTGCAAAAATAATTGGCATATGTGAAATATTTACCACATTTATTACACTGATCAATTATTTTATTACTGTGAATTTACTTTAGAATTTGAAATAATGGTAAAGAAGTATCAGATCTTAAGTTTTTATCACATCATATATTTGTTGTGTTCTCCCATATTGTGGTTTATTCAAGATATATTTGGAGGTTACTACATGGCTCAAATTTGTAAAATCCCCTTTTTATATGGGATTTTCATATGATGTAATTCACTTATCTGATAAAAGGACAACTCTGAGCTTTAAAGCACTGTGTACAATCATAATTTTCCCCGTAGTGTGAATAACTCCATCCAAGAGAAACAAAGAATTTTCAAATTCTAGTACACACAAAGATGGCCTACAATGTGGGTTGGAGGACGTTTGTAGTAAAATTAGAAAATCAATTAATTGCAGACTCCTACCATATTCCAAAAGTCTACCAAAGGCAGAATACTACAAATTCTCTCATTGATTTTGGATAGAATTTCTCAACTAAAATAATGTGATCATCATTAACCAAGAACCATTCCTTATGTCAATATCCCAATGCTCATGTGACTATAATTAATTGTGAAACATATATAATGACTAAAAGAAGAACAAATGCAAGTTTTCAACAAAGCAATTAACACTGTTTGATTTTTGTTCCTCATAGAAACTTGATATATGGATTAAGATTTCTCAATGACAACATTCTATACTCTCATAAACTGACCTCTCTCTAAATATAGCAATGTCACTATAAACATATGGATATCACCAAGTTTATCTTTGAATATTACATAATTCCTGGGTTTTGGACATACAATATCACTATTTCATTTGTAACATCTAAATATTTTGAGACTATACTGATTTGAAGAGTCAACACATAGTTCTAACATAGCTATAAATCAAATAATGTTATCTCTAAAGGTATTGTTTCCTTGTCTTTTAAGGAAATGCCTTGCATATATGAATCAGATATCCAACAATGAGGTTCAATGTTTTGAGAGAATATTATAATGAAAGGTACACTTAAAGGACAGAAATTTAACACTCTTGCATTTTTAGAGATTCCAGAACATATTAAAATGTTGACAGAGGCATTTCTGTATCAGCTTGCACATGAAAATTACCTTTCAGGACGTCTAGAAGTTTTCCATTGTTCTTCAATATGATGGTCTTTCCAGTAAGAATCTAAAACACAGCACCACAAAAGGAATGATATAATATTGTTAAGTAGGTAAGACTCATGGTCCGGAGAATTTCCAAAGCACTGAACCTTATTTATTCAGTGCAGTCTTCCTGTTTATAAACTAAATTTAAGGAGATCGTCAGTAACCAAGAAACAGCTGTCCCTTATTTTGAATCAAATCAAAGGAAAAATCATTGTCTTACCTATAACAGTGAGGTTCCAGTAGGTCTCCAGCATCACATCTTTGTAGAGATTCTTCTGGGAAGGATCAAGTAAATTCCACTCTTCTGCAGTGAATTTCACATGCACATCATCATAAGTCACTGCATCCTAAAATAACCCACACACATGTAAAACAGAAAGTATGATACTGATATCACTGTAAAGTAAATGTATGCTTTCTTGACAATATATTTATTAATTCTCAGGCTTCCTCCACTTATTTCCTGTGCAGAAGTTATAATCTAATCACTATGTCATTTTGAAGGAAGTTGAATGGTATGGGGATACCCATTGAGTCCAAACCCTCTAAAAGCAAAAATAGAGGTGATTGGGAAGAATCAATATTACAAATTGGAGTGCACCAAGAAGTCTATATGAGGATAATCTTCGCTGAAACGAAAGGCAATAAGGTATGGACCCAGAAGAGTCTACACCCTGCAGCTAATCAGGACTCCCAGTGGGGAATCAAGGACACACACTGAACCAATATCCTTTCCACACAAAATTTATCCTGTCTACAAGAAACTCAGGTGAAAAGATAGAACAGAGAATGAGGAAATGGCAAAAATATACACTGCCCAAATTGAGACACATTCCATGGTCAAGCACCAATCCCTGAAATTACTGAGGATATACTTTCTTATACTTATAATAATTGTACTATGAGAGTGTCTATCCAGAACCTGAGTGAAACAGATGCAGAGATCCATAGCCTAACATGGGACAGAACAGAGGGGATCTTTTGGAAGAGTTGGAGAAAACATTGAGGGCTTACCCATGAACAGAAAGTCCATACAAAGACCCTCAGTGTCAAAAGACCTTGAAAGATGGAGACTCTCAGAGACTGATTCACCAACCAAGGAACATACATAGGATGAAATGTAGTACATAGGCTGCTCAGTCTTCATGTGGTTCCGCCAACAAATGGAACAGGAGATGCTGTTGCCTGTCTGTCCAAACAGTACCCCTAACTTGGCTGCCTTTTCTAACTACAGTGAGAGATATATGCCTAACCATGTAGAAACTTGAAATGCCTTGGTTGGTTGATACTCCTGTGGTCCCCATGTTCCTTGTAGAGATAAAAGGAGTTAGGAATGAAGAACTGTGCATGGTGGAATGGAGAGATGGGAGAGAGTGGAATTTAAGTAAAATAAATAAATGATAAATAAATAAGTTGGGGAAATGAACAAATACATGTATATGGACAGAAAATTTAGAAATCAGACCATTATATTTAAATTTTACCTAGCTCAATATTTTGTGGTGCAACCCAAAGAGAAAAAAAATTGGCTAAAATATCACACAAATGATCTCTCACTAAATTTACAGTCTATTTTTCGACACAAATGCTATGATCACAGTTTACTCTGGCTGCATATTGTCAACGCTACAATCTTACAAGTCCAATGAGAGAACCTATTTATCTCCATGAATCTACAGCTCTCTATGACTTTTGACATCTCAATTTCTGATCATTTCCACTTTCCTTCAATTGAGAACATAGATTCTGCCCAACAGCAAAATCACTTATTAATACCATTTTGGTTGTTGTGTTTGTTACCCTAACTGCTGCTGTGATGGAATCCTCTGAGCAAAAGCATCTCAACGGTTGTTGTGAATGGTTATGTCAGATCAGAGTTCATCACTTTGGGAGCTTAGAATAGAAACTAAAGCTACAAACTGAAGGTAAAAGCATGGGCAAACATTGTCTCCTGGATTGCTTTCCTGCTTTGTCAGTGTCCCAATCTCAGGGAGTTCTCTCATCCAGTTTATGCCCCCTAGATTATAAATATTGTCACCCAAGGTGGAAGAGCCTTCACACATCAATCATCAACACTATCTCACACAGACATAGCAACCGACTATTCTGATGAGAATATACCCTCAACTGAGGCTCCTTCAGATGACTGTAGCCCTGAAATATGGAAATCTCTGTTTTGCATTTCTCCTGACTACAGTTCCTTGTGTCATGCTAAGATTATCTATTCCTCTCTGCTTTTTCAACATAAGCAAGAATACTTGAACATACCCACCAAAAAGATCAGTAAAAGGGGCAACCCTCAGCCAACACTCTCCGAAAATCTAAACAGCAAACTATAACCCAGGAATAAACTCCCAGCCAAACAAGACAAAATTAGAAACCTTATCTAGACCTATAATCACCACATACGCTGATGCTAGACACCAGCATAGTTCTATAAGGAATAACAGGCATGAAAATAAGACACTATCCTCAAGTTCTCACTCCTCTTGCTTGACCCAGACACACTCTTTGCATCAGATCTCTTTCATGTTTAAGTTTCTCAGGACAGGATTAAGAAGAATGATGCAGAAGCAGAAGCCGAAACAGAGGAAGAGGAAGAGGAAAAGGAAGAGGAAGATGATGATAATGATGATACTCAATCAGCATAAAGAACTGGAAAATATTTCCAATGAATATATAAATGAAAACTTTCCTAAACTAAAGAAGGTGCCTGTTAATGTACAAGAAACATCAAAAATGCTAAAAAGATTGGGAAAGAGTCCCTTTGACACATAATAATCAAAACACTAAACATGTAAGTTAAAGAAATACAAGCAACACTACAGCAGTGAAGGTAAAAGCAATGACAAACCTTGTCCATAATCCAAAAATTAACAAACTAAACAAAAGAAAAACAACTAACTAATGAAATCAGAACTATTAGATACATATCCATCTTCTTTTTATTTAAGGATTTAATTCATCACTTATACAATGTTCTCCCTGCATGTATTTCTACAGGCCAGAAGAGCACGCCAGATTCCATTACATATGATTATGAGCCACCATGTGGTTGCTAAGATTTGAACTCATGACCTGTGCAGGAAAAGCTATAGCTCTTAACCTCTGAAACAGATTTCCAGGTCTTACCCTGCCATCTTAATGTATATTATAAAATAAAAAAGGGTTTGGGCACATGTGTTGCAGAGTCACAGAAACCACCCATGCTTCTACCAGAAAGCAGCTTTTCCAGATGTTTTGGGCAGATTTACAATCAGCCATGATAGTGTAGTTATTCAGAGGTCATGGCCTGAACTATCAAGTGTGAAGCAGTACTAGAAATCTCACAGGTATTCACATCTAGGTGATGTTTTCCATTCAACCCCTGATAGGACACACCACCCCAGTACCCACTCTTCTGCCACCTGTTCCTCCCCATTGTGGGCATACCCTGTGCTTATCTCCTTTTCAGATCTTCCCTAAGGTCCCCTCACAGCACAGCACAGAACAGCAGAGCTCACAGCAGGAAACAGTGAATTATCCTGGCCCACACAGCCACAGTGATCTTGAAGAAAGGTACCCAGAAGATCCAGAATCTTTCTTTGAATGGCAAGTCTGCCTGGAGGTCTGGATTGGCCAGTAAGCCTTACATTGCTCAAAGATAAAATATGCTTTTAGCCCAGGGCCAAATATTTTTCCATATCTTAGGAGTAGTTTGTACTCCCTTAGTACATGGGCATGACTTGCAAGAGGAACTCTCACGAACCAGGCCTAGGGGAGAACCCACAATTCCAGCATACACTATTCAGTTACTTGCTCCTCCCCTTGTAAGCAATGACCCTGCCCTTACCACTACCTAAATTGAGACCTTGCCTGAGATTTCCTCAAAGCACTTGCCTTCATCTTCTGTAATCAAGGTGAATAGCTTCGATACCCCATTCCTCAGGTGCAGTGGAGTAATCAATCTGACTTAAAAGGGGAAGGGTGTGCAGGTGATTAACTTTACAGAGCGACTGTAGGCAATAAGAGTTTTGTTTTGTGGCTTCATGATGAGCTCAGGGAAATTGCAGCTCCCTTTCAGAAGAAAATAAGTCCTTGATTTTGAAGTTTCCCTTGGCAGACAGCCATTATTGGAAGAAGAGGACATATGTCTGAGAAATTACAATAAATATTCTTTCTTCATACACAGAAAATTTCAGTCTCTCTATGAGGTATGTTGATCTAGACAACTTGTGCTTGCCCAACTGTGGTTTTTTTCCCCACCTTGCCACTGGGGAAGATATGCTGATTAATAATAGTGCCCTAAAGTGTTTGCAATCTGTTCCCTGTTTTTGTTATTGTTTTTCCTCCCGGGGTTGTTACATATCTATCATTTGGTAGAAGGTAATTGTATGAAGCCAAGAAGCAAACCACGTGTTTCCTAAAATCCGACATTAATGTTAAATGCCTGGGCATCCTTCCACTCATGGACAAGTTAAATTTCAAAGCACACAGTGTACCTCACACAATAATTTTGAGGGACTTTAATACCCCACACTCATCAATGGACATATCAACAAAATACAAATGCAACAGAGACACAGTGAAACTAACAAAAGTTATGGACCAAATGGACTTAACAAACATCTACAGAACATTTCATCCTCAATCAAAAGAATGTACCTTCTTCTCAGCACCTCATTGTAACTTATACAAAATTGACCATATAATTGATCACAAAAAAGACCTCAACAGATATATGAAGATTGAATTTGTGTCATGCCTCCTATCTGATCACTACAGATTAAGACCAATCTTCAATAGCAAAAAAACCCCACAAAGCCCACATACACATAGAGACCGAATAATGCTCTACTCAATGATGACTTGGTCAAAGAAGACATAAGAAAAGAAGTCAAAGACCTTTTACAATTTAATGAAGGCACAATGTCCCCAAACTTATGGGACACAATGAAAGCAGCGCTAAGAGGAAAAGTCATACCTCTGTGTGCCACCAAAAAGAAGCTGGAGAAAACATACACTAGCAACTTAACACACACCTGAAAACATTAGAATAAAAAGAAGCTAAAAGAGCCAAATGGAGTAGAAGGCAGAGAATAAAAAAATCTCAGGGCTGATATCAACCAATTATAAACAAAAAGAACTATATGAAGAATCAAGAAAACTAGGAGCTGGTTCCTTGAGTCTAACCAGATGGTACAGAGATAGTATGAAAATTAAAAAAATAGAAATGAAAAGGGATATATAACAAAAAAACTGAGGAAATTCAAAAAATCATCAGATCCCACTACAAAAGGTCAACACAATTGGAAAATATGGGTGAAATGGGCAATTTTCTAGACAGATACCAAAGATCAAAGTTAAATAAGGATCAGATAAATATTCTCATAACCCTAAAGAAAGAGCAGTAGTAATTGAAAGTCTCCCAACCACAAAAAGCACTGGACCCGAGGGTTTTAGTGAAGAATTCTAACAGACCTTCAATAAAGACCTAATATCAATGATCTTAAAAGATTCCACAAAATAGAGACAGAAGAAACACTACTCAACTCATTCTATGAAGCCACAATTACACTGATGACAAAACCACACAAAAATCAAACAAAGTAAGAGAACTTCAGAACAATTTCTCCTGTGAATATCAATGTAAAAATATATAATAAAACTCTTGCCAACTGAATCCAAGAAAACATCAAAAGAATCATTCACTACGATCCAGTATGCTTCATACCAGAGATGCTGGTATGCTTCAATGTACAGAAATCCATCAATGTATTCCACTACATAATCAAACTCAAAGAAAAAAAACATATGGTCATCTAATTAGATACTGAAAAAAGCATTTTAAAAAATTCACCATCCATTCAACTTAAAAGTCTTAGAAAAATCAGGTATTCAAGGCTCATACTTAAATATAGTAAAAGCAATATACAACAAACTAGTAGGCAACATCAAACTAAATGGAGAGAAATTTGAAGCAATCCCACTGAATTCAGGAAACGGATAAGGCTGCCAAGTCTCTCCATATTTATTCACTTTAATACTTGAACATCTAGCTAGAGCAATTAGACAATAAAAGGAGGTCAAAGGGATACAAATTGGGAAGGAAGAAGTCAAATTTCCACTATTAGCAGATGATATAATAGTATACTTAAGCGACCCATGAACTCTACTAGAAAAAAAAAAAAAACAACCTACAACTGATAAACATCAGCAACGTGGCTGAATATAAAATTAACTCAAGTAAATCAGAAGCATTCCTATACATAAAGGATAAACAACATTCAGGGAAAGAAATGGAAAAGGAAAGAAATAGAAAGCCCAGAAAACAATATAAAATATCTTGGTGTGACTCTACCCAAACAAATCAAAGCTTTGTATGACAAGAAATTCAAGTCTTTGAAGAACAAAGTCCATGGAGACCTCAGAATATTCAAAAATGTCTATGCTCTTGGATTGGCAGAATTAATATAGTAATAATGGACATACTACCAAAATCAATATGCAGATTCAATGCAATCCCCATCAAAATCACAACTCAATTCTTTATAGAGTTAGAAAGAACAATTCTCAAAATCATCTGGAATTAAAAAAAATCAGGATAACTAAGACTATATTCAACAAGAAAAGAACTTATTGTGGAATCAGTGTCCCTGACCTCAAGCAGTACTACAGAGCAATAATGATAAAAACTGCACGGTATTGATGACAGGCATGTAGATCAATGGAATTTAATTGGAGATCCAGAAATGATCCCACCCATCTATGGTCCCTTGACCTTTGACAAAGGAATGAAAAGCATCCAGTGGAAAAAAGATAGAGTTTTCAAAGAATGGTGCTGTTTCTACTTGTACTTAGCATGCAAAATACAATGGTACAGAATACCCCTTCCTCTTCCCATAGACAGGAAGGGACACTCCTTGTTCACCCACATGCCAAGCTTGCCAGAAGACGAAGTAGGCTTTCCATAAAATTTACCACACTATTTGTTATCCCACATGCAATTTACACAGCTGACCCTAACACTGTGCAAACACCAAAGAAAGACTAACCACTCTCTTGACCATGTCTCCTGTTGGATTGCTAAGATGATATCTTCCTGCTTGCCATTTTTCCAGCTTTCAACATTAGCAAGCATTCCCTCTTGAACATACCCAACAAACAGGTCAGTAAAAGGGGCAGCACTCAGCAAATATTCTCTGAATATACAGACAGCAAACAGTAATTCAGGGCAAAAATTACCACCCAAACAATACAGACCCAGAGACCAGTATCTAGAGCTATTTTCACCACAAACATAGATGCCTAGATATTAGCATAGGAATAAAATGAAGATAAGCCAGGGAAATATGTCACCAAGAAATCCAATGTGTCCTGTCACAGCAGGTCATCAAAAATTAAAATTAAAACATGCAAGAGGTCTGATACAAAAGAGGTTGTTTTGTGGAAAGTACAGGAGTGAGAATCTGGGGAAGGGATAGAGGTACACAAGAGGACCTGCAGACTGGAACACATATAGGGAGCAGAGAGGGTGCAATGACAGTAGAGAAATACTATAGAGGGAGCATGTGTAGAGAACAGAAACAGGGAACAAATATAGAGAGCAGCTGAAGCTAGTGCTCCATGTATATAAAGCACACCTGACAACAGCAGCAGTTGATGGAGGCAGGTAATGATTTAAGCAGGTGCTAAGTCCCTGAGAGCAGGCCATTGAAATTGCCTGCACATGGACAGCTACAGAGGGAAGGTTCACACACTGAACAAGAAAGGAGATAAATAGAATACATGGACTTATTGGACTTATTGGTCAATATATATTTGGAGTCTAAAAGTTTCCTGGCACTAAATAACCAGGAACACTGCAACATATCAACAGCAAATAATACAATTGATTGAAATAGGGGGAAATATCAGATTAAAGGTCTAGAAAATAGTTTTAATGAAATCCTAAATGAATAATTTCTAAAACACAGACGAAGATTCCTATTAAAGTGCAAAAAACATCCAAAATATCAAATAGATTGGAACAATAAAAGTCCCCTTGCCACACAATATTCAAAACCCTGTGCATTTAAAGAAATATGTAAAATTCAAAAAAGGCACATGTGAAAATAAAGCTATTAGAGTCATACCTGCCCTCTCAATGTGCAGCATACATCACAAAATACTTTGGACACATGCTGCAGAATCAAAAGTCAGGCATAATATTTCTACAAGAAAACTAATGGTCCAAATGATTTGGGAAAAATCAGCCATGAGAGTGAAGTTATTCACAGGTCACCACCTTATTTATCAAGTAAGAAGCACCACTAGAAACCTCACATGTAGTCACATGTAGCTGATGTTTCCCATGCAACCCCTGATAGCACCATCCACCACAACACCCACTGCTCAGCCACCTGTTTCTCCCCATTGTGGGCAGATATCCTGTGCTTACCATGTCTTGATTTCAGAGCTTCCCTGAGGTCCCCTTCACAGCACAGCAAGGAACAGCAGAGCTCAGAGCAGGAAAGAGTGAACTATCCTGCACAGCCACAGGGAACTTGAAGAAAGGTCCGGAAGATCCCACCTCTCCCTTTGAATTGCAGGTCTGCCTGGAGGTCTGGATTTGCCAGTAAGCCTTACCAATCCTCAAGGTTAAAGTTTGCTTCTAGTCCAGGGGAAAACTTTTTTCCAGATCTTAGGAGTGGTTTTCACTCCCTTAGCATTTGTGCCTGCCTTTCAAGAGGACTCTCACACCACCCAGACCTAGGGGAGAACCCACTATTCCAGCTCAGGCTATTCAGCTGCCTGCTCCTCCCCTTGTGAACAATGACCCTGAGATTACCAGGACCTAAATTGAGACCTAGCCTGAGCTTTCCTCACAGCACTTGCCTTCCTCTTCCTGTAATCAAGGTGAATAGCTTGCATAGCCCATTCTCAGGTGCAGTGGAGGAATCAATCTCACCCACAAGAAGGGTGCCCAGGCTATTAACTTTAAAGAGTGACTTTAGGAAACAGGAGTTTTGTTTTGTGGCTTCATGCTGGGCTCTGGGAAATTGCACCACCCTTTCACCAGAAGATTCACATGTTTGTTCATCAAGTTTGTCTAGATGTAAGGCTCGAAACCATATCAAGTTAGACAACTCTTATGTACAATTTAGCCACTGCACTATGATCACAGCAAAATTACAGGTTAGTAACATTACAGAGTCATTACAGAGTCACAACCAACAGTAAGGCTGGTTGTGCCTGAAGCCCCCATTTTCTAATTGAGAAATGCATAGTTCTGCCACATGGGACAGACTATACTGGGTGACAGCCATTTGAGAAGGAAAAACACCTATGTACTTGCAGGGAGGAGCCTAGCATGGCTGTCCTCTGAGAGGCTCTGAGAGAGACTAACTGAGACAGATGCAGATACTTATAACCAATCATTGGACTCAGGTCAGAATTAGGGGAAGAATTAAGGGAAGGATTGAAGGAGCTATGGGAGATGCCAATGCCTTAAGAAGACCAACAGTATCAAGTAACCCAGACTACTGGGAACTCACAGAGACTAAGCCATCAACCAAAGAATATACGAGTGCTGGTACATGGCCCCAGATACATATGTAGTAGTGGACTGCTTTGTGTGTACAATGTGGTAGAGTAAATATCTAAGCCTATAGAGATATGATGTCCCAGAGAAGGAGAATGGGGGAGGGGAGGTGGTGGTGGTTGGGTGGGTGGATAAGAGTGATGAGGTGATAGAGCACACTCTCAAAGGCAAAGGAGATGGGGAAACAGATAGTGGGGCAGCATGTGAAATGTTAATAAATAAAACAAAACAATGAGAGAGAGAGAGAGAGAGAGAGAGAGAGAGAGAGAGAGAGAGAGACTGTTGTGAAAGAAAGTCTTTCCATGAAGCCCTCATGTATGGAGAATGACATACATTCTCAAATCCAGGAACATACTTGGCAGAGACAATAACACCCTTGGTCCTAGGCCTTGAGAGGTTTTCCTGAGGCCCCAATATATTGAGAATAAAATAGAGATCCTTTTCTAAAGCCAGGAATATACATGGGAGAGCTGGTAATTGTCTGGGGCCAGGGCCTTCAGGACATTTTACAACTTAAGAACCCAACTCTGTCCACCATATGGGGCTGTGGTTATCAGTCCTAAGGCCACTATAGGCTTGGGCAGTAATGTTCTCGAAATAAGGTCTATTCTCTTTGTGCAGCATTGTTTACATAACTTCCCCCAAGTTTGCCCTATGGTATGATAGTTTCTGCTGCCTTCATAGAAGGCAATTTCTTCCTTTTTTATCTCTATAAGTAGTATGCATGATGCTATTAAGAGCTTTACTTAGTATAATATATGGATTATCTAAGACACCTGCAACACATTTTTTTTTACATTCTAACTTCTATTTTTTCTCTTTTTTATCTTCAGGGTCATTTGACTTAGATCTCTGACACTGAAGAATTACCCTTTGCATTAGGGCACTGGTGTACTTAAGAAATTGTTTCAGGGATATCTTTGCTGTATTAATCTCCCATCTACCTAATTGGCAACACTTGTAGAATCCTGTCCCTATTTAATTGTCCAAAGTATAACATGGGGCATGAAACTAAAAGAGTATTAACCAGAGCTGAATTCATACTGTCATTAAAGATATTTGTTGTGTAATCTTTAAATGTGTGTAGATTGATTTCGCCCGGTGAAGGCATACTAATTCTGACAGCTGTATCTTTAGTCTTTTGATTCCAAAATATGTTTTGTTGACTCAGGTCACTTTGCTGACAGTTTGATTCTCCCCCAGAAAATAACCTTGCTTTTCTCTTGATCAAACTTCCTAAATTCTTTAGTTAAAAGGCTGCACCATAGCAGAGTTCTAAAATTACCCATTGGGGGCATGTAGTGAACTGTGCATTGCAGCAACAGGGAAAGGATTTGCATGTAAAGCATGGCTCTGCCTTCAAAAAAGAACATGAGGAAAAGGTTAGTGTGTACGCTGCACAGTGAAACAGGATAGGCAATAGTTACACAACAGATTAAAATTTGAGGGTGCCAGATGCAGAGGACACAATTATAAAGAAAGATCTGAGATAAGAAGACTGAGTGATTTTGTAATTTCTCAGCTTGTGTTAATTCATCATGCATGTGAATAAAAAAACAGATCAGATTGCAGGGGTGTAAAATTTGGGTAGGTTAACTTGAGCCAGTGAATGTTGAATTACTGATGAGGGGAGTCTTCTGTGGAGATATGTGGAGCTCATTGATATAGTTAAGTCAGGTCAGAAATTTGAGACCCAAACTATTGGCTGTGATTTGTTTGTCAGCAGTAACATTGCACATAGGGATAAGGTCAAATACTGTCTTATTAATACCATTCCCTCTACCAAGGAATGTCTGCTCTTTTTAAAAGTTTATATACCTATTTGTTTTTTAAAACATATTTATACTTAAAAAAGTCAATTGTTGGTATTTTTGTATTTTATTTTCTTCATCACTGCTCTAATCTCTTATTTGTTTCTATTATTGAAAGTTTCTTCATCGTTAAGAATTTCATTCCTTTTGCTCAGAGGCTTTGATATTTTTAATCTGGAGTCCCCTGCGATGATGTCACAGTATCAGGCTTTGTCAGTGGATCCAAGCATCAGCACTTGATGGGGTCAGGGGTTGCATGGTCAGGAGTCACAAGTTCAGGAATAGCAGAGGCATCAGCTAACAAAATATCCATGTAATGAATAATATACACAGAATGATTCAAAGTCCTAAAAAGCCTTGTATGAAAAAAGCAACAAAATTATTTGTTTACACAGTGCAAGTCTATTAACAATTCCCTGAGGTGGAATATTCCAATGACATTGAACAGTCAGCACGTAAGAGGGAGTTAGGAGGGGGACATAAAAAGTAGGTGGGCAGGATCAGGTGTACAAAGAGAAGTGAGAGACAGACAGAGGGTCAGGAAATAATATGCATATGTCATACTGGAGGATGCAGAACACCCCAGGAGAAGGCTTAGCCTCTAGAAAGTCCCACATACCAGGGGCATGAGAGGTTCCCAGGGCTCAAGGGGAATGACGTCAGCCAGGGTATCCAAAATAGTGGATACAGATCCTGTAGAGAGCACTTCCATTAGATATACACAGGTACCATTTGAGGGGCAGGGCCACCCATTCACATCAACACCATGTGTCATATCAAACCACCATGAATTACAGCTGGATATCAAAAACAAAACAAAACAAAGCAAAAAAAAAGCAAAAAACAGAAAGAACACAAGGTTTACAAACTCGTGGAAGCTGCACACCACACTACTGAACGAAAAATAGGTTAAAGCCGAAATAGAGGATGAAATTATAGATTTTCTAGAATTCAATGAAAATGAATATGCAACATGCACAATTCTATTTAACACAAGGAAAATGAAAGTGGTGCTTAGAAAAAAGTGCATAGCACAAATGCCTATATTAAAAAAATGGAGAACTCACATATTGGCAATTTAATAGCACAATTTAATGTCTAAAACAGAAAGAAGTGAAAGAGAAATTACAAAATGGAGTAGACATCAAAAAATGATCCAACTTTGGGCTGAAATCAATAAAATAGAAAGAGAACAAAACAAAGAATCAATGAATAAAGGATTTGGTCCTTTGAGCATTTTATTAGACAAGACAAGCCATTCCTTATTGAAAGATAGAGAATAGCAAAATTACTGAAATCTAAAATGAAAATAAAGAAAAAAGTAACAGACAATGAAGAAATTCAGAGAATGATAAAAACCTAGATTTTTTTTTGTAGGTGTCCATCTATTTTTATTTTATTTTATTTTATTTTTTTTATAATTTTTATTTTCTATATTCTATGTTTACATTCCAAAGGCTTTCCCCTTTCCCAGTTCCCACCTACCATAGTCCCCATAATTCCTCACACCCCCAACTATTCGCCAATCATTCCCCCTCCCCCCTCGGTTTCCTTACTAAACTGGATGCAATCTTTACAGGCCCAGGGTCCTCTCCTTTCTTCTTCTTGGGAATCATTTGACTTGCTATTTGTGTCTTGAGTATTTAGGGCTTCTGGGCTCATTAATATCCACTTATCAGTGATTGCATTTCATGTGCATTCTTTTGTGATTGGGTTAATTCACTCAGGATGATATTTTCCAGATCTAACCATTTACCTACAAATTGCATGAATTCATTATTTTAAATTGCTGAGTAGTATTCCATTGTATAAATATACCACATTTTCTGTATCCATTCCTCCTTTGAGGGATATTTGGGCTCCTTCCAATTTCTGGCTATTATAAACAAGGCTGCTATAAACATAGATGAGCATGTGTCTTTATTGTATGCAGGGGAATCCTCTGGGTATATGCCCAGGAGTGGTATGCCAGGGTCCTCTGGAAGTGACATGCCCAATTTTCTGAGGAACCGCCAAACTGATATCCAGAGCGGTTTTACCATTTTGCAATCCCACCAAAAGTGGAGGAGTGTTCCACTTTCTCCACATCCTCACCAGCACTTGTTGTCTCTTGAGTTTTTAATCTTAGCCATTCTGACTGGTGTGAGGTGGAATCTCAGGGTTGTTTTGATTTGCATTTCTCTGATGACTAACGATGTTGAACATCTCTTAAGGTGTTTCTCGGCCATCCGAATTTCTTCTGGTGAAAATTCTTTGTTTAGCTCTGTGCCCCATTTTTTGATAGGGTTATTTTGTTCTTTGGGGTCTAACTTCTTGAGTTCTTTGTATATATTGGATATTAGCCCTCTGTCGGATGTGGGGTTGGTGAAGATCTTTTCCCACTTTGTTGGTTGTCATTTTGTCCTCCTGACAGTGTCCTTTGCCTTGCAGAAACTTTGTAATTTTATGAGGTCTCATTTGTCAATTCTTGATCTTAGTGCAAAGACCCTGTTGGCAGCCAAGGCCAAATCAGAAGACCATAAGTGATGCCTTAAAAGAATAGCCTCAATAAAGGAGATAAGGGGACCCTGAGAATCAAAAGTGCCCCCACCACAAGACCAGGGTCACCCTAAAAGTGAAATGGGAACCCACCAGCTTTTGGCTGGACTTCCATTGTGGCAAGGAGGGACTTCCAGGTGGGCTGGGATGCTGGTGGCAGGGACTTCCAGTTAAATTTGAGACACTTCTGATTGGGGTCAAGGAATTTCCAGCTCTGGAGGGACTTCTGATTCAGATCCAGTTAGTTAGTTAGTTCGACATCCTGTCTTGCTAAAACCTACACATAGAGTCTCTTCATCCATTTATAAATGACTTCCAAGTGGCAAAAGAAACAAATGAAAATGCAGGATGTATTAGATCAATCCATCAATCAATCAATGTATAGGCACTCAGGAACCTGCTGTTTATAAACATTCAATCATCAATCGAGTCAGTTTTTTGGTCCAGCAAAGACTCAGTGATCAATCATAGGTGATGGATGACCTGTCAGATGTCAGCAATAAATAGAACCATTGATTAAAGGTCAGTTGTTTAATTATATTGATTGTTGATTAATTACTGATCGATTTGTCATGTGTTGAATATTGATCATTGATTATTTATCAATCAATTGGTTACTATTTATTGATCATCAATGGCTTGACTGATTGGCAGCTCATGACTGGCTGGTCAGTGACTGGCAGCCGCTATTGATCACCATTCAGGTGACTGATAAGCTGATGGACAATGAGGCTCACAGTGGACAATTGATAGGTCCCTGACTGTATACTCAATGATGGACGATCAGTTCTTACTTGATTTGTGGATGACCAATTGACCTCCTGGATAAAGATGATGGAAAAATGACTCATTGCCAGCCTCTCTCCTTGAATGCCCCCAGGATAACTTCTCAGCTGCCCTGCTGATGGAGTCTGACCTCACTGGATGGGCCTCTGTATGACTGCTCAGATAGTTGCAGGGGTAACGGGGTTCACCAATGACAACTGCCTCATTCAGGATGGACAGGAATATGTCAGGGCTGCAGTGGTGTCCAATTCCAAGATCACATGGGCAGAACCACACCTGGCAAAAAAGTCAGCCCAGAAAGCTGAACTGGCAGCTCTAAAAAAAAGTCATTATAGCTAAGATAGGACATTAAAGTCATTAAAGCCACTTTCTATGGTGTATGGCCACTTCCTGTTATGTTAAGTCACTTCCTGTCAAGACCTGGCCACTTCCTGTGACACTGATGGTCACTTCTGGCCATTGAAGGGGCACTTCCTATTAAAGTGAGTCATTTCCTGTGGTATACACTGACTTCCATTTAGGGCCAGTCACTTCCCTTGATATCACGGCCACTTCTGGATGTGGCACAGCCACTTCCTGTCCTTCTAATGGTCACTTCCGGTCCTGATGTGTACACTTCCTGTGGGTTCATAGACTTAGGGATGCCCTCCTTACTGCAGTAAGGTTATCTTTTCCCCAGGGTCAAGACACAGATGGGCAGTGTGCCATAGATAGCTCTCATATCCATGGGGCCATTTATAAGGAGAGGAGCCTTCTGATGGGAAAGAACTAAACTCCATCCCAGAGAGCAACAAGACAGCCCCATGGGTGTCGCCTAGAAATTGGGCTCCTCATGTCTTTGATCACACCAGACCCAGGAGACCCCACACTCTATGATGAGACAAAAGATGTGACCTGGGGGAAAAATCTATTGATGTATCTGTGTTATAACAAATGAGGGATGATAGCTAACTGACTACAACCTAATTGTATGAGAGAAAAATGGGTCTACACAAAAATAAAAGAAGAAATTGGAGACTTTCTAAAGTTCAATGAAAATGAATATGCAACTTGCACAATCTCATGGAACACAAAGAAAATGAAAGTGGAGCTAAGAAGAAAGTTCACAGCACAAAATGTATACATGAAAAAAAACCTGCAGAGCTCTCATGCTGGTTATTTAACAGCATGCTTTATAGACTACCACAGAGGGACATGAGGGAGCAATGAAAACAAGGAGGAAACATCAAGAAATTATCAAGTTGGGAGCAGAAATCAATAAAATTGAAAGGAAATAATACAAAGAATTAATGAAACATGGAGTTGGTCTTTTGAGACTTTTATTAGAAAAGATACACAAACTTTTATTAAAAGATAAAGAATATACAAAATAATGAAATCTAAAATGAAATTGGAGATAAAATAACAGAGGGTGGAGAAATCCAGAGAATCTTAATGACATAGTTTTAAAAAAGGTTGCACTCTACCAAATTGGAAATTATAAAAGAAATGGATAATTTAATTGGGGCTGGCTTAAAATTTCAGAAGTTTAGTCCATTTTCCTCCTAGCAGAAAGAATGGCAGGCATGCAGGCAGACATGATGCTGGAGAAGATGCTGAGAGTTCTGCACCTTTAGACCAAGGCAGCTAGGAAGAGACTGTCTTCCAGGGACCTAATAGGAGAGTCTCTTCAGCACTGGTAGTAATATCAAAGCCCACCCCCACAATGATGCACTTCCTCAAACAAGGCCACTCCACTGCATAATGCCTCTCACATAGCTTAGCATATTTAAATTACCACATTTCACTGCCTGGCCCTCATATGATTGTTCAAACACATGTGTGTATAGGGATCATACTTAAACATGCAGAATACACAAGGTCGAACTCCAAAAGTCCCCATTCTCTATGGCAGGTTCAAAAACTGTTAGGAGTCCAAAGCTCAAAGACTCTTCTGAGATGAACCCTATCATGTAATAGTAATCACATACATTTTCAAAAACAAAAAGCACATCACATGTCTTCATATAAACAGGATACATGTCACCATTCCTAAAGGACATTGGGAGGAAATCCTGTACCTAAAGAACACCAAAAGCCAGCTGAGCAATCTCCAAACTGCATTTCCAGGTCTGATGTCAAAGCATTTTTCTGATCTGTAACTCTTGTCTGCTCTGTTCACAGAAATCACAATATTTTCTTTTTGACTGGTTTATCCCTTAAAGTAGTTTTCCTGAGCAGGTAACACACAGTTCTAACATCTCAAAATCTTGGTGTCTCCAAGATAACTTCAATATCACAGCTTCTTGTTTCAATGTACTGGATCCACAAATGATCTTCTACTACAAATACATTGGGTCAGTTTTCTAATCTGTCCTCTGTATCACTCTAAGCTCTGGCTGAATCCACCCTACTGTTCCTACTGTCCTTGCTGCTCATCCCATGGTACTGTCATCTTCAGGATGCTGGGTTCTTCTGCAGCAACTAGGTTTGACCCATATCCTTTCTCAAGCTTGCTGAATGGCGCCAAGCCTAGTTGTTCTGCATGACAATTTTATGCAATCGAAATCAGTACCACTTGTGTTATTCTTACACATAACCAAGAATAGCTGCTCCATTCGGTCCAACCATGGTGATCTCTAGAACACACCTTTATCACTAAGAAAATATTACTCAGTTTTTACTTCAGTGATGCAGATTTCTTCTTCATCACCTCCAATTTCTTAGCTATAGCTAGACAGCATCAATTGTCTCAGTATTTCCTTCTATCCTTACATCTTATGACAGAGCCACATGGACACAGGTACTGAGTTCTGCTGCTTACTGGGGCTGGATCATGGTCTCTTCTATTAAATCAGCAGCAGCTTTATTTTTTTTTCAAAAACATCACTGCCTAAGGTTGGCTTTCCTGGAAACTGCTCAGAGATCTACTTTGATCTCCAAGATCGGTATGGCTCTGACTGCTGAACTGGGATAAAAAGCATGCAGCACCATAGTAGACCTAAGCTTTTTCTTTTAGATCTTAAATTGAAATCCCAGAATAGCAATATAAATCCTTCCCTTGTCAGTTTGAACACATGCTTGTATCTTCGTACATCCACATGACAAACCAGGTAATAATAATTCCTAACATGATAAATTTTCTTTCAAAACATGATAATTGTAGCTGGATGTAATGTTACCTTAATGTACATGTTCCTATGATACTATTGACGCTAGGGTTTAGATTGATACACCTTCTTGGAGATGTTCTGCTCTTTGAACCTTACATTTTGTAGTTTTCCTTTTGAACTATGCTATGCTTGAATAAAACTCTCAGTCAAATTCTATGCAAGGAATTCTGAGACGTCCTCTGAAAATGCAACTAATGCAAACCTGTTTACCTCAAGGAGACTGTTCAGACAAGGGTAAAAATCAGTAACATTCTTTGCCAAAGCATCAAAAGTACAATCTCAAGAGTTGAAATAATCCTAAGTACTGATGTCTAACATATTCCTAACCCAATGTCCTCTTAATTCCTATTATATCCATGATTATATTAAATAGATTTCTCTCTAGTATGTGTTCTTTTATGTCTTTTGAGATTACATTGTTGTGCAAAGGCTTTACCACATTGATTACATTCATAAGGCTTTTCTCCAGTGTGTATTATTCTTTCATGAGATTGTAGATTACAGTGCTGTGCAAAGGCTTTACCACATTGATTACATTCATAAGGTTTCTCTCCAGTATGTGTTCTTTTATGATATTGGAGATCACAGTGCTGTGCAAAGGCTTTACCACATTGATTACATTCATAGGGTTTCTCTCCAGTATGTGTTCTTTTATGATATTGGAGACCACTGTGACCTGCAAAGGTTTTACCACATTGATTACATTCATAAGTTTTCTCTCCAGTATGTGTTCTTTTATGTCTTTGGAGATTACTGTGCTGGGCAAAGGCTTTGCCACATTGATTACATTCATAAGGTTTCTCTCCGGTATGTGTTCTGTTATGATATTGGATATTACTGTTTTTTTCAAAGACTTCATCACACTGATCACATTCATTTGGTTTCTCTCCACTATGACTTCTTACATGCCTGCAATGATAATTGGCACATGTGGAATCTTTGCCACACTTATTACCCAAATCAATCATTTAATCAATATGAATTAATTTTATAATTTTGTCTAATGTTAAAGAAGCATCATTTCTTAAGGTTTTATCACTTAGTATGTTCAAGTTACTCTCTCATTATGGATTGTTCAATTTACCTGTGATGGTTATTACATGGCTGATATTTATAATATCCTTTTAAATATGTGATTGCTTTATTATTTTTAAAGATTTACTTACTTATTATATGTGAGTACACTATAGTACTGTATAAGTGAGTACACATATAAGTACTGTAGTAGTTATAATATATGAGTACACACTTCAGACACTCTGAATAGGGAGTCTGATCTTATTCCAGATAGTTATGAGCCACAATATGGTTGCTGGAATTTGAACTCGGGACCTCCAGAAGGGAAGTCAGTGTGCTTAACCACAGAACCATCTCTCCACCACATTATATGAGATCACAATATGATGTATTTTACATATCTGATGAAAACTGAAACAACTCACTGCAGTATAAGACTAATTTATCACAATCATATTTTTTTCCTATTGGGTAAATTACACCACAATTTACTGTGAGCCAGGATAAACAGAAGAATTTCCACATTCCTAGTACCATTAAATATGTTCTATAGTAAGTGTTTGGGTACATTCCCGGGAAAATGAGAAAACAAATAAATTGCAAACTTCTACCATATTCTGAAATTCTATCAAAGAATTGTTTTTAAAGAAAGATGTATGTTGCTTCTTTCAATATCTCTATGTTCCCATGGCTTTTATCCATTGTGACACATAATATACATAATAAAAGAAGAATAACAAATGAAAGATTTGCACAATTGCATTTATACTGTTTGAATTTTTGTTTCTGATAACATGTAGTATATAGATTAAGTTTTCTCCAGAGCAATGTATTTGATTCTCATAAACTGCCATCTCACCAAACTTAACATTGTCACTAAAGGTATATGACTATCACCAACTTTACCATGGGCTATTTACTTAATAGAATATTCTGGATATAAGGTTATCACTACTCAATGTGCAATATCTAAGAACTATCAGACTTTACAGATCGGCAGGTCCACAGCATAGCTCTAATGGAACTACACATCAAATGGATACAAAGAGAACTGATTTTGAGGTACATGGATTAATAAAAATATTACAATCATAGCTACACTTATTGGACTGATTTTTATAATCTTGCTTTTTGTTTTATTTAATCTTAAATTATTAATTCTATCTGTCACTAATACTCAAGGCAGGGGGCAGGGGTAGATGAAAGAAATGAGAGGGTAAATGCTTTTCCCCACAAAGGCACTGAGGGAAAAACACAAGTAGAGAGAGTGAAGGCAATTTTCCTCACACTCTGTGTCTAAGCCTCAGGTTTCACCTGTTCTGAGCTCCCCTGTCATCTGAAATGCTAAGATGAGTCCCTGGGAACCTGATCTACCTCCTAATATAATACACCATCACTCTTTAAATAAATTCAGAAACTGTCCCTTCACCGCTCCCTGTGTGTCCACTTTGCACTGTCTGGTGTACCTGGGCAGCTGTGCAAAGGGTCATGGGGGCACATGGTGAGAGGAGATTAGTGGGCTCCTGAACCTGCCCCCTTTCCAGGAGGGGTAATGGCCTCCAGGCCAAAGGAGTAAATAGTGCAAGGCAGAGCCCAGGCTGCAATGGGTGTCCAGTGCCCAGAGCGGAAGAGCAGGGTGAAGATTCTTCCCCTCAACAGGAAAACTGATAGTTAAGGATGTGAAATTGGATTTCAACTAGACAGTCAGAAGAGACTATATACAGAATGGGTGTGGACTCAGTCCTAAGAGTATGAGACAAAGTCTGAGGAAAGGTTCCCTTTCCTAGGTGTGCTCTTCAGTTCATGTTTCCCAGGGGTAAGTGAGTTGTCTAGCCACCATATTGGCAAGGGGGCACTGGCTAATGAAAAGTGTTCACTGTGGGGCGCTCTCCATTACAGGGCATGGCCAGCAGATGGCGATAGCTTGCCTGTTCCCCACAAGGCTAGCTCAACACCTCACCCCATCCACACCCAGCCAGCCTGGGAGTGGCATGATTAAGGATGAGCAAGCAGCAGAGGCCAGCCCATACTGCCCTCTTCTCCAGGGAGAGAACAAACAGGAAAAACACATTCTGGGCTCCAGGATAAAATGCAAAATGGGTTTCTCTCCAGTATGTGATATTTTATGATATTGGAGATTACTTTGCTGTGCAAAGGCGTTACCACATTGATTACATTCATAAAGTTTCTCTCCAGTATGTGTTCTTTTATGTCCTTGGAGAATACTGTGATCTGCAAAGGCTTTACCACATTGATTACATTCATAAGGTTTTTCTCCATTATGTGTCATTTTATGTCTTTGGAGAGAACTGTGCTGTGTAAAGGCTTTACCACATTGATTACATGCATAAGGTTTCTCTCCAGTATGTGTTCTTTTATGCCTTTGGAGATTACTGTGATTTGCAAAGGCTTTACCACATTGATTACATTCATAAGGTTTATCTCCAGTATGGGTCATTTTATGTTTTTGGAGAATACTGTGCTGTGCAAAGGCTTTACCACATTGATTACATTCATAAGGTTTCTCTCCAGTATGTGATCTTTTATGATATTGGAGATGACTGTGGCTTGCAAAGGCTTTACCACATTGGTTACATTCATAAGGTTTCTCTCCTGTATGTATTCTTTTATGATATTGGAGACTACTGTGACATGCAAGGGCTTTACCACATTGATTACATTCATAAGTTTTCTCTCCAGTATGTGCTCTTTTACGATATAGGACATGGCTTGGTCTTGCAAAGGCTTCATCACTCTGATCACATTCATTGGGTTTCTCTCCACTGTGACTTCTTACAGGCCTGCAATGATAATTGGCACATGTGAAATCTTTACCAAACATTACCTGATCAATCATTTAATCCATATGAATTATTTTGGTCCCATGCTACTAATGCATGCAAATGTATTCAATTTCAATAATTCATGCAAATTCATCAATTTATCCTGGGCTCAGGGCAGTGGAGAGATGCCCAGCAATCTGGTTCTTTCCTTGGGGTTGTGTACCACTTTCTACTTAATTCTCAAGTCTTCCTGATAGAAAACGATGGACTTGTGTTTGGGGAGTCACAGAGAGGTCTTTCTCATGAGCGCCACTTTCTGGTTGTTTCTTGTATCTGTGATAGACTGGGAAGGTTTGATTTGTGATCTTGTGTCCTGCGTTTGTGTTTCTCAGAACAAGAGGACTTTGAAAATATAAGTTTAAGGGGCAATGTTGACTAGTGATTTTGATGAGGTGACTTGATGAAGTGATTTTGACTTGATGGACATATTACTGTGAGGCAGTTTACATCTACCATATTTTCCAGGTTCCCTACACTGCAGAAGAGGCCAGGGAGCTGGTTCCTCGCCCCACCTGTGAGATCCCACAATATGCTTGCTTCACTCCTACTCACCCAGCCTGGGATTGTAACACCATTGAAGATAAGAGGAGGCCTTTTGTCTACCATCCAGCTCTGCTGGCAGGTCTAAAGGTGGTCACAAAATGGCTCACGTATTTGTCCAGAGTGTATAATATTGGGCAGAGAAAAAATAAAAGCCCTGCAGCTTTTTTAGACAGGGTCATGGAGACATTTTTGACAATACACAACATGAACCCTGAATCGCCTTTAGCAAAGGCAGCAGTCGCTTGAGTTTTTGTCATTCAGGGAACACCAGCTGTGAAGACAAAGCCCCAGAGGGTGGGGTAGTTAGGAAAGAGTTGTCTCAGAGATTTAAGGATAGTGGCAAAGAGAGTGTTTAATGGAGGATAGACTGCAGAGGAGACGCAGAGGAGAGGACAGAAGCAACAGACTGGAGACCTGGGAAAGACCCTGTTGGCAGCCAAGGCCAAATCAGAAGACCATAAGTGATGCCAAAAAGGATAGCCTCAATAAAGGAGATAAGGGGGCTCTGAGAATCAAAAGTGCCCCCACCACAAGACCAGGGTCACCCTAAAAGTAAAATGGAAACCCACAAGCTTTTCTTGATGAAGTTCAAAATCCTGTCTTGCTAAAACCTACAGATAGAGTCTCTTCATCAGTTTATGAAGACTTCCCAGTAGAAAGAGAAGCAAATCAACATTGCGGGATGTCTCAGATGCCTTGAAAATTTCAGACTATTTAAGCCTCTACTTAGAAAAATAGCATTACTCTGACAACTTCAGGTGACCTGTTTAGACCTGGGGAATGCGTACTCAGACCAGGCATCCTTGCATTAGCCAATGACCAATATGTCACCAACTAATCAATCAACCTATAGTCAGTCAGGAACCCACAGTTCACAACAAATAAGTAATCAATAGAGTCAGGTTTTGGTCTAGTGAAGACCAAAGTAATTGAGTGATTGTCAGTTGTTTAATTATATTGATTGTTGATTAATTATCAACCGATTCATTGTGTGTTGAATATTGATCATTTATTAATCTTCAATCAATTGGTAACTATTTATTGATCATTGATTGATGGACTGATTGGCAGCTGGACATCTGACTGGTCCCTGGCTGAATACTGATCAATGGGCAATTGATTCCTGATTGATTTATGCTCATTTCCAATTATTGATGTATTATGGATGACCAATCGACCTCCTGGTTAAAGATGATGGCAGAATGACTCTTTGCAAGCCTCTCTTCTTGAATGCCTCCAAGATAACTTTTCAGCCACCCTGCTGCTGGACCCTGACCTCAGATACATGCAGGGGTAGTGGGGTTCACCAATGGCAACCACTGCATTCAGGTCAGACAGAGGTATACTAGGGAAGCAGTGGTGCCGAATACCAAGATCACATGTGCACGGCCACACCTGGCAGGAACGTCAGCCATGAAAGCTGAACTGGCAGCTCTGAAAAAGTCGTTAGAGCTGAGAAAAGGCAAGACACAGATGGTCGATGTGCCATTGCAGCCTCTCATATCCATGGGGCCATTTATGAGGAGAGGAGCCTTCTGATGGTAAAGGACTAATCTCCATCCCAGAGAGCAACAAGATAGCCCAGCGTGTGACCCCTAGAAATTGGGCTCCTCATGTCCTTGATTGCACCAGACCCAGGAGAACCCACATTCTATGATCACACAAAAGTCGCGATCTGGGCCAAAATCTGTTGATATCTCACTGTTGTAAGAGATGAGGGAGGACAGGTAATTGACTAGTAAGTAATTGTGTGGGAGAAAATGGGTCTCCACAGAAAGAAAGGAAGAAATTAGAGACTTTCTAGAGTTCAATGGAAAAGAATATACAGCATGCACAATCTCATGGAACACAAAGAAAATGAAAGTAAAGATAAGAAGAAAGTTCACAGCAACAAAGGCCTACATGAAAAAAAATAATTGGAGAGCTCTCATGCTGGCAATTTAACAGCATGGTTTAAAGGCTACAACAAAAGAAGTGAGGGAGCAAAGAAAACAAGGAGGAGACATTAGGAAATTTTAAAGTTGGGGGCTGAAATCAATAAAATAGAAAGAGAACAAAACAAAGAATTAATGAAACATGGAGTTGGTCTTTTGAGTCTTTTATTAGACAAGATGAACAAACCTTTATTAAAAGATAAAGAATATTCACAATAATGAAATCTAAAATGAAATTGGGGATTAAATATCAGGCAGTGAAGAAACCCAGAGAGTGTTAATGACATAGTTTTAAAAAGGGTGCACTCCACCTACTTGGAAATTCTAAAAGAAATGGATGATTTCCTCAATAGATTCCACACACCAAAATTAAACTAGAAAAACCAACTTAGACACAAACACAAAGGAAAATAGAATTCATTAAAAATATTCCACCAATATGAGCCCAAGTCCATGAATTTTAGCATAGAATCCTACCAGACTTTCAAAGAGAATTTAATAAGAATTCAGTGTATTCAACAATATAGATACAAAAGAAACAGCCAATTTATTTTCTGAACACCTGATTACTCATATATCCACTCAGAAAAGATTGAGCGATAAAAGAGAATTACAGAACAATGATCCTTAAAACCACAGATGTAAAAATACTTAATAGACAAAACAGATAAAATAAAATATACAACATATCAAAAGATCATCTACCATGATCACTGAGGAAGGCTTCATTCTAGAAACACAGTGATGGTTCAAAATAGTGGGATTAAAATGTCAGAAAAACCAAGAATTGATCGTCTCATGAGATAATATAAAATTCTCTGACAATATTCAGCACCACTTTATGGTAAAATTCTTGGAGTGATTAAGGGTACAAGTGAAATGCCTAAGCATAAAAATGTCACTTTACAGCAAGCCTATAGCCAACATTAAATTAATTGGAGAAAAATTCACATTAATTCCAGTAATGTCCAAATTAGATGAGGTGGTCCATTCTCTCTATAACTATCTATTCAATATAATATGTAAAAGTTTAGTTAGAGCAATAAAACTGACGGAAATGAAGGTAATATAAATTAGAAATGAGGAAGTAAAATTATCTTTCTTTGCAGAGGATTTGAAAGTTTGCATAAGTGAACCAAGATTTCACAAAGGCAATTCCTAGAGCTGATGAACACTGTCAGCAAAGTTGTTGGATACATGATTAACTAAAAAAATAAAATAAAATAAAATTAGTGGCCTTTCTAGGTAAAAATGAGTTTGCAAGTACAAATTAAATGTAGATGTATCATAAAATTTGAATTGATTGTTGACACTTGTTACATTTTTCCTACATAATAACCTTGACTAAGTGAATATAGGTGTGTTGGCTAAGAACTTACCAAAACCTTTTTAGTCACAGATTCCTGAAGGTTCTCAAAAACTACTGTGATAAGCAAAGGCGTTAATAGATTAATTACATGCTAAAGAGTTTACTCTTGTACAAAGATACTAGAAAGTAAAACAATTTAATCCATTGACTATGGTTATGAGGTTTCTCTGCATTATGACTTTTTCTTATGGTTTCTAAGACTACTGCTACATGCAAAGGCTTTCTTTACCAAATTGCATATTCATAGCATTCTGTCTGGGATGTATTCTTTTATGCATTCATAGACAGGTTTTGCAAAAATTATCACATTGATTATATTTATAAGATAGCTCCTCAATATGTTTTCTGTTATATATTCAGAGATGATAATAATATACAAATGTTGGGACCAAGCTAAAGAAACTTGCTCTAAGGATTGCCGTTTTGTTGCCAACCTCTATTTAATAATGAGTTGAAACAGGTCAAGTTCCAGGTCATCTGGCCTCTACATACTTAATAATATCTGTCAAGTTTTCATCATTTGCTTGGTTCCCCAAATTATGACTTGCTCCTAATCATAATTTCTCTTATTCATGTTTTATTCCTCAAAATAAAATGTTTGTTACTAACTGAAAAAGAACCAGTGGGTGTGATAGGCTAAACCATAAAACCTACATTCTGTATCATTTCA
Source organism: Apodemus agrarius (assembly GCA_964023405.1). Taxonomy (NCBI): domain Eukaryota; kingdom Metazoa; phylum Chordata; class Mammalia; order Rodentia; family Muridae; genus Apodemus; species Apodemus agrarius. The sequence continues at coordinate 42,560 of CAXIEO010000019.1, forward strand.
CATAGAGTAAAAACAGAAGAAAATCCTGATTGGTGGGAAATGGAGCTGTAACTTAACATTGATGTTTGGGGTTTTCATGTTTGAAATCTATAGTTTTCTGGCTCAGGATGGGGACAGGATGAGGTCATTCAGATAAGGTTATAAATACATTTTTCTAGCCCGGATTAATCAGTAATGATTTAAATACAAATGAATCAAATCATTTGCATTGTCCTGGAGTTTAAATTTTGTTGGAACTCAGTGAAATCTCATAATATAAAGGCTTTACCACATTGCTATCATTCATAGAATTTCTCTCTAGTATGAAAAGTTTCATAATGATGAAGACTATAGAGGTGTACAAAGGCTTCATTATACTAAACACATTCATGAAGTTTCTCTCTAAAACATATTCTTTCATAAAAATGAAAACTACAGAAGTGTGCAGTCTTGACAACATTAAATGTACTCAACGGTGTTTCTGTCTTATCATTTCCATTGCTATGAAACACAATCATGAACAAAGCAACTGCTATAAAATCAAACATTTAATTGGGGTTGGCTTAGAGATTCAGAGGTTTAGTCCATTTTCATCATAGCAGGAAGAATGAAGAATGCTGGAGAAGAAGCTGAGTGTTCTGCATCTTTATCCAAAAGCAGCCAGGAAGAGACTGTCTTCCAGGGACCTAATAGGATGGTCTCTTCAGCACAACACCACATAATGCCACTCACTTAGCAGAGCATATTTAAATTACTACATTCCACTGCCTGTCCCCCATAAGATGGTACAAACACATGAGTGAATATGGATCATACTTAAACATGTTGAATACAGGAGCTCCTACTTCAAAAGTCCCCCTCATCTATAGCAGTCTGAAAAATGTTAAGAGTCTAAAGGTCACAGACTCTTCTGAAATTAATCCTATCATGTAATCATGTGCAAAACCAAAAAAAAAAGCCCATCATATACCTCCAAATTCACATTTCACCATTCCTAAAGGCAGCATGAGGAAATAGTGGACTGAAAGAAGACCCAAGCAAGCTGAGGAATCTCCAAACTCTGCATCTCCATATCTCTTGTCAAAATATTCTTCAAATCACCAACTGCTTTCTGCTTTGTTCAATGCAGCAGAATTCTTTCTATTTAAGTGGTTTTATTCCATGAAATCAGTTTTCCTGAGCAGGTAATATAAAATTCTAACATCTCAAGATCTTGAGATTTCCATGATAGCTTCAATATCACAAGCTTCTTGTTTCAATGTTTGGGATCCACTAATCATCATTTCTGCTCCTCCAATGAGATTGGGTCACATTTCAAGGTCTGTCCTCTGTATCACTCTGTATCACAGAGTATGTCTAGTTGACTCTACTCTCCTATTCTTGCTACTCATCCCATGGTACTTGAATCTTGAGTAGACTGGGCTCTTCTGCTGCAACTAGGCTTGAACCATAGCCTGCCTTATGCTCAATCAATGGTGCCAAGACTCAGCTGCTCTGCATGACAACTTCATGAAATTGAAACCAGTACCACCTGGGTGATTCTTACACAGGATGAAGGCTAGTTGCACCACTAGGTCCAACCTTGATGATCTTGGAGACACACCTTTTTGTCACTAAGAAACCACTACCCAGAGGATTTTGTCAGTGATGCTGATTTCTTCTCCATCACCTATAATTCTTGAACTATAGATTCCCACCATTGTCTCATGAGTCACTTCTATTCTTGCCTCTAAATCCTGAGCCACATCAATGAAGCTGCTGAGTTCTGTCACTTGATGTGTCTGAAACTTGGCCCCTTCCATTACATTATCAACCCACATCTATTTTTCAAAAGTTTAACTGCCTAAGCTTGATGGTCCTGTAACTTGCTTAGTAGATTAACCTTGAACTCAGAGATCTGCAGGACTCTATCTCTCCTGGACGTTCAGATAAAAATCATGCAACACCATGCCTGGATCTAAACTTTTAAATTTAGATCTTACATTGAAATCCCAGAATAGTAATCAAGATCCAACCCTTCTAAGTTTGACACATACTTGTATCTTCTTATCTCCACATGAAAAACATAACCAGATAATACTAATTCCTCACATGACACAGTTCACATTCCTACAACTGCAAATCCATATGTTTAGCTGGATGGAATTTGCCCTAATGTAACCATTGGTTTAATACCATTGAATGTCCTTGATCACAGGATTTAACCTCATTCAATTTCCTGATGTCACTTTTCATTTTGGTCCTTACATTTTGTATGTTTCCGCTCTTAAATTCTATACTTGTTAAAAACTGTCAGGTCAAATTATATGCTATGATTTTTATGACTTACATTGTCAATGCAATTAATGTAAACCTCTTCACCTTAACATCAAGAAACTCTTAAGACAGGGTAAAGGGCATCAACCTTCTTTGCAACAGCATCAAAAGAGCCATCTCCAGATTTGAAATAATTCCAAGCACGCATGTCTATCATATTCATACTATGATAGCCCCCTATCTCCCACTTAATTCATGATTATATTAGGATTCTCTATAGCACACAGAATTTGGATAATTCTCCCTTGAGGATATATTTTACTAAATTGATTTCATTAATAAGGTTTCTGTCTGGCATGTGTTCTTTTATGTTATTGGGTATGACTGGGTTTTGCAAAGGTTTTACATCACTGATTACATTCATAAGGTTTCTCTCCAGTATGTGTTCTTTTATGTCTTTGGAGATTACTGTGAACTGCAAATGCTTTACCGCATTGATTACATTCATAAGGTTTCTCTCCAGTATGTGTTCTTTTATGATATTGGAGATTACTGGGTTTTACAAAGGTTTTACCACATTGATTACATTCATAAGGTTTCTCTCCAGTATGTGTTCTTATATGATATTGGAAAGTACTGTGCTGTGCAAAGCCTTTACCACATTGATTGCATTCATAAGGTTTCTCTCCAGTATGTATTCTTTTATGACATTGGAAATTACTGTGTTGTGCAAAACCTTTACCACATTGACTGCATTCATAAGGTTTCTCTCCAGTATGTGTCAGTTTATGTCTTTGGAGATTACTTTGACCTGCAAATCCTTTACCACAGTGATTACATTCATAAGGTTTTTCTCCAGTATGTGTTCTTTTATGATATTGGAAAGTACTGTGCTGTGCAAAGGCTTTACCACATTGAGTACATTCATAAGGTTTCTCTCCAGTATGTGTTCTTTTATGTCTTTGGAGAATACCTTGTCTTGCAAAGACTTTACCACATTGATTACACTCATAGGGTTTCTCTCCACTATGACTTCTTAAATGCCTGCAATGAAAATTAGCACAGAGTAATCTTTACCACATTCATTTCTCTGATCAATCATGTAATCAATATGAATTATGTTTACAGTTTGGTCTAATGGTAAAGAAGCATCAGTTCATAATGGTTTAGCACTGTGTATGTTCATGGTGTTCTTCCTTATTATGAAAAGTGTTCAAGACACCTGTGATTGTTATTACATGGCTCATATTTATAACATCCTCTTTATATATGCAATATTTTTATGATGTATTTCAGCTATTTGTAGAAATGTTGAAAAACTCTGATCTTTAAACTACTGATTACTTTCATAATATTTCCTTTTGTGTTAATTAAAATGCATTAGACTGTGAACATGGAAAAACAGATGAATTTCCAATTTTCTAGCACCCTAGTACCATAGTAGTAAATATTTTCTACCCTTTGAATTTGGGGATGTTCCTTGTAAAAGTAGAAAACCAATTAATTGCAAATGTCTATCCTATTCCTAATATCTACCAATGACAGAATGCTATGTATCTTTTCATTGCTTAAAACATGAGTGTTGCTTCTTTGAATATCTATATGCTCACATGATTTTTATACATTGTGACACATTATATACCTAATTAAAAAAGAATGACAAATAAAAGATTTATACTTTGCATTCACACTGTTTGAATTTTTGTTTCTCATTATATGTGGAATATAGATTAATGTTTCTCTTCAACAACATTCTTGATTCTCATAAAATGTCCTCTTACCAACCTTAACAATATTACTACAAGAATATAACTATCACCAATTTTACTCTGGACTATTTGCTTATTAGAATATGTAGGATATAAAATTATCACTACTAAATGTAAAATATCTAAGTACTATGTGATAATATAGATTGGCAGGTCCATAGCATAGCTCTTATAGAGCTATAAATCAAATAAAGTTATCTCTAAAGGCATTGTTTCCTTGTCTTCTTCCTTAAGGGAATGCCTTGCATACACGAATCAGATAAACTATAATGAGGTTTATGGTTTTGAGAGAATATTATAATCATACCTGTACTTAAAGGTCTGAAATGTAATAATTGTGATTTTTAAAGCTTCCAGAAAATATTAAAATTATGACAGAAGTATATTTTTATCAATTGCAAACGAAAATTACCTTTCATGACTTCTAGAAGTTTGACATTGCTCTTCAATATGATGGTCTTCCCAGTAAGACTCTAAAACACAGTACCAGAAAGTGAATGATATAGTATTGAAAATTGAGTAAAATTCCAAGTACTGTGAATATTCATAGCACTGAACCTGCTTTATTCAGCTCAATCTTCCTGGTCTTCAACTAACCTAAAGAAGATCATTAATTATGAAGAAACATCTGTTCCTTATTTTGAAAATCAAAAGAAATATTCTCAGTCTTACCTATAACAGTAAGGTTCCAGTAGGTCTCTAGCATCACATCTTTGTAGAGATTCTTCTGGGAAGAATCAAGTAAATTCCACTCCTCTGAAGTGAAGTTCACATGCACATCTTGATAAGTCACTGAATCCTAAAATGCCACACACAAGTGTACAACTCAAAGCATGATACTGATATCACAGTAAAGTAAATATATGCTTTATTGACAATATATCCATTTAATTCCAGTGTATCCTCCAGTTACTTCCTGACACTAACTGAAGTTATAATCTAATCACTATGTCATTTTTGAAGTAAATTGAATGGTGTGGGGATATTCATGGGGCACACAGCCTCTTAAAGGAAAAACAGAGGTGATTGGGAGGAAGGAGTTTGTGAGGGCAAGGGAACTAGAGTGTTGACAGAGATCAGGGAAATAGGGAATATATAAACTATTGGAGATACAAAACTGTAAGGAAAAAATCAAAATTTGAGCCTATATACACTGTCATCTCCCCCATTATGTATCTGGAAAGGCTCCTCATATAAGACCTTCCAAAAAACTAAAAAGGAAGCCAGACAAGACAGACAAGTATTCAAACACATCATCCTATCTAGATGCTTTATGTTTCAATTAACTGCATTGTGGCATTTATCATGATAGGTTCACACTCATCCTGTGGTGAAAACATACTCATTCTACTGTGATCGCCATAGACTTTAGGCCCTCCCACACTGTTCAAAGTCTGCTCTGACATTCAAGCAAATATCTTGAAAGCCACATATTGTAATATCAGAAATCATGTTATAACTTTCCAACGTGCAATGTCATAGAATACTCCTTCACATTTCAATAAATAGGCATTTCTCATAGGGAGAGAAGATTGGGCCAAAACAAGAAACACAGCAGGACAAACTGCAAATCATGTAGTTTTGTCTTAAACATATTGGACTTCAGTCTCTATAGACTTACGTTGCCCTCTTCCTGTAACTTCTCATACATCTCACAGTTTGGTTATTCCCTCTCCCTGTATGTATCTCATCTTAGCAGATTTATCAATTCCTTATGTATCTCAACATTTTTGGTCCCAAAATGCAACTTAAACATCATCCTCAGAACTTCAATATGATGAACACTAGATCACTAGCTCTACTGCCCAATCCTTCTGAAACCCAACTTGCTACATTAACTGTATGCTCATACCATGATACCATTTTTGCGTTTTATTTTTTTTTCAAGACAATGTTTCTGTACATAGCCCTGGCTGTCCTGGAACTATCTTGGGAGAACAGGCTGTCCCAAACTCAGAGATCTACCCAATTGCCTCTCCCCCAGTGCTGGAATTAATGGCATGTACCATTAATTCTTTTAAATTTTCTAATTTATTTTAAATTTTGTGTATGCATGTAGTTTTAAGCATGTGAACAGTGTCCAAGGATACAAAAAGAAAGCATTAGATTCCCCAGATCTAGAATTAGATGCAGTGAGTTAATAGGCAAGGGTATGGGAAAGTGAACTAAAGCAATTGGGCAGATCTAGGAAGCTATACTGGATCACTGTGTGTCTACTTTATGGCTAAATTCTGTTGATATTCTGATAAGGGAGTGGATTTTCTACTTTATGCACCTGGAGCTACCAATAAGAATTCAGAATTTTAGACATCTATGCTCCAAATGCAAGGGAATCCACATTCAAAAAAGAAACTTTAATAAAGCTCAAAGCACCTCATGCAGTAATTTTGGTTGACTTAAACATCCCACTCTCCTCAATGAACTGATCAAGGAAACACAAATTAAACCGAAGCACAGTGAACCTAACAGAAGTTTTGGACCAAATTTAACAGATTTCTACAGAACATTTCACAAGAAAGCAAAAGAATATGCTTTCTTCTCAGTACCCCATGGTACCTTCTCCAAAACTAACCATATAGTTAGTCACAAACACACCTCAACAGATATGAGAAGATTGAAATAATCTCATGCTTCTGATCAGATCACTACAGATTAAGGCTTAACTTCAATAGTAACAAAAACAACCAAAAACCCACATTCACATAGAACCTGAACAAAGCTCTACTCAATGATACCTTGGTCAAGGAAGAAATAAGGAATAAAATCAAAGACTTTTTAGAATTTAATGAAATTGAAGGCACAACATACCCAAACTTATGGGGGCACAATGAAAGCAGTACCTAAGGAAAACACATGACACTGAGTGCCTCCAAAAAGAAACTGGGGAAGGATACAATAGCAGCCTAATAACACACCTGTAACCTCTAGAATAGGAAGAAGCTAATACACCCAAGAGGAGTAGAAGGCAGGAAATCACCGAACTCAGGGCTGAAATAAACCACATAGAAACAAAGAACTATATAAAGAATCAAAACAAACAAACAAACAAACAACAAAAAACCTGAAGCTTGTTCTTTGATAAAATCAACACCATAGATAAGCCCTTAGCCAGACTAACGAAAGAGAACAGAGATATTATCCAAAAGAAGAAAAAATAGAAATGAAACAGGAGTTATAACAACAGATATTAAAGAAATGAAAAAAAATCAGAATGTACTTCAAAAGCCTATACTCAATGTATCAGGGATATATAGAAGAAATGGACAATTTTCTAGACAGATACAAAATACCAAAGGTAAATCAGGATCAGAGATGCCATCTAAACAATCCCACAAAACTTAAAGAAATAGAAGTAGTCATTGAAATTCTCCAAAAAAACAAACAAACAAACAAACAAATAAGTAAATAAACAGGACCAGATGGTTTTAATGCAGAAATTCTATCAAGCTTTCAAAGAAGAGCTATCACCAACACTTTTCATATTATTCCAAAAAATACAAACAGAAGGAACACTACCCAACTTGTTCTATGAAGCCACAATGATGCGGTTAACAAAACCATTCAAAGATGCAACAAAGTAAGAAAACTTTAGACCAATTTTCCTTATGACTACTGATGAAAAAATCTTGAAAATTTCTTGCCAACTGAATCCAAGGACACGTCAAAATGATCATTTACCACGAGCAAATAGGCTACATCCTAGGGTTGCAGAGATGGTTCAATATACAGAAATCCACCAATGTAATACACTACATAATCAAACTCGAAGGAAAAAAAAAACACATATCATGTCATTTGATGCAGAAAAGCCATTGGACAAAATACATCATCCTTTCATGTTAAAAGCCTTGTAAAGAACATGAATTCAAGGCCTATACCTAAACATAGTAAAAGCAATACACAGCAAACCAGTAGCCAACATCAAAATAAATGGAGAGATACTAGAAGCAATCACACTAAAAACAAGGACTAGACAGGGCTGCCCTCTACCTTATCTATTCAATTTAGTACTTGAAGATCTAGCTAGAGCAATTAGACAACAAAAGGAGGGCTAAGTGATACAGAGAAATCCAACAGCTGATAAACAACTTCAGCAAAGTGGCTGGATATAAAATTAACTCAAACAAATCAGTAGCCTTCTTAGAGTCAAAGGATTAATAGGATGCAAAAGAAATTAGGGAAATAACACCCTTCAAAATAGTCACAAACCACATAATGTAATTTGGTGTGACTCTAACCAAATAAATGAAAGATCTGTTTGATGAGAACTTCAAGTCTCTGAGGAAAGAAATTGAAGAAGACCTCACAAAAGGAAAGAACTCCCATGATCATGGATTGGCAGGATCAATATAGTAAATATTGCCATCTTGCCAGAAGCAATCTATAGATTTAATGCAATCCACATCAAAATCCCAACTCAATTCTTCATAGGCTTAGAAAGAGTAATTTTCAAATTCATCTAGAAGAACAATAACAACAATAACAACAAAAAACAAGATAGCTAAAACTGTACTCAACAAGAAAAGGACATCTATTGGAATCAGTGTCCCTGACCGCAAGCAGGGTTATGGAGCAATAATGATAAAAACTGCACGGTATTGGTGACAGGCAGGTAGATTAATGGAATTGAAGATCCAGAAATGATCCTGACCACCTGTGATCACTTGAACTTGACAAAGAAATGAAAACCATCCAGTGGAAAAAATATAACCTTTTCAATGAGTAGTGCTGGTTCAACTTGCACTTAGCATGCAAAATGAAATGGTACAGAATACCCCTTCCTCTTCCAGTAGACAGGAATGTACACTCCTTGTTCAACCACATGTCATGTATGCCAGGAGACAATGTGTGCTTTCAATAAAATTTATCACACATGCAATTTACACAGCTGTCCCTAACACTGTACAAACACCAGAGACAGCCTAACCTCTCTCTTTACTATGTCTCCTGGTAAATTGCTAAAATAATATCTTCCCGCCTGCCACTTCTTCCAGCTTTCAACATTAGCAAGCATTCCCTCTTGAACATCTCCACCAAACAGGTCAGTAAAAGGGACAGCACTCGGTGAATATTCTCTGAATATACAGACAGCAAACTGTAATTCAGGACAAAAATTACCACCCAGACAATACAGACCCAGAGACCAATATCAAGAACTATTTTCACTGACGCCTAGATATTAGCATAGTAATATAATGAAGTTATGCCAGGGAAATATGTCACCAAGAAATCCAAGGTGTCCTGCCACAGCAGGTAATCAAAAATTAAAACATGTAAGAAGTCTGATATAAAAAAGGGAGGTTTGTGGAAAGGACAGGAGTGAGATCCTGGGGAAGGGATAGAGGTACACAAGAGGACCTGCAGACTGGAACACATATAGGAGCAGAGAGAGTGGGATGAGAGTAGAGAAAAGCTATAGAGGGGGCATGTGTAGAGAACAGAAACAGGGAACAAATATAGAGAGCAGCTGAAGCTAGTGCTCCATGTATATAAAGCACACCTGACAACAGCAGCAGTTGATGGAGGCGGGTAATGATTTAAGCACTTCTAAGTCCCTGAGAGCAGGCCATTGAAATTGCCTACACATGGAAAACAACAGATGGAAGGTTCACACACCGAACGGGAAAGGAAGATAAATAGAATACATGGACTTATTGGTCAAAAAAATATTTGGAGTAGCCGGGTAGTGGTGGTGCACAACTGTAAACCCAGCACTCTGGGAGGCAGAGGCAGGTGGAATTCTGAGTTCGAGGCCAGCCTGGTCTACAGAGTGAGTTCCAGGAGAGCCAGGGCTACACAGAGAAATCCTGTCTCGAAAAAACCAAATCCAAACAACAAAAACAAAAACAAAAACAAAAACAAAAAACAAAAAACAAAACAAAATATTTGGAGGCTAAAAGTTAAAGGCACTAAATAATCAGGAACACTGCAACATAACAAAAGCAAAGACTACAATTGAATGTAATAGAAGAATATCAGCTCAAAGGTCAAGAAAATAGTTTTAATGAAATCCCAAATGAATAATTTCTAAAGACAAATATTCCTATTAAGGTACAAGAAGCATCTAAAATGCCAAATAGATTGGAACAAAAATAGTCCACATGCAACACAATATTCAAAACACTATACATGTAAATAAATATGAAAACTGCAAAAAAACCAAAACAAGTCACATGTTAAAAGAGACCTATTAGATTCATACCTGCCCTCTCAATGTGCAGTGTAAAACACAAAATATTTTGGACCCATGCTGCAGGATAAAAAAAAAGCAGCCATGATATTTCTACAAGGAAACCAATGGTCCAAATGTTTTGGGAAGAATCACCTACGAGAGTGACGTTATTCAGAGGTCACCACCTTATTTAGCTAGTAAGAAGCACCGCTAGAAACCTCACAAGTAGTCATACCTAGCTGGCATTTCCCATCCAGCCCCTGATAGGACCATCCACCCCAGTACCCACTGCTCAGCCACCTGTTCCTCCCCATTGTGGACAGATATACTGTGCTTACCATGTCTTGATTTCAGAGATTCTTTGAGGTCCCCTCACAGCAAAGCACAGGACAGCAGAGTTCAGAGCAGGAAACAGTGAACTATCCTGCAGAGTCACAAGGAACTAAAGGACAGGTACCCGGAAGTTCCTGCCTCTTTCTTTGAATGGCAGGTCTGCCTGTAGGCCTGGATTGGCCAGTAAGCCTTAAAACTCCTCAAGGTTAAAGTGTGCTTCTAGTCCAGAGCCACACTTTTTTTTCCAGCTCTTAGGAGTGGTTTTCACTCCCTTAGCATTTGTACCTGCTTTGCAAGAGGACTCTCACACCACCCAGGCCTAGGGAAGGACCCACTATTCCAGCTCAGGCTATTCAGCTGCCTGCTCCTCCCCTTGTGAGCAATGACCCTGCACTTACCAGGACCTAAATTCACACCTTGCCTGAGCTTTCCTCACAGCACATGCCTTCCTCTTCCTGTAATCAAGGTGAATGGCTTGCATAGTCCATTCCTCAGGTGCAGTGGAGGAATCAATCTGACCCACAAGGAGAAGGGTGCCCAGGCTATTAACTTAAAAGAGTGACTTTAAGAAACAAGAGTTTTCTTTTCTGGCTTCATGCTGGGCTCAGAGAAATTGCAGCTCCCTTTCACCACAAGATAAGTCCTTGATTTTGAAGTTTCCCTTTGGCAGACAGCCATTATTGGAAGAAGAGGACAACTGTCTCTGAGACATTATTATAATTAGTCTTTCTACATAGAAAAATTCACTGACTCTATGAGATATGTTGATCTAGAGAACCTGTGCTAACACAACTGTTGTTTTTTTTCCACACCTTGCCACTGAGGAAGACGTGGTGACTAACAATACTTTTCCACAGTGTTTGTCATCTGTTTCCTGGTTTTCTTCCAAAGTTGTTTCATACCTGTCATTTGGTAGAAGAGAACTGGATGAAGATCCAAAGCAAACACATGTTTGCTGAAATCCTTCTTTAATGTTAAAATCCTGGACATCCTTCCTCTTATGGGCCAGCTTTATACCGACACTGTAAGTCAAGTCACAGGTTATCCACCTTGATTTCAGGAAGAAGAAGAAGAATGAGAAGTGTTGTGAGGAATTCTCAAGCAAGCTATGAAGTCAGGTCATGATGAGTGCAGGATCACTGCCCACAAAGGGGAGGAGCAAGCAGCTGAACAGCCTCAGTTACAATGGTGTGTCCTCCTCCAGTGCTGGGTGGGAGTACAGATGGATGAGGCTCTTGGAGGACAGGCACAAATGCTATGGGAATGCAAACCTGACCTGAGATATATGAAGGGTCTGGCACAGGACTGGGAGCACACTCTAACCTTGAGGAGGGGTAAGACTCACTGGCCAAATAGGCCCCCTGGCAGACCTGCCAGTTAGATTATGAGGACAGTTCTACTTTGTGCCTTGATGCAGGTTTATTTTGGCTTAGTAGGCTTTAAGGGTTCTTTGTGTCCTTCATTGAATGCTGCTGTTGGGTTCTGTGAGGAGACCTCAGGGAAGCTCCAAAGCTGAGACATGGTGAATGTAGAATCACTGCCCACATAGGGAAGAAGCAAGTTGCTGAACAGCCTGAGCGGCAATAGTGTGTCCTCCCCTAGGGCTGGGTGGGAAGACAGATGGATGAGGCTCTTGGAGGACAGGCACAAATGCTACTGCAGTGCAAATCAACCCTGATATCTGTAAAACATTGTTTTGGCTATGCAGGCTTGAAAGGTTCTCGGTGTCCTGTGTTGAGTGCTGTGGTTGGGTGTTGTGAGGTGACCTCAAGTAAGTTCCGTTTTTGAGACATTGTAAGCATAGGGTCTCTGCCCATAATGAGGAAGAGCAAAGATATGAGCAGTAGGAGCTGGGGTGTGGGATCTTGCCTAGAACTGCATGGGAAGCATCAGCCAGATATAGCCAGATGTTTCCAACTGTGAGTTCCGTCTTGGTGCTCCTCACTTGCTAGATCAGGCTGTGTCCTCTGAATAACTGTGAATCAAGGCTGAATCTGCTCAAAATACTTGTACCAAGGTCTTGCTTGTAGAAATATCAGAGACAGGATGCTAAACTTGGAGTACATTAGTTTCTCTTAAATTTTCTATGGAATTCTGCCCTTAGAATTTATGAATTGGGTGTAAGATTCATTTGAAGTTTCTTTCTTCCTTTTTTTTTTTGGAGCTTTTAAGAATCATCTCATGTGTTAGGTAAAACTCCAATATTAAATTAAGATATAGAAGATAAGAATTCAAGATGTAAAGGATTTACCATGCTTAGGGAATAGTGACATTAAATAGTGTTTAGGTGATGGGGGACTGCTTTAAAAATACCCCATGCTTAGTATGCTAAGCAGGTTGGTTAGAGACTAGGGTTCATGTGTTTGTTTAGCAGGTTTGTTTAGAAATCTGTCTCCATACAATAATGGTGAAAACTGTAATGTACAAGCAGCCAATGTGAACATGCAAAAAAAAAATCTATAAGAAGCTGCTCAAATTGTCATTACAGTGTCAGGACAAACAATAAGGCCTGGTGTGCTTGAAGCCCCCATTTTCTAATTGAGGTGATCATAGTTCTGCAACATGTGACAGACTACACTTGGTGACAGCCATTCGAAATGGAAGAATTATCTATGTACTTATAGACATGAGCCCAGCATAACTTTTCTCTGAGAGGCAATACCAGTGACTAACTGAGGCAGAAGCATATTATTTATAGCCAGCATTGGACTCAGGTCATGCACCCCTACGAAGAGTTAGGGGAAGGATTAAATAGGCTGTGGGAGATGTCAATCCCTTAAGAAGACCAACAGTATCAAGTAACCCAGACCCCTGGGAGCTCACAGATACTAAGCCAATAACCAATAAGCATGGGCTGGTCCATGGCTCCAGGAACATATGTAGCAGATGACTGTGTTGTCTGTACTCAGAGGGAGACTATACACCTAATCCTGTAGAAACTTGATGCCCCAGAGGAGGAGAATGGGTGAGGTGAGCAGGTGGTGTGTCCGTGGATGACAGGAGTGGAGGTGGGAGTGTTGCAGCACCCTCTCAAATGCAAATGGGAGGGGGAATGGGGTAAATACACCTGGGAATTGAGACCAGAGAGTGGGGCAACAATTGGAATGCTAATAACTAAACCAATTAAAAAGTAAGAGAGAGAGAGAGAGAGAGAGAGAGAGAGAGAGAGAGAGAGAGAGAGAGACTGTTATATGGAGGGCTCGCCTTAATCGGTATGTCTTTCCATGGGGCCCTCCCATAAGGAGAATGGCATATCTCCTTCTCACAAACAGGAACACACTGGATAGTGTCAATAACAGCCTGTGGCTTAGGCCCTGGGACCTTTTCCTAAGGCTGCAAAGTATTGAGAATAAAATAGACTTTCTTTTCTAAAGCCTGGAATATGCTTGGAAGAGCTGGTAATGGTCTAGGCTCAGGAACATCAGGACATTTCATATCCCCAGAACTCAACTCTGTCCACCATATGGGACTGTTGTTATCAGTCCTAAGGCCACTGTAGGCTTGGTCAAGTACTTGGTCTTGAGATAAGGTCTATTCTCCTAGTGCAACATTATTTATAAGACCCCCCTCCCCAAGTTTGCCCTATTGTATGATAGTTTCTGCTGGCTTCATAGAAGTCTCCTGTTTCTTTTCATTTTCCCTCTTTAAGTAGTTATATGTATGTATATATGCAAATATATATACGTATATATATATATACACACACACACACATATATACATATATATGTTATCCATATATATATATATATATATATATACACACACACACATATATATATATATATATATATACATATCTACATCTCACATATATATATATATATATATATATATATACATATATACATTGCGCACACACACACACACACACACACACACACACACATATATATATATGTATATATGAGGCCATGTGCATTTTAGGAAGGCCAGAGACAAAGTGTGTTTTGGAGACAGGAAATATAAACAAAGACAATTAAATGACAATGTAAAAAATAAATTAAGAAATCATATTTTAAAAATAAACCAGCAAACAGTACTTTGAGAGAAAAGTCAAACTGACCTTCATCACCTGAAGTAAAGAAATAATAATTTGTATGTTTATATGTTCATGTTTGTGTAACATTAAACTGAAACTTTAGTACCCATATTTTGATAAAATTAATGATGAAAACCTTCATCAAGAGTGATTTATGTGTCCATCAAATTCTCTGACCTTCTGTGGTAAAGGTTTTGTTTGTGACATTTCCATTAGCACGTTTATTCACTTATAGAAAAAGTTATATTTGATAAAGAATTAGTCTCTTTCACATAAATTGACAGAGCCTTATATTGCAGGCACAATCTGAACCCCATTGTCCTTTTCATAAAATGTTCCCTTATTTGTATATTATCTGATATTCTTAATATCTTCCTAGTATATTTTAAATTTATCCCAATGCCCAGTGCTTCTGTTCTGTCATACTCAATACTGTCCCTGTGCTTCACACTCTGCTAACATTCACTCTTGATTCTTTTTTCAAATAAGTACCTTTAATTGCATGAGGAATCTATCATATTCCAAATCCAAAGTGAGGCAATTTACCACTAATGTGATGTCTTAGAGTCTGTTGCTGTAAAAAACAAAACAAAAAAAAAACAAAAAACAAACAAACAAACAAACAAAAAACACCATGATAAAAAAATGTGAGAAAGTTGTTTATTTATTTAACTTGGCTTCCTCCAAATGTGCTCCTTTGTTGGTGGTTTAGACCCTGGGAGGTCTGCTTTGTTGATATTGTCGTTCTTCCTATGGGGTTACAAACCTCTTCCGCTACTTCAGTCCTTTCTCTAACTCCTCCATTGGGGACATTTTGATCTGTTCAATGATTGGCTGCCAGCATACGCCTCTGTATATGTCAGGTTCTGGAAGAGCCTCTCAGGAGACAGCTATATCCGGTTCCTGTCAGCATGTGCTTCTTGGCATCCACAATAGGTTCTGAGTTTTGTGACTGCATATAGGATGGATCCCCAGGTGGGGCAGTCTCTGGATGGCTTTGCTTCAATCTCTGCTGGACCTTTGTCTCTGTATTTTGTTAACCCTTCTACGACAGACCAATACACCCACACTTTGGTCTTCCTTCTTCTTGGGCTTCATGGGGACTTTGAATTCTATCTCAAGTTTCAGAGCTTTTGGGCTAAAATCGACTTATAAGAGAGCGCATCTGAGCAGGTGCCCTGAGCAGACTTGGGTGCTAGCTCTTTTTATTTTGGTAGATTAATCAAAAATACACATTTACAATCACAAAAGAGATTCTTGTAAACCAAAGCTGAAAGCAAGTTTGTTTAATCATTGATAATTTAGGCATGGACTTTCATGTCACATTTTTTTTTACATTCATCTGGTGACCATTATATTTCTAGGAAATGATTTCTTCATATAGTATGACATCCTGGAGAACTTCATGAAGGGATTGATATCAAGGTATGACATCATCCTTAATGTCATATAGTGTTTTATTTGATTCATCACAGGAATAGAGTGGTACAATGTATATTGATGTTTTTTTTTTTATCTCTCATTTTTCTATTATTGAACTTAGATATTTTTCATACATAATATTCTGAATATCTCTTTCCTTAACCAACTGTTTCCAGATTTTCCTGTCCAATGTAACTTTTTTTTCCAAAACAGGTTTTCTCTGTGCAGCCATGGCTGTTTTGAAACTCTCTCTGTATACTAGGCTGACTTTGAACTCAGAAATCTGCCTGTCTCTGCCTCCCAAGTGCTGGGATTAAAGGTGTGCACTAACACCGCCCTGCTTCATGCAACTTTTTCTTTTCTTTTCTTTTCTTTTTTTGGTTTTTTCGAGACAGGGTTTTTCTGTGTATCCCTGGCTGTCCTGGAACTCACTCTGTAGACCAGGTTGGCCTCGAACTCAGAAATCCACCTGCCTCTGCCTTCCAAGTGCAGGGATGATAGGCTTGCACCACCACTGCCCAGCTTTATGCAACTTTTTCAAATCCAAAACCTTTCTTTCTTTTCCATATTATAGAGCAAACAACTAAACATTATTAATAAAAATAATAAAACAAAATTTGTAATAGGACAAAGTGAAAAATAAACAGATAAAAAGACAAAGAAACCTTCTAGGAAACCTAAACATACACCAACTCAAATTAAAAAAAAAAAAAACTCCACAAAAGTATAAGCCACACTATACTTAAAAAGAAACTTTGAGGTAAAAAAAAAATTGGAAGGAGCCCAAATATCCCTCAAAGGAGGAATGGATACAGAAAATGTGGTATATTTATACAATGGAATATTACTCAGCAATTAAAAATAATGAATTCATGCAATTTGTAGGTAAACGGTTAGACCTGGAAAATATCATCCTGAGTGAGCTAACCCAATCACAAAAGAATACACATGAAATGCAATCACTGATAAGTGGATATTAATGAGCCCAGAAGCCCTAAATACTCAAGGCACAATTAGCAAGTCAAATGATTTCCAAGAAGAAAGGAGAGGACCCTGGGCCTGGAAAGATTGGATCCAGTTTTGTAGAGAAACCGTGGGGGAGGGGGAATGATTGGGGAATAGTTGGGGGGGAGAGGAATTATGGGACATAGGGAGGGGGGAACTGGGAAAGGGGAAAGCCTTTGGAATGTAAACATAGAATATAGAAAATAAAAATTAAAAAAAACACACACAGCAAAACAAATGAACAGAAAACCAAACAAATATAAAAGTCCTAGAAAAGCTTTGTGATACAAAGAACTGCTAACCCTGTCTCTGATTTTGTTTTGTGTTTCCCATCTGTTGCTGGGCAAATGGTTTCCCCTTAAGATAGTTTGAATACCCCATGAATGTCCTATTATTGAGCACATCTCTTGTAAAAAGAGATTCTTGTAAATCATACATAAAAGCAAATCTGTTGTAGCATTTTTAATTTAGACATGGACATTAATGTTTCCTTTTTGATTTGTCTAGTAGCCATTATAATTTCAGAAAATGATTTCTCCATATAGGATGGCATCCTCAAATACATGGGATAAATCCCAAAGTATGGTGCCGTCCTTCATTTCATAAAGCATTTTATATCATGAATATAATTAATGTTATTTTTCTGTAAATGGATATCAACTGGATTGGATGGGGAATGCAGTTCCATTTCCTTCTCAATACTGAGACCCCATTTTGAAGAGAAACATGCAGGCCCTGTGCATGCTGCCACAGTCTCTGTAATTTTATATGTGCATCTATTATTCCTGTTTCAGAAGGCCTGTTTTTCATGGTATGTGTTCTCAATCTCCTCTGGTACCTATAATACTTCTACCTATACTTCCCCAGTATGTCTTGAATCCTGAGGCAAGGGATTTTATGGAGACATCCCATTTATCAAAGTGTGTCCCAAATTATTTCACATTCAATTATTGTCTGCCTAAGGGTATTTGTATTTGTTCCTATTGCAGAAGAATACTCTGTGATGGTGGCTGACCAAGACCCTGATTTATAAGTATAGCAGAATGTAATTAAAACTGATTTTACTTCTATGTGACCTTAATCATAACATAAGGATATGCAATTTTACAGAGCCTCCATAATACATGTATATACAAATATATAGACATTCAGTAATAATTCATAACATAAGAGACCATGTGGATTATAGGAGTACAAGGAGTGGTACAATGTATGGTTTGGAGACAGGAAATATAAACAAAAAGCAATTAAAGGACAATGTCAAAAATAAACTAACAAATCATATTTAAAAATTAAAACAGCAAACAGTACTTTGAGAGAAAAATCAAACTGAACTTCATCGCCTGATGTAAAGAAATAATAATGTGGATGTGCATGTATATGCATGTTTGTGTGTGTAATATTAAACTGAAATAATCTTAAGTACTCATATTTTGAAAAACTTTATGATGAGATCCTTTATCTAGAGTGATATATGTGTCCATCAAATTCACTGACCTTATTGTCTTAAAGGACTTGTGTGGGACATTTCCACTAGTGATTTTACACAGTTAATGAAACACTTTCATTATGAAATTGAGCCTCTTTACATAAATTTACAGGACACAATTTGAACCCTTTGAACTTTCTTTAAAATATTCCCTTCATTTTAGGTTATGTGATATTCTTAAAACCTTTCTAGTACATTTTAAAGCTACTCCAAAGTCCAGTGCTTCTTATGCAATGTTGTCACTGTGCCTCACACTGTGCTCAAATTCCCTCTTGTTTCACTTTTCAAATCTTTGCCTTTTATTATGTCAGGAGTCTATGATATTCTAAATCCCAACAGTGGCAATTGCCATTTAGGTGATATTTTCATGTCTATTGCTATATAAGCACCATGATCAAAGCAAACAAGTGATAAAAGTGTTTATTTACTGAAGTAGGTTGGTCTCAGTTTATTGAACGAAACCAAGGCATGAAATTGGATGTAAGCATTCCATAAAAGTACACAGGATAATCTTGATTACTTGCTTCATGTCCATGTTGTCTGCAATCCTCTTTGTTATAAATCAAAGAAAAACTCACTTAGAGGTGGTACTGTCCACAGTCAGTAGGATTATCTTATATCAATAATTAATTAAGTACATAGCTTATACATAAACCCACAGGTCAAAATGATGGTAGCCATTTCTCAATTGACACTCTCAGTTCTCAATATTTTAATGTTAGTATTCTGTTTAAGCTCCACCCCATAATTACCTGGAAGCAGCCAGGTATGCCCTGACCATAGATCTGGCCCACTATAAAAGGGGATGTTTGCTCCTCCCCTCTCTCTCTCTCATAGCTCTGCCTCTTGGCTCTCTCACCTCTCAGCCTTTCTTGGGCTCTCCTCCCCTTCCCCCTCTCTCCACATGGTCATGAATGCCCTCCATCCTTTCCATTTTCTTCTCTCTCTCTCTCTCTCTCTCTCTCTCTCTCTCTCTCTCTCTCTCTCTCTGCCTCTCTCTGCCTCCACTACACCATTAACTCCCATCCTCTGCCCTGAATAAACTCAATTCTATACAATGCCTTTTTGCGTGGGGTCCCTCAGCAGGAAGAGGTGCCTGTCCATGGGCCTTCCTAGGCACTCCCTTCCCCCACACCACCATGAAACACTCTCTAATCCCCTTCTCTCCTTCTAAAATCCCATCACTTAAGGTCTGTGTACTTATTACTGAAAGCTATTTTCTAACAACCTTTGCTAATTGGTATCATCACAAAGGAGAGTGCTGTCCTGTTTATAAGTTAAAATTAGTGTATTACTTAATATTTTATATGACTAAATGCTACTTTTGTTAACAAAAAACATGTTGAGTATCATCTATAATTTTCATACTATGAAACTTTCAGTGAAGCAATTTATCTCTGTACTTCTGTACAAATTTTGAATCTGGTCTAACTAAAACAACATAACACTTTGGGACAAAGATACACCCTAGCAACGCTGCACTAGAAGCCAAGATGGAGAAGACTTCCACAACCACCAGCATTTTCCCACTGGTGCTATGGTAGACGGGAAGGAAGGTGATCCACACACTGCAGAACACCAGCATGCTGAAAGTTAGGAACTTGGCTTCATTGAATCTGTCAGGAAGGTTCCTAGCCAGGAAAGCCACAATGAAGCTCACCAGAGCCAAGGAACCCAAGTATCCCAGGACAACATGGAAGGCAATGGTTGAGCCTTTTTTGCAAATAATGACAGTCTTCCCATGTTCAGATTGTATATCTCTGTCCATAAAGGGAGGAGATGTTACCAACCAGATGCCACAGAGAATAACTTGGATCAGGGTACAAGTGGGAATGACCAAGTTAGGTGCCCCCGATGTCAGCATCCCTCTCATCCTTCTCCCCGGAGTAGTGAGCTTAAAAGCCATGACCACAGTTATTGTTTTGGCCAACACTGTAGAAATAGCCACTGTGAAAAATATTCCAAATGTGATCTGCTGCAGGATGCAGGTGGCCTGGTTGGGATGTCCAATGAAGAGCAATGAGCAGAGAAAACAGAGCACTAGAGAGATGAGTAGGATATAGCTGAGAATGATGTTATTGGCCTTCACAATAGGAGCATCCTTGTACTTCACAAATGTGACTAGTACTAGAATTGTAATGGCAGAGAACGACACGGACATTGAGCCTAGTGCTATTCCCAACGGATCTTCATAAGCCAGAAATGTCACAACTCTTTGGAGACAGTGAGTTTGCTCTAAGTTGGCATACTTATCATCTGGACACCTCATACACTGTTCCATATCTGCTGGTGAAAAACAATAATCCTTTTAAGACAGCATAATAATTTACTTAATAGTTGTTCTCCATTCAAATATGGTTTGTGATGCAATAAAACACCATCATAGGGATTGGAACAGCTAAACGTATTTACTAAACAACAACAAAAAATGTATGTTGAAAAATGATATTCAGAATCTCTTATTAAATAATACCTCATACCAGAATTTCACTACTCACAGACAAGTGTAACCTGCAGTCATACTTACCGACGCCATTTGATGAAATACATAATGTACATTTTTGCTTTGAAAGTTGTGTTCTTTGTCTCTATCTACACATAATGACCAGAACTTATAATTCATTATGCAAATATTATTCCCATTTTCACTCTTGACGCTCTATGCCTCATAGACATACACATGTCCCTATCATTGTGGTACAATCTCTTTCTTTCTAACTATTCTTTCAAACTATGAAGGTAATGGATATTCACATTCATCCCTCTTTCCTTAGCTAGGCTGTGATGGATGATAAGCACTGCCCCACCTCTTATTGCATTCTTGAAATCTTCACTATTTCCCTAATTATTTGACAGGTAACACTTAACCCTTTAAACCTTCTAAGCTCTTAAAATATATTTCATTAAACAACTGTTACTCTGAGCAACTGGCCTTTGCCAAGGACTAAGCTGGGTGAGGGAGGGGGTGGATTGTGGACTGGCCATGTCATCAAATTTCTTTGTACAAAATATGAAAGAAAAATTAGCATATACATGGATTATGCCCAATTTTTTAATTGTTACACGTTTGTCTCCATAAACGTTTTCCTCATAATATAAAATCAGTACCAATCACATTTTGAGAGATACAGAGCTTGTAGAGGATATTGCAAGTTATTGGATGGATCCAAAAGAAATCGATACTATATAATTGAGAAAGTTCTGAAACATGGAGATTTTAGGACTTCAGTATCATTTCAGCCATATCATATTTCTAGTTTGGAAGGAGAATGTATTCAAACTCATCAAGTTTTCTTCTACATCCAATCATGTACCTGTTTCATTGGAAACCTCATTTTCTTTGCACTGAACACAATCAAAGCAGCATTCTGCTGTTCCTTCCTGATGAATTTTCCTGAATCCAGCAGTACAGGGCACACTACATATGGAGGAGGGAACCTGAGACAATACATAAATATTATAAAATATGAGTGTGTATGCATGAGTATACTTCATGAATATATCGTATGTATATTGACCCATAAATTGATATATGGGACATTAATAGACATGGTTATAAATATTCCTCTGATAGCATTAGTTACCAATTTCACGCACTTTATTAATTTGATTGCACTGCAATGCAACAAATGAAACACAATATTTACTACATAATATAATATTATATCTGTAACATTCAGGTTAAAGATATTCATAACTTTTCCTTCTTAAACTGATTTATCTACAAGGAATATTTATGTGGCATCAGTTTCACTTTCATCACTTATAAATAAAAAATAGAATATTGAGTGGTATAGAGATAGAAAGTAGGCTAAATCAAGAAGGAGTTGTTTGATGAATATGGAAAAGTATGTTATATAAGACACTTATGAAATAATGATTTTTTTCCTTAGTTTAAAACAAAATCTTGGACCCACAATCACTTTTCCCTTTCCCATGCTTTTGTGAGGAATCTTCTCCACAATCCCCTGTACCCCAGGCACACAACCCTAGCTTTCTTCTATGCAGTGGCATCAAACCTCCATATGATCAAGGGCCTTCCTTCCCACTAATACCAGATAAGGCAGAGGAGGGGAAACTGAGGAGAGGGATAACATTTGAAATGTAATCAATAACAATAACCAATAAAAATATATAAATTGGCTGATCCTGTGCAACAGTTCCAAGAACTGATCCCGTGCTACATTTTCCCATACCCAAATACTTCCAGGAGAGATCTGGGCTCCCAGGAGTGTTGACATGATTGTGAACACAGGGATGACCAGAAATTCTGCTCCTAGGGAAACTCCCATGATCCTAAACTAACAGGAATTGAGGAGAAGCCTGGGAAAATATCTTTCTTTATTTCTCTTTGCACTCCAGAGCTGACCCTGAGACAGATCTCTCCATATGCAAATTCCTTCTGGAAAAATCTGTTCTCCCAGGACTAGTGACACACATACTTGAAGGAGGGACAAGCCACAATAAAGACTGCAAGACCAACTAACATCATAGATTAGCAGATGGCAAGAGGCAAAGAACAGAACATAAGCAACAGAAACCAAGGCTGTTTGGCATCATCACAATTGAGTTCTCCCACCACAGTGAGGTCTGGGTACTCCAACACACCGCAAAAGCAAGAATGATTTAAAATCACATTCCATGATGATGATAGAGAACTTTAAGCAGGACATAAATAATTCTCTTAAAGAAATTTGGGACAACACAAATAAATGGGGAGAAAGAGGGAACACAAAAATCCCTTAAAGAATTACAGAACAACACTACCAATCAGGTGAAGGAATTGAACAAACCCATCCAGGGTGGAAAAAGGGAAAAAGGAAACAATAAAGAAATCACAAAGGGAGACAATCCTAGAGATAGAAAACCTGTGAAAGAGATAGAAAATCATAGATCAAAGTCTTATCAACAGAATACAAGAGATAGAAAGAATTTCAGGTGCAAAAGATACTTTAGAAGCACTGACACAACAGTAAAAGAAGATGCAAATTGCAAAATTCCCCTAACCAAAATATCCAGGAAAATCAGGACACAATTAGCAAACGAAATCTAAGGATAATAGGTAATGAAGAAAATGAAGATTCCCAACTTGAAAGGCCATTAATATCTTCAACAAAAATATAGAAGACAACTTCCATAACCTAAAGAAAGAGATGCCTATGAACACATAAGAAGCCTACAGAACTCCAAACAGATTGGACCAGAAAGGAAATTTCTCCTGACAATAATTTAAAAAACACCAAATGCAATGAACAAAGAAAGAATAATAAAACAGTAAGAAAAAAGCCAAGTAATGTATAATATCAGACCTATCAGAATTACACCAGTCTTCTTACCAGAGACTAAGAAATCCAGAAAATCCTTGGCAGATGTCATACAGACCCTAAGAGATCACAATTTTCGACCCAGACTACTATACCCAGCAAAACTCTCAATCACCGTAGATGGTAAAACCAAAATATTCCATGAAAAAAACAGATTTACACAGTATCTTTCCACCAATCCAGCCCTACAAATATTAGAAATTGAAAAATGCAACCCAAAGAGGAATACTTCTCCTTAAAAAAAACAAGAAAGAAATCTTCATTTAACAAACCAAAAAGAAAATAGCCATGCAAACATAATTCCACCTCTAACAACAACAACCTCAACAACAACACAACAAATACAACAACAAAAACAGGAAGCAAGAATCATTTTCCTTATTATGTCTTAACATCAATAAACTGAATTCCCTAACAAAATGACACAGACTAAAAGTCTGGATATGTAAACAGGACCCAACATTCTGCTGCTTACATGAAACACACCTCAGTGACAAAGACAGCAAATAACTCAGAGTAAAGGGCTGGAAAACAATATTCTGTGCTAGTAGTCCCAGCTGCCCCCAGAGAAGCTGGAATAGCCATACTAATATAAAATGAAATCAATTTTCAAACAAAAGTTGTTAAAAAAACTATGAAGGGCATTTCATATTCATCAAAGGAATATGCTACCAAGAAGAACTCTTAATTCTAAACATCTATGATCCACATGCAAGGGCAACCACATTCATAAAGAAACTTTACTAATACTCAAAGCACACATTGCCCCCACAAAATGATAGTGGGAGACTTTAAAACCCCACTCTCATCAATGGACAGATCAGGGAAACAAAAGCTTTACAGAGACACAATGAAACTAACAGAAGTTATGGACCAAATGGATTTAACTGGAACCTACAGAAATTTCATACTAAAACAAAAGAATATAACTTCTTCTCAGTACCTACATGGTCCCTCTCCAAAACTGACAATATAACCAGTCACAAATCAGGCCTCAACAGATATAAGAAGATTGACATAATCCTATGTTACCTAACAGATTACTACAGACTAAGGCTCGTCTTCAAAAACAACGACAACAACAACAGCAAAAGCAGCAAACCCTACATAAAGACCACATTCACACTTCTCCAATGAAGAAATAAATAAAAGACTCATTAGAATTCAATGAGAATGAAGCCACAACATAAACCCTTAGGTACACTAAACAGAGGACAGAGACAGGATCCAAATAAGCAAAAACAGAAAAGAAAAGGGAGACATAATAATGGAAACTGTGGGAATTAAAAAAAAATCTGATCCTATTACAAAGGCCTATAATCAGAAAAACTGAAAAATCTGTATGAAATGGACAATTTTCTAGACAGATAACAAATACCAATGTTAAATCAGGATCAGATAAATGGTCTAAACAGTCTCATAAGTCCTAAAGGAATAGAAGCCATCATTAATAATCTCCCATCCAAGAAAAGTCCAGGACCAGACAATTTTTTTTTGTACAGAATTCTATCAGACCTTGAAAGAAAACTTACTAGCAATACACTCCAAAATATTTCGCAAAATAGAAACAGGAGGGAGAATACAAAAATTAATCTATGAATCCAAAGTCACGTCAATACCAACATCACACAAAACCCAAGAAAGAAAGAGAACTACAGACCAATTTCTCATATGAACATTGAAGCACATATGGCAAAAATGTCCATCATGCTGAAAGTAATATACAGATTCCATGCAATCCCAAACAAAATTCCAACTCAATTCCTATAGTCAGAAATAGCAATTCTTAATTTCATTAATAATAAGACAATAACCCAGGATAGCGAAAACAATTCTCAACAATAAAAGAATTTCTGGGGGAATCACCATCCTTAACCTCAAGCAGTACTACAGAGCAATAGTGAAAAAATTTGCATGCTATTGGTAGAGTGAAGGAGCAGGTAGATCAATGGCATAAAATTGAAGACCTAGAATTAGACCCACAAAACTATGATCAGTTAATCTTTGACAAAGAAGTGCCAAACCAACTCCAGTGTCCTCTGTGTGACATGACAATTTGTCCTCAAGGTGGACTGGATATTTGTGCCCCTTGGGGCTAGGCTCCCTAGAGATCCTAGGCAGAGTTCCCACCTCTGACCTTGATAAGGGCCTTGATATTCTCCAAAGATACTGCACTTCCTGGGTTATGGGTTCGGTACTCTGTCTTTTTCTTTTTATTCTTAATTCTTTTTAAAGCAATGTCCCAGCCAACAAGCTTGTTAACTGATATAGGAGGGTTAGATATTCTGATAGAAGGAAAACAGGATGTGACAATTATGCCTCCTGTTTCCAGACCTAAACTCAATGAATTCATGTTGAACCTTAGTGAAAAAAAGAGATCTTGGAATGTTTCTCATCAAGTCCCCCCTTTATTAATAGCCTTATAAAATGTTGTGCGCAGAGAATATGAGACATTAGGGAATGATATGAATAGTTTGTAGCAGGAAGAGCACCGTATGAGAAAATATAGGACTACTGATGAGATATTGCTTTATACATGTACTTATGATAAAGAAGTTAATAGATGGACAAAAGCATTGAATGGCAGAAGGTCCTATAATATTCTTCAAATAATAGAGATAGATTAACTTGAGCCAGACCACCTTGGTGTTTGCTGTTCAGGGCAGTAGAGAGGGCTCTTGTAATGAATATGTGCTCATTCTTAAGACATTCTGACTTTTGGTGGGAGAAGGAGGCTTATTATCCTACAAATTGGCCAGAAAATGCAGGTTCTCCTATTGATAATTAGCACAACTTTAATGAGTAACCACAAGTTATACATGAACGCCTCATGTCTGAGGTTCATGACCCTAGTCTGCTTTTGATCATGGTTCATAGAGCAAGAGTTCCTATGAGCATTAATGTGGAAATGTACTTCTGGCCTTCTAGTAGAAAAAGACAGCACTTAAAACAAATTTTGCTGGTTCAACTATAGGTCAGCATGTGGAAGAATGCAAATTGATCCATTCTTATCTCCTTGCACAAAGATCAAGTCCAAGTGGATCAAGGACCTCCAGATAAAACCAGACACACTGAAACTAATAGAAAAGAAAGAGGGGAAGAGTCTTGAGCATATGGACACAGGGGACATTTCCTGAACAGAACACTAATAGCTTATGCTAACTGACAAATGGGACCTCATAAAATTGCAAATCTTCTCTAAGGCAAAGAGTATCAATAGAACAAAATGGCAACCAATAGATTGGAAAACAAGATCTTTATATCTGTTATAAAGCTGATTTCCAATATATATAAAGAATCCAATATGATATACTCCAAAGAAACAAATAATCATAAGAAGTGGAGTGCAGAACTAAACAAAGAATTCTCAAGATTGAATGACTGAGAAGCACCGAGAGAAATGTTCAACATTGTTAGTTGATTAGGGAAATGCAAATCAAAACAAACCTGAGATTTCACGTCACACCAGTTGGAAATGCTAAGATAAAAACTCAGGTGACATTCAGGCATGGTGGCACACGTCTGTAATCCCAGCACTTCTGAGTCTGAGGCCTGCCTGGTCTACAGAGTGAGTTCCAGAAAAGCCAGGACTACACAGAGAAACCCTATCTTGAAAAACAACAACAACAACAACAACAACAACAACAACAAAACAACAACAACAACAACAGCAACAACAACAACAAAACTCAGGTGACAGGAGATGTTGGTGAAGATGTGGAGAATGAGGAACTTTTCTCCATTGCTTGTGTGATTGTAAGCTGCTACATACACTTGTGAAATAACTGGCCATTTCTCAGAAAATTGGACCCATGTATAACACTCCTGTGCATATTCCCAGACCGTGCTCCAATATGTAATGAGGACACATGCTACATGTGCTTATTATGAATAAGCAGCCTTATTCATAAAAGCCACAACCTGAAGAAAAAAAGATGCCCTTTAACACAGGAATGGATTCAGAAAATGTGGTGAATTTATACAGTGGGGTTCTATTCAGCTATTAAAAATAATTAATTTGTTATATTCTTAGGCAAAAGATGGACTGGAATATATTATCCTGTGTGAGGTAACTCAATCACAAAAGAATGCACTTGTTATGTACTTACTGATAAGTGGATATTAGCCCAAAAGCTCTGAATACCCAAGATACAATTCACAGACTACATAAAGCTCAAGAATATGCAAGACCAATGCTTCAGTCTGTCTTAGAAGCGGGGGATACTCAAAGAAAACAAAGTGTTGAGCACAGACTTAAGAAAAGACCACCAAGGGACTTCCCCACCTGGGGTCCATCCCATACACCATCCCCAAACCAGGAAGCTATTGTAGATGCAGGGAAGTGCAGGCTATCAGGAACCTGATATGACTGTCTCCTGAAAGGCTCTGCTACAGCCAAAAAATACAAAGGTGGATGATCACAGCCAACCATTGGACTGAGCACGGGGTCCTTGATAGAGGAATTGGAGAAGGGACTGAAGGAGCTAAGGACATTTACAGTCCCATGGGGGGAGCAAGAGTGTCAACTGGCCAGGCAACCTGGGACTGGACCACCAGCCAAATAATACACAAGAAGGAATGCATAAGTCCAGCTGCATATGTAGCAGAGGATGGACTTGTTGTATGTCAGCAGGAAGAATGGCTATTGGGCCTATGAGAGTTCAATGCTCCAGTGTAGGGGAGTGCCAGGTCTGGAAGATTAGAGTTGGTGGATTGGTGGGGGAGCACTCTCACAGAGGAGTGGGACGGGAATTGCATAGGGGGCTTCCGGGGTGGGGATATGAAAATGGGATGACATTTGAAATATAAATAAATAAAATATTCACTAAAAATATAAAAATCATATATATATATATGCACATATATGATGTATATATCATATACATATATGCACGTATATAATTTTGTATATATGTGCATATATGTATATGCATATATATATATATATATATATATATATATATATATATATATATATACACAGATTAAAAAATGGAAACCTTGAAGCTAGAGAAAGATTTCTGCTAATAAATACATACTATTTTTAATTTGGCTATAAATATTTCACACACATTCTGTAGTTTAAATATAGTTACAAAATTTAAATTATATATACAAATTTAATAAATATATTCCTGAGTGGTGAATAGGCCTGTGGGTGCAAATGAACATGGAATCCAGTGGCCTTTGATCACTAAGACCAGATTTATATGAAATTGAGAGTTACTAAATTTTGGTGTTTGTAACTGCGAATGATCTTTTGCAAAAGTAGCAGTTGGTCTTAACACAGAACTCATACTTCATTGCCTTATATTCCAAAATGTAGATAAACTGAAAAAAATAAAATTGCACCCACTGATTTTCCTCCCGTGGCCCACTGGAGGTCTTCAGATAAATGAAGTTGTTGACTCCAAGGAAAACAAGGAAGATAGCTTCCTATTTTCACTTTTAATCCAAGGCCTTGTGGAAAATTCCACATGATGAAAATATCATACTCTGCACACTGATTTTCTCTATCCTTCATGTTCACCAGTTCTCCAACAGGGTTAGTAAATACTCTGGTTTTCAGCAAGTAATTCACCTAAATGAGATCCATCATTAGAAGCTTACATATGTGTATCAATAAAGGCATGGAAATTTTGATAATTTCCCCTACATTTTTAATGAATTTAGGAAAAGACAGTGTATTAAAGCAATCACATAGTAGAAATAATCCAATACTAGGATAATTAAATATTAATATACTTCTTATTAATGTTCAATGCTAAATCAAGCTAGAAAAATGATTATGAGATAACAAGTAACACATTTACTTGTGAGTGTGTGTGCACACATTTGTCAAAAATACTTTCATTAAAAAAGGAGCCTTCTAAGCCGGGCATGGTGGCGCATGCCTGTAATCCCAGCACTTGGGAGGCAGAGGCAGGCGTATTTCTGAGTTCGAGGCCATCCTGGTCTACAGAGCGAGTTCCTGGACATTCAGGACTACACAGAGAAACCGTGTCTCAACCACCCCAAAAAATGGAGCCCTGTATGTGCAAATGAAGGGGAATTTTGAATGTATATGATAATAAAGGTTGGTTATGAGCATTTCATCTATAAAGTGTAAACATATATGAGATAAAAATAAACTTAATAAAATATAAAATTTTAATCGTTTATGATTTTGTAAATAATTGTTAATTTAAATGAGTCACTATTAATTCAAACACATGTATTGAATCTTGACTAATTATTCTTTAGAAAAGTATTCTATTTTTGTCATCACTTAAGGTTTTCATGTCAAAACTCTTGGTTCCTATTTAAAATTTTAAACTCCCTTGTGGAAAAGTTGAGACACGTTTTCACAAAACTCACTGTTATCTTTAAAAAAAAAAAGTATTGTCTCCTATTAAATGTGATCCTTCAAATTGATATTCATCCATGGAAAAGATTAATTGGGGGGATTTTCAGTGTAGAAATATTTTTAATGAAAGGATAATCTCTAACAATTGGACAGGTGTTTCTCTTGGGCCATTTAAAAGATCACATTGATATCTCTAAGTATATGAAATGTAAAAAACATTACCTGCTGGCAGTCAGTGAATTCTCCTTTGACTTCTGTGGTTTTCTGAGACTCTATGTGTTGAAGAATGAGTTCATGGTAAGTGTGGGCCACAGCATACACAGCATTATACAAATTGTAACCTTCTTCACTCAGGGCCATGTCATATTTGTGCAGTGCTGTCCATTCCAATGTGTTATTGAATGTAAAATGATCCATTTTATTGATGTTTTTAAAGTCTGAGCAATTAAAATAATTCCACCCCAGCATAGACTCAGAAATGTTTACTGGGTATTTGTCATATTTAATTGCTTTTATAAAATTCCTAAATTCAGGAATCTCACCTCTGTGGTGTTCAAAAGTGACAGTCCCATGGAAGAAATCAAGGCTGAATTCTTTTTTATTTTTGATAACATCCCATTGTGAGGTTGTGATCCATATTCTCTGAGCACCTAAATATTCCCACCTTCTAAAGCTGATTTCTAGAGTAGAGTTCATTTCACCATAAATGATAACAACCTTTGCTGAAGATGTCATAATTTGTTTATCATATATCTTAGCCCATGCTCGGTATATCTCCATGGATTCTGGGATCACATTCACAAAAGCTAAACAGATTCCATGCCTTTTCATTTCTTTTCTTACATTTGAGAGAAACTGAATGCCCTGGTCATTATCTGAGATGGCCACGCCTACCCAAGTCCATCTAAAATGAAGCATCAAGGAGGCCATGCCATGGGACAAATGTGTGTCCTTGGTGGCTACCTGATGGACGTAGGTAAACTGGTCATCGTCACTTAGGTTAGGATTAAATGGTCCAAAGAAAACCTAAAGGATGAAGAAGAGATAATGAAACATTGACGTGAGGAATATGTTATTATAATGTTTAGAATTATATATAAATAATGTTACACACCTTTCCAAACTCCTCAAGGATAGTACGATTTTACTGTATCATGTATTATTCTTATTAGATTTTAGACTATTTCTGACGAGTCTGAATTTTCTAGAAAATAGTGTTGCTTGTTTTTCCAGTACATTTATGACCTGATTATTTAATTCCTTAATTTATACATTTATAACTATTTATCTAACTATCTATCTATCTATCTATCTATCTATCTATCTATCTTTCTATTATGATATGTACATACAGTGATATATACAGTGATACTGTTTGTGTGTGTGTAGCAGGACACTCATAAGTTCATACTATCAAAGTTTTCTTGTTGGAACATTTAAAAGGAATTTAATGCTGTTGACTCATCCAGTGTCTCACATTCTTACCTGTGATGTCCTAGCATTAACTGCCATTTTTAAGGATGTTTTCCATGATGGGCCTGTAAGATGTACATAACAACTTTGATATTTTTCACAGATATAATTCATAAAATACACACTATTGTTTTCTTGTGAATATAATATGTCCAGAACTCCCAATGTATCTTGACACAGTTCAACAAAGATGGAGAATATCAAAGATATATTGGATAAAAGATAAGGATTCTTGTTGATCTCATCAGTTGTAAAAAACATTACCAGAAAAAACTCATATGATCTTGCTGGTATTCTAAAACAAAGCATAGTGATGATAAAGAGAAATGTATGAAACCTAAAATTTCATGTGCATTAAGATTTGCTCTAAGAGAAATGCTAAATTTCTAATTAATGTCTTAACATAAACCTCAGAAATTAGAGAATTTTAGAGCTGAATACAATTTAAAAATTCATAGACATAGGGAACTACAATATGATAAATTCTGTATTGATGAAATTCAATAAGGAGCTTGTTCTATTGCTCATTGCCATCCTTGAACTATAATACAGTCCTATTGAATAAGACTTGTTTTATAATCTGGGAGTTGTGATTCAACAGATACATTTTTTAAATTGTATGACTTAAGCCAAATGTAAAATACACAACCTATTCTCCTCAAAACTTTTTATTATTTAATTACATATTATAGATCAAGCATTTTAACAATATTGAGTATTTTGAGAATCAAATCATACATCAAAAATTTTGTTCAACTTCTACATTTGTATCCTTTTATACCCTGCAAATATCAGTAATGCATACTTCATATTCAAAGTGGAGGATTCTTTATCTAATATTGAGTATCAAATTATTTTAAAACATACAAAATGTTCTTTGGAAATTAGGAATAGTAAAAGTATATAAAATATTAAATCCTAATACGTTAAGAAAGATATTGACACCTTCTCAAAAATTGACTGTGTAATCAGACACAAAACAAACCAGAATAGATACAAGGACATGGAATTAAGCTCATGTATTCTATGAAATTACAATGGAAAATAGGTGGTATTTATTAACAACAAAATCAATAGATAGACCACATACACGTGAAAGCTGAACAGCTATGTACTCAATAATAGCATGAACAGAGAAGAAAAAAAAGAAATTAAAGACTTTTTAAAAATTCAGTGTGGAAAAAGACAGAACATATCCAAATTTTCGAACACAGTGAAAGCAGTGCCAAGACGAAATCTCATAGCTCTGAGTGCCTTCATGAAGAAAAGTGGAGATATCAAACACTAAAGCCTTAAGAGTTTATTTAAATCTCTAGAAAAAAAGAAGAAAATACACCCAAGAGAAGTAGATGACAGGAAAAATCGAACTGAGGTCTGAAATCAATCAAGTAGAAACAAAAAGAACTGTAATAAGAATCAACAATACTAGGATATGGTTCTTTCAAAAAAATCAATCAGATAAATAATTCCTTAGCCAGGCTAATCAGAGGGCACAGAGAAAGTATCAGAATTAAAAAAAAAATTGTGAAGAAAAATGGAGACATAAAAACAGAAACTGAGGAAATTAAATATATCTATCTATCTATCTATATCTATCTATCTATCTATCTATCTATCTATCTATCTATATATATATATATATATATATATATATATATATATTTCAGAACCTAATACAAACAGCAATAGTGAAGAAGACTGTAAAACTTCGGGCAAATGGATAATTTTCCAGACAGATACCAGGTACCAAAATTAAATCAGGATCAGATAAACCATCTAAAGAGTTGCATAGCCCTCCAAGGAAATAGAAGCAGTCATTAGAAGCCTCCGAATAAAACAAAAATTTAAAAGGGGGGAGGAGCAGTAGTTTTAGTGCACAATTATATCAGACTTTCAGGGAATATCTAATACTAATACTTCTCACACTATTCCATGAAATGAAACCGAAGGAAAACTATCAAATTCTTTATATAAAGCCACACTTACTCTGATACCTAAACTACAAAAGGAACCAACTAAGCAATTTCTCTTATGGATATCTATGCAAAATTTCTCAACAAAATTTTCACAAACCAAATACAACACATAATAAGTAAGACTTTCCAACATGAACAACTAGGCTTCATCCCAGGGATGCAGGGATGGTTCAATATATGGAATTACATCAATGAAATCAACTACATAGAGAAAGACAAAGGAAAAAAATCCACATGAACATTTCACTAGATGATGAAAAAGCATTTGGCAAAATTCAGCATCCCTTCATGTTAAACATCTTGGAAAGGTCAGGAATTCAAATCCCATATATAAACATAGTAAAAGCAATATTCAGCAAACCAGTTGCCAATATCAAATTAAATGGAGAGAAACTTGAAAGAATCCCACGAAATTAAGGACTAAAGAGGGCTACCAACTCTCTACTTACCTATTCAATATAGTACTCAAAGGCCTAGCTAGAACAATTAGACAACAAAAGGAGGTCAATTGGATACAAATTGGAAATAAATAAATAAAAATTTCACTATTTGAAGATGATATGATAGTATACTTAATGACTTTTAAAATTCCACCAGAGAACTCCTAAGGCTGATAAACAACTTCAGCAAAGTGTCTGGATATAAAATTAACTCAAACGAATCAGTAATCTTCCTATACTCAGGATCAACAGGCAGAGAAAGAAAATAGGGAAATGACACCCTTCACAATAGCCACAAACAATATACAGTATCTTGGTGGGACTCTAACCAAGCAAGAGAACTTTCTGTATTACAGTAACTACAAGTCTCTGAAGATGGAAAGATCCCCTATGCTCACGGATTGGCAGGATTAAAATAGTAAAAAGACCATCTTGCCAAAAGTAATCTAAAGATTCAATGCAATCCCCATCAAATTCCCAACTCCCTTCTTCATACAGTTATAAAGAAAAATTTGCAAATCCATTTGGTATACCAAAATAAACCCAAGATAGTGCAAATTATTCTCAATAATAAAGAACTTCTGGGTGAATCAATATCCCTAACCTCAGGCTACATTACAGAGCAATAATGGTAAAAACTACATGGTATTGGTACAGTGACAGGATGGAAGATAAATGGAAAAGAATTGAAGATTCTGAAATGAACCCAAAGGCCTATGGTCACTTGATCTTTGACAATATAGCTAAAAGTAATCCAGTGGAAAAAAAGATATAATTTTCAATAATAAGGGATGCTTCATATTACAGTCATACCTCCCTCTACAAAATTCCAGACCAGGTGGATCAAGGATCTCCACATAAAGCAGATACACTGAAATTAAAAGAAGAGTAAGAAAGTTGGGAAGAGCCTTTAACACATATGCACAGGGGAAATTTTCCTGAATAGAATACCAATAGCTTATGCTCTATGATCAAAAAACAACAGATGGGACTTCATAAAATTACAAAGCTTCTGTAATAGAAAGGATGCAGTCAATAGGAAAATACAGATTGGGAAAATTTCTACACCAATTCTGCATCTGATAGGGGGCTAATATTAAATATATACAAAAAACTCAAGAAGTTCGACTCTAGAGAACCAAATAACCCTATTAAATACGGGGTACAGAGCTCAATAAATAATTCTCAATTGAGGAATATCAAATAGCTGAGAAGCACCTAAAGAAATGTTCAACATTCTTAGTTATTAGGGAAATGCAAATCAAAACAACCCTGAGATTCCACGGCACACCAGTCAGAATGGCTAAAATGAAAAACTCAGGAGACTGCAGGTGCTGGGAGGATGTGGATAAAGAGAAACACTTCTTCAATGCTGGTGGAAATGCAAGCTGGTACAACCACTCTAAATATCAGTTTGGTGATTTCTCAGAAAATTGGATATTGTACTACCTGAGGACCCAGAGACACCAGTCCTGGGCATATACCCAAAAGATTCCCCAACATATAATAAAGACAAATGCTCCATTATGTTCATAGCAGCCTTATCTGTAATAGCCAGAAGCTGAAAACATCCCAGGCATCCCTCAACAGAGGAATAGATACAGAAAATGTGGAACATTTACACGATGGAATACTATTCAGCTATTAATAACAATGAATTCATGAAATTCACAGCCAAAAGGATGCAAATAGAAAATATCATCCCAAGCGAGGTAACCCAAACACAAAAGAACACACAGGTATGTACTCATTGATAATTGGATATTAGCCCAAATATTAGGATTACCCAAGATACAATTCACAGACCACATGAACATCAAGATGAAGAAAGACCAAAGTGAGGATACTCTGGTTCTTCTCAGAAATGGGAACAAAATATCCTCAGAAGGAAACACAGAGAAAAAAGTGTGGAGTATACTGAAGGAAAGACAATTCAGAGACTACCCCACCTGGGGGTCCAACCCATATACAGTCACCAAACCCAGAACATTATGTTGATGCAAAGAAGTGCTGGCTGACAGGAACCTGATATAGCTGCCTCCTGAGAGGCTCTTCTAGTGCCTAAAAATAAAGAGGGAAATGCTCTCAGCCACCCCTTGTCCTAAGCACAGGTTCCCTAATGGAGCAGTTAGAGAAAGAATGAAAGGGCTGCAGGGGTTTACAGTCTCATAGGAAGAACAACAAATGAACCAACCAGATCACCCATAGCTCCAAGAACTAAAGAACCATACAGTACTCAAGGCAGAAAACATGGCTACAGCTTCATGTGTAGGAGAGAATGGCCTTGTAGAGCATCAAAGGTAGAAGAGGCCCTTGGTCCCGTGAAGGTTTGATATCCCAGTATAATGTTAAGGTTGTGAGATAAGTGTGGATGGATGTGGGGGAAATACCCTCATAAAACAGGAGGATGAGGGATGGCATCAGTAGTTTCAGAGATGAGACGGGAAAAGGGAGAACTTTAAAATATAAATGAAGAAATTTTCCAATAAATAAAAGAAAAAAATATGTTAAAAACCCCTTATATAATAATACCTTGCAAGGTGTGATTATTCAAAATGAATTATATTCCTGTGTATATTGTCTAACAATCAGTTTACTTAAAATGACTGTCAGTGTTACAAGGAGAGAATTTATTTTATCAGTAAGAATATTTTATAAATTTTAAAATAAAAATAAACTTTTTTAATTTAAACATTCAGAAATTGCTTATTTCATGGACAGTGAGAAAAACGATACAATATTTCCATAATTTTTGTAGAACATTATTTTATTTTTTTCAAACTTTAATATTCATCAAGCAGAATTATTAATATAAGGTATATTTTATTAATTTATCCATTTCAAAATACACAAAATGGTATAATATACCACATACCAAGATTATTATCCTGTGGGTGCTTTACACGCCAATTCAATGTAAACTTTTAATGTGTTGTTACTATGTCAATTTTGTAGAAATATAACAGATTTCTCTTAACATCTCAGTCTTCCTAAATCTTTGAGATCCATTAAGTGATGTATGAGCATAGAGATTTTCTCTCCATAAGATATGTGTTCATCTGCCTCACCACAGTTGGCAGTTCATCTACTACTATTAGTGATCATCTCTTATCAGCAGTAAACGAACCAAGCATGCTCTTTCTGAAATTTGGGTTTTTGAATTGAGTGTTTGAACCTACTTTTTTTCTTTCTCAAACTCAAAAGTATATATTTATAATTTTAAACCCTATTATGGCTTACAAAACTGACACCAATTAGAATTTCCACAATTTTTCCAATGAGGTGTGGAAAATACAGAATCCATCAGAAATGAAATTCATACTAACCTAACACAGAAGAATAATAATGTTAAGCAACCATCACTATCAACACGTACTGTGTACTGTGGCTACCAGTTGGAAAACATATTCTTTAAATCCCAAATACATGAAATTTAATAAGAGAAGAGATGAGAGACAGAGAGAGAAAACCACAGGAAACCTTTACTCATGAAAGAAAGAAGCTGAAAACACATTGATTAGCTAAAAGGTAAATTATTTCAACACATCTTCCCTCATGATATGGAGTCATAAATATTAACATCTCATGCTCAGGATCTCAGACCTATGTAGTTCCATTGAGGACAGCTTCTAATCCACAAAAATGTACATTTATCCTCAACGATTGCCTCTAATGCTGCATTTATTCAATAGCTAATAGAAATATTGATCATCTACATGATACTCTTAGTAAGATTAATCTGTGGACATTTATATAATTGGAGAAAAAGACTATTCTGGTAACAGAATTTGCATCCTTGCAGACTTTTTCCACATTCATTATCAAAACCAGCATTAAATGAAAGTCATTTAAAGACTACTTAATAAAGCAAAGTATATGTATATTCACAAGTATATATGTAATGTTATAAATGTAATCATGTCTAGTAGACCAATACATACACAGATATTTCTATGAATGGATGTATGTCCAACTGTTGGTGACCAGAGTTATATAATCTTTTTAGGAAGGCATTTAGATGTATTCTTATAGAGAAATCATTGGCAGACAATTGAATATAGGCAGTGATGCTGTCTCTTGATACTGAGCTCTTGCCAAAGGTGGGAAATGTGAATTTAAGGCAGATGAAGAAACATCTTTCAACATATGATATTGAAAAAAACTCAAGAAATGGAATCAATACACACTTTCTAGCATTGTAAACTGAAGTTCAATGTATTAAACCTAATGTAAACTGTTACACATTTGACAGTATTAAAAGTGATTGATGTAATAATTAAATGTCTGTGCTTCCTAAAGTTACAGGGGGAGGGACAAGACAGAACCCCACAGTTTGTGTACACAGTTAATATTTCTAAGTAATGATATTGACACAGAAAATAAAGTTAATGACTTACCTAAAATCAATAATATCTTTATAATAATTGTCTTCAATAGGTTCTTCCCTTGTCCCAAGGAAAAAACCACATTCATGTCGCAAATCTCCACCATTATCTTCACTAATCTTTATCCTCCAAAAACAAATGGGTTCAGTCAAACAACACAAGATGAGAGAAAATGTCAGGAGAAAAAATAAAAGAGTGAAACCACACAGCTTCTTCATGTCTGCCAGGCTCTCTGATATATCAGTTGTGAAATCCATTTCTTCTGCAGACAAACATCACACAGACATTTACAACAAAGTGTCTGTGTTAAGGATACTGCTGTCTGGAGATCCACTCATTTATATTCACAGTTCCTTTCCATTCAAACTATGTCATGCTCCCTGGACACCTTGAGAATAATTCTGGCCTGAAAACTTTTGATCAAAACATTTCTGAAAACATGTTTTGGAGATCAAGGTCTCCATCCTCAGGTGCCATGATGTTTTGTATGGTCTCTGTCCTCAGGTGCCATGATGCCATTCATATTTCTGAAAACATGTTTTGTTGATCGTGTCCTACATCCTCAGGTGCCATAATTTCATTCATATGCTTGGCATAATTCCCAAGGACAATCTTCTCCTGGGCAGCTTGGGCCAGAATATGTGTCAACAGCCATATGTACGAACACAATGGATTTCAACATAACTCCCATAGACAAGAGTTTAGAAAGCCATAAAAGTTTCATATAATTGACACTTTGAGAAGAATCATGGGATATTATGTCTTCCATTGTCTAATGTGGTGAAGTGCAGTCTCACATGAAACATTGAGACAGGAGTTGAGCGCTCACTCTGTTCTTTATATAGTATTGTATGCTTGTAATGTTTACAAAACTTATCCAAACGTCCTGTGATTTTGGTTACCTGGAGAACATGCCATTATTTTAAATCCAATAATGCCTGGAATAATACAGAATCAAACCCATCCTGTTCAATATCAGTACCTGTGCAGACAATCGATGATTTAAAATATTGATCTCTTGCCTGATAATCAGTACCCGTCAGTCACTGACATTTGATGAAACATTGCTGATTGATGATTGAGATGAATTTCGTACATTTTACTCAAAGGAATGAAATAACTTAGGTGTCATTTATGAGAGAGCATTTCATTGCTAATATTGGTATATAAATTCTATTTTCTATTCATGTCCAGTTAGTATTTGTTTGGAACAGGAAAAACACAGATGTATGTTAGACTAATGTATGTAACTTGGTTACATTACAATGAGTGACACAGATGGAGCATTAAATTTGATTTGTAATTTTTTGAACTACCTTATGTTTTTCCCCATAGTATCCACACTGAGTGCAGTGGACACTTTTTTTCCTTGTTTTTTAAATGTATTCTTCAATCTATTTTTAAAGTCCTGTTTTTATCCCCCTCATGTTCCACCCTCTGACTTTTCTACATTCCACACCTTCCTCGATATAACCTTTTCCAAGAGCATGTCCCCAATCAACTACCACCCCAAGAGACCTGCCCACACACTGGGGCCCCAAGTCTCTTGATGATGAGGCACATCTTCTCTGACTGTCTTCAGGCCCAGCAGTCCTCTGCTGTATAGTATTATGGGCCTCATATCAGCTGGTGTGTGCTGTCTGGTTGGTGGCTCAGTGTCTGAGAGTGTCCCAGGTTCATTGAGACTGCTGGTCTTCCTATAGGGTCGCCCTTCTCCTCAGCTTCTTCCAGCTTTGCCCTAATTCAACCACAGGGGTCATCTGCTTCTGTCCATTGCTTGGGTGCAAATATCTTTCTCAGATGCTTGCTAGGCCTTCCAGAGTGCAGTCATGGAAGTCCCTTCTTTGTAACACAATAGACTCAGTAATAGTGTCAGGCCTTGGGGCCTCCCTCTGAGCTGGATCTGAATTTGGGCCTGTAGCTGGACCTCCTCATCCTCAGGCACCTCTACACTTTTTCTCCTTCTGGTCTTTCAAACAGGTACATTTGTGGGTCAGAGTTTTTGATTATTGGATGGCAACGCCATCCCTCCACTTGATGCCCTGCCTTTCTACTGTAGGTGGATTCTACAAGTTCTCTCTCCTCTCAGTAGGGCAATAAATCTAATGTCTCTCCCTTTGAATCCTGAGTGTCTCTCACATCCCAGATCTCTGGTACATTCTAGAGGGTTGCCCCACCTCCTGCTTCCTGATGTTGCCTAATTTGAATCATTATGCTGGCCCTCAGAACTTCAGTCCTGTTCCCCTAAATACCTGATCAGGTTATCCCTCTTCCCCTCCCTATTTCCTTCCCACCCAAGATCTTCCCCACTCTTGTGATTGTGTTCTTCTCCCTCCCAAGTGTGATTGGGATCATCAGCTTGTTAACCTCCTTTAGTTCTGTATCCTAGGAACTCTGCACTTGCCTAATATCTACTTATTTTTGAGCACATAGCATGCATATGGTTAAGTGTCTGAGTTACTTGACCCAGGATGATAGTTTCTAGTTCATTTCATTTGCAAGCAAAATTCATTATGTCCTCTTTTTTAATAGGTGAGTGGTATTCCATTGTGTAAATAGACCACATTTTCAGTATTCATCCTTCTGTTTTGGATATCTGGGTTGTTAACAGCTTCTGGATATCACAAATAAGGATAATATGAACATATTAGAACACATGATCCTGTGTTAGGGCAACTTATTGGTATATGCTCAAGAGAGGTATAGCTCGGTATTAAGGTAGATCTATTTCCAATTTTCTGAGGAACCTCCAAATTGACTTTCAGAGTGTTTTTACGCTTTTGCAATCCCACCAGCAATGGAGGAGTTTTCACCTTTCTCCACATCCTCATCAACATGTGTTGTCACCTGAGTTTTTGTACTTAGCCATTCTGATTGGTTTGTGGAGGAATCTGAGGGTAATTTTGATTTTGATTTCCCTGATGACTAAGAATACTGAACATTTACTTAAGTGCTTCTCAGCCATTCAAGAATCCTATGCTGTGAATTATCTGTTTAGTTCCATATGCATTTCTTGATATGGTTACTTTGTTTCTTTATGGTTAACTTCTTGAATTCTTTAAATATGTATATATTAGCCCTCTACAGGATGTGGGGATAGTGAATACTTTTTTCCCACTGTGTAGGTTGCCTATTTGTTCCCTTGAGTACTTCCTTTGCCCTACAGAAGCTTTTCAGACTTAGGAGGTCCCACTTATCAATTATTGATCATTGTGCCTGAGCAGTTGGAGTTCTGTTTAGGAAATATACTCCTGTGCCAAGGAATTCAAGGCTCTTTCCAAATTTCACTTTTATTAGAATATGTGTATCCAGGTTTATGTAGAGGCACTTGATTCACTTGAGCTTGAGCTTTGTACAAAATAACAAATATGGGTTTATTTTCATTTTCTACATACAGATTGCTGGTTAGAACAGCACTATCTATTGAAGAAAGATTCAGTTTTTCTATTGAATATTTTTGGCTTCTTCATCAAAGATCAAGTATGTGGTTTTATTTCTGGATCTTCTATTCTATATCATTGATCAACCTGATTGTCTCTGTACCAATACCATGCCGTTTTTATCCCTCTTGCTCTGTAGTGCTGCTTGAGGTCAGGGATGCTCATTCCTCCAGAGGTTCTTTTATTGTAAAGAATTGAGTTTGCTTTTCTGTTTCTTTTGTCCAGATGAATTTGAGAATTGCTCTTTCCATGTCTATGAAGAAATGTGTTGGGATTTTGATGGGGATTGCATTGAATCAATAGGTTGTCTTTGTTAGGATGGCCATTTTTACTATGCTATTTCTGCCAATCTATGAACATGGCAGACCTCTCTATTTGCTGAGGTCGTCTTTCATTACTTTCTTGAGAGACTTGACATTATTGTCATACAGATCTTTCACTTGTTTGGTTTGAGTTACCCCAAGATATTTTGTCTTGTTTGTGGCTATTGTGAAAAGAGTTGTGTCTCTAATTTCTTTCTCAGCCTGTTTGTCATTTGTATAATGAAAGGCTACTAATTTATTTGAGTTAATTTTATATGCAGCCACATTGCTGAAGTAGTTTTCAGCTGGAGAAGTTCTCTGGTGGAATTTTTGGGGTCACTTATGTATACTATCATATCAACTGCAAATAGTGATACCTTTATTTATTCTTTGCCAATTTGCATAGTTTTAATCTCTATTTGTTGTCTCATTGTTCTAGCTAGCACTTCAATTACTATATTGAATAGAAATGTGGGAGTGGACATTTTTGTATTGGTCCTGATTTTAGTGGGGTTGCTTAAAATGTCTCCATTTAATTTGATATTAGCTGTTGGTTTGCACTAAATTGCTTTCATTATGTTGAGGGATGGGTCTTGAATTCCTAATTTCTCCAAGACTTTTAACATGAAGGGCTGCTGTACTTTGTCAAATGCTTATTCTGCACTAATGAGATGATCATGTGATTATTTTCTAAGAGATTGTTTATATAGTGGATTACATTAATGGTAATTAATCCGTGGATTGGTGTGATTGTATGTGTGTCTGTGTGTAGTGTGTATATATGCATGTCAGCATATTTGTGTGTCTGTTTGTCTGTGTATGTGTGTGTATGTACCTGTGTGTCCATTTAAGTGTGTGTCTGTACGGTTTGTATAGGGGTGTGTGTATGTGTTTGTGTATGTAATGAGACTATATGTATATTTTCATCTATTAAATAAACCTTGCATCCCTGGGATGAATCCTCCTTGACTGTGATGAATGATGGTTTTCATATGTTCTTGGATTTGGTTTTCAACAATTTTATTTAGTATTTTTGTATTGATATTCATGAGGGAGATTGATCTGACGTTCTCTTATTTCGTTGGGTCCTTGTGTGGTTTAGTTACCAGAGTAATTGTGGCTTCATAGAACGAGTTAGGGAGTGTTCCTCCTCTTTCTATTTTATGGAATAGTTTGAGAAAAAAATCATATCAGGTCCCCTGACGTCACCCTGAGCGCCGGCCCCGCCCTGCGTCAGAGAAGTAATTCTGATTGCTTTAAGTCATGTGACTGTTTCCCACATGGGCGATGGAGTGCTTACTCTCCAGACACTTCCTAGAACACGGTGTCTACACACACAGTTCCTCCCCTCCAGGCCCTGCCATAGGACGGGTGTGGTGTGGGGTAGAGTGTATTTAGGGTGTGGGGAGGGGAGTTGGGACTGGAGTAGAGGCAGAGACAGGGAGGGAGAGGGGGGAGACAGAGACAGACACAGAGACAGAGAGACAGAGAGAGGAGGTGGGGAGGGGAGGGGAAGATGGCGGAGGATGGTCAGAGAGAAAAGAGGCAGAGAGAGTCAGCCATTTAACAGCAGGCCAGGCCCACCTGGCTGTTGCTAGGGAACTGTTGGGCGGAGCACGGAAAGGATACTGATAGTGTGTGGGGTGTGCATGTGTGTGTGTGTATGTGTGTGTGTGTGTGTGTGTGTGTGTAACATGTGGTCTGTGTGTGTCCGTGTGTGGTGTGTGTTTATATGTATGTATCTGTGTGTCCATGTCTGTGTGTGACTATGTGTATTTATGTGTGTGTGGTGTATCCGTGTGTGTGTGTGTGTGTGTGTGTGTGTGTGTGTGAGACTATATGTATATATCCGTGTGTGGTGTGTCACTGTGTGTATATGTCTTTTTGTGTATACATCTGTGTGGACATGTATGTGTGTGTAAGTATGTGTATGTACCTGTGTGTCCGTGGATTGGTGTGATTGTATGTGTGTCTGTGTGTAGTGTGTATATATGCATGTCAGCATATTTGTGTGTCTGTTTGTCTGTGTATGTGTGTGTATGTACCTGTGTGTCCATTTAAGTGTGTGTCTGTACGGTTTGTATAGGGGTGTGTGTATGTGTTTGTGTATGTTTATTTCTGTATCTGTGTGTCCCTCTATATGTGTATGAGTGTATGTACCTGTGTGTGCATTGATGTGTGTCTGTATGTGATGTGTATATATGTATATGTATTTGTGTATATGTGTGTCCATGTATGTGTGTGAATATGTATATGTAATTTACCTCTGTTTCCATTTTTGTGTGTGTCTGTGTATGGTTTGTATAGGTGTCTGTGTATTTGTGTATATGTGTGCCCATGTATGTGTGTGTATATGTGTACCATTTTATC
This sequence comes from Apodemus agrarius, assembly GCA_964023405.1. Taxonomy (NCBI): domain Eukaryota; kingdom Metazoa; phylum Chordata; class Mammalia; order Rodentia; family Muridae; genus Apodemus; species Apodemus agrarius. The sequence goes on from CAXIEO010000019.1 coordinate 87,082, forward strand.
TGTATTATTTTCCATGAAAATCTGTCGACCTTACGTCTCTTTTGGGTTCCGGCCTTATGATATATTTGACACAATTTGAATAGGGTCAGGGGAGTGCAATTCCACCCAGTAAGGCAGATAGAGGTTTACAAAGTAAATCTTTATTCTGTGTCATAATGTGTGATCCAAACTATAGATTTAAAACAAGGACCAAAGCAACATTCACATAACCAATGATGCCTAAGAAGAAGCAAGAACAAAGTACACACACTCTGGTCCTTCTTAGAAGTGCAATGTAATGAAAACTTGTGTAAAGGCAAATGACACAGGCCGCCATGGTGATTTTTCCAGGTCTGAGTTAACATTTGTGCAGTACTGAGGATTGTCATGTACGTGTGTGTGTGTGTGTGTGTGTGTGTGTGTGTGTGAGTTCCACCTTCTGGTTGGTTCTTGTTACTGCGGGCTGTATCTTTTCCATCCAGGGCTGAGTGGTGCCATATTCACCTTCTGTGAGCCCCACTTTCTGGTTGGTTGTGTTATTACAGGCTGTATTTTTTTATGGTGTTGGTTGATTTTTGTTACTTGTTGTGCCATTATATGTTCACTGATTCAAAACAGTGTCACCTCCTTCTAGGAACAAGGGCTTGATTTTGTATCTGTGACAGGTTTCAGTTAGGAAAGACATATCTGGGAGCTGTGGTCATGGCATTGCCAAGAAGCATCCTTGGACTTGGCCTGAATTACATGCACATCTGCTAATCATCAATTAATTATTGATTATTGATGAATTGATTATTGGTTATTGATCAATGTTCATAGATTAGGTATTGGTTATTGATTGATCATTTGTTGGTTATTGATCAATCATTGATCCATGTCCTGACCCTCACTCACTGTCATCCCACAGCCTCACATACATGCTCACACACCACACACATTTAGTAAAATCTACTAATGCATGCAAATGTATTCAATTTCAATAATTCATGCAAATTCATCAATTTATCCTGGGCTCAGGGCAGTCGAGAGATGCTCAGCAATCTGTTTCTTTCCTTGTGGGTGTGCACCACTTTCTACTTAATTCTCATGTCTTCCTGATAGAAAAAGATGGCATTGTGTTTGGGGAGTCACAGAGAGGTCTTTCTCATGAGTGCCACTTTCTGGTTGTTTCTTGTATCTGTGATAGACAGGGAAGGTTTTATTTGTGATGTTGTGTCCTGCGTTTATGTTTCTCAGAACAAGATGACTTTGAAAATGTGAGTTTAAGGGGTAATGTTGAATAGTACTTTGATGAGGTGATTTGATGAAGTGATTTTGTCTTCATGGACATATTACTGTGAGGCAGTCTATGTCTACCATATTTTCCAGGTTCCCTTCACTGCAGAAGAGGCCAGGGAGCTGGTTCCTCGCCCCACCTGGGAGTTCCCGCAATATGCTTGCTTTACCCTAACTCACCCAGACTGGGATTGTAACACCATTGAAGGTAAGAGGAGGCCTTTTGTCCACTGCCCATCTCTGCTGGCAGTTCTAAAGTTGGTCACAAAATGCCATACAAATTTGGCCAGAGTGTATAGTATTGGGCAGAGAGAAAATAAAAGCCCTGCATCTTTTTCAGACAGGGAGACATTTTGACAGCACACACCCATGGACCCTGAATAACAAGAAGCAAAGGCAGCAGTGGCTTGAGGTTTTGTTAATCAGGGAACAGAGGGTGGAGTAGTTAGGACAGAGTTGTCTGAGAGATTTAAGGATAGTGGCAAAGAGAGTGTTTAATGGAGGATAGACTGCAGAGGAGACGCAGAGGAGAGGACAGAAGCAACAGACTGGAGACCTGGGAAAGATCCTGTTGGCAGCCAAGGCCAAATCAGAAGACCATAAGTGATGCCTAAAAAGGATATCCTCAATAAAGGAGATAAGGGGGACCTGAGAATCAAAAGTGTCCCCAGCACAAGACCAGGGTCACCCTAAAAGTAAAATGGAAACCCACAAGCTTTTCTTGATGAAGTTCAAAATCCTGTCTTGCTAAAACCTACAGATAGAGTCTCTTCATCAGTTTATGAAGACTTCCCAGTAGAAAGAGAAGCAAATCAACATTGCGGGATGTCTCAGATGCCTTGAAAATTTCAGACTATTTAAGCCTCTACTTAGAAAAATAGCATTACTCTGACAACTTCAGGTGACCTGTTTAGACCTGGGGAATGCGTACTCAGAACAGGCGTCCTTGCATTAACCAATGGCCAATATGTCACCAACTAATCAATCAACCTATAGTCAGTCAGGAACCCACAGTTCACAACAAATAAGTAATCAATAGAGTCAGGTTTTGGTCTAGTGAAGACCAAAGTAATTGAGTGATTGTCAGTTGTTTAATTATATTGATTGTTGATTAATTATCAACCGATTCATTGTGTGTTGAATATTGATCATTTATTAATCTTCAATCAATTGGTAACTATTTATTGATCATTGATTGATGGACTGATTGGCAGCTGGACATCTGATTGGTCCCTGGCTGAATACTGATCAATGGGCAATTGATTCCTGATTGATTTATGCTCATTTCCAATTATTGATGTATTATGGATGACCAATCGACCTCCTGGTTAAAGAAGATGGCAGAATGACTCTTTGCAAGCCTCTCTTCTTGAATGCCTCCAGGATAACTTTTCAGCCACCCTGCTGCTGGACCCTGACCTCAGATACATGCAGGGGTAGTGGGGTTCACCAATGGCAACCACTGCATTCAGGTCAGACAGAGGTATGCTAGGGCAGCAGTGGTGCCGAATACCAAGATCACATGTGCACGGCCACACCTGGCAGGAACGTCAGCCATGAAAGCTGAACTGGCAGCTCTGAAAAAGTCGTTAGAGCTGAGAAAAGGCAAGACACAGATGGTCGATGTGCCATTGCAGCCTCTCATATCCATGGGGCCATTTATAAGGAGAGGAGCCTTCTGATGGTAAAAGACTAATCTCCATCCCAGAGAGCAACAAGATAGCCCAGCGTGTGACCCCTAGAAATTGGGCTCCTCATGTCCTTGATTGCACCAGACCCAGGAGACCCCACATTCTATGATCACACAAAAGTCGTGGTCTGGACCAAAACCTGTTGATGAAGCAGTGTTGTAAGTGATGAGTGAGGAGCCAGGCGGGCGTGGTGGCGCACGCCTGTAATCCCAGCACTTGGGAGGCAGAGGCAGGTGGATTTCTGAGTTTGAGGTCAGCCTGGTCTACAGGGTGAGTTCCAGGACACCCAGGGCTCTACAGAGAAGCCCTGTCTCAAAAAAAAAAAAAAAAAAAAACAAAGAGAGAGAGAGAGAGAGAGAGAGAGAGAGAGAGAGAGATGAGTGAGGACAGCTAATTGACTAGTAAGTAATAGTGTGAGAGAAAATGGGACTACACAGGAAAAAAGGAAGAAATTAGAGACTTTCTACAGTTCAATGGAAATGAATATGCAGCATGCATAATCTCTTGGAACACGAAGAAAATGAAAGTGGAGCTAAGAAGAAAGTTCACAGCACCAAAGGCCTACATGAAAAAATCAGTGAGTTCACAGCATGGTTTAAAGGCTACAACAAAAGAAGTGAGGGAACAAAGAAAACAAGGAGGAGACATCAGAAAATTTACATGTTGGGGGCTGAAATCAATAAAATAGGAAGAGAACAATACAAAGAATTAATGACACGTGGAGTTGGTCTTTTGAGCCTTTATTAGACAAGATAAACAAACGCTTATTAAACGATAAAGAATATTGATATTAATGGAATCTAAAATAAAATTGGGGATTAAATATCAGACAATGCAGATATCCTGAGAGTGTTAATGACAGTTTTAAAAAGGGTGCACTCCACCTACTTGGAAATTCTAAAAGAAATGGACAATTTCCTCAATAGATTCCTCATACAAAAATTAAACTAGAAAAATACAACTTAAACAGACATAAGCAAGTAGGAAAACAGAATTCATTAAGAATGTGCCACCAATATGAACCAATGTCCATGAATTTTAGGGTAGATTCTACCAGACTTTCAAAAAGAATTTAACAAGAATTCAGTGTATTCAACGATACAGAAACAAAAGAAATATAAGCCAACTTATTTTCTGTACCCCAATTACTCATATATCCAGTTAGAAAAGACTAGGCATTAAAAGAGAATTGCAGACCAATTTTCCTTAAAACCACAGAAATAAAAATACTTAATAATCAAAACAAATAAAATAAAATATAAAACACATCAAAAGATCATCCAACATGATCAATTAAGAAGGCTTTATTCTAAAAACACAGTGATGGTTCAACATACTGGGATTAAAATGTAAGACAAACCAAGAATTGATCATCTCATGAGATAATATAAAATTCTCTGACAATATTTATCACCACTTTATGATAAAATTCTTGGAGTGATTAAAGGTACAAGTGAAATGCCTAAACATAAAAATGTCACTTTACAGCAAGTCTATAGCCAACATTAAATTAACAGGAGAGAAATTCAAATTAATTCCAGTAATTCCCAAACTAGACAAGTTGGTCCATTCTCTCTATAGCTATCTATTCAATATATAATATAAACATTTAGTTAGAGCAATAAAACTGAAGGAGAGGAAGGTAATATACATTAGAAATGAGGAAGTAAAATAATCTTTCTTTGCAGATGATTTGATAGTTTGCATAGGGGAACCAAAACTTCACAAAGGCAATACCTACAGCTGATGCACACTTTCAGCAAATTTGTTGGATACATGATTAACTAAAAAACATAAAATAAAATTAGTGGCCTTTGTAGGCAAAAATGAGTTTGCAAATGCAATTAAAATGTAGATATATCATAAAATTTGAATTGATTGTTGACACTTGTCACATTTTTTCTACAAAATAAATAACATTGAGCAACTCAATAAAGGTATATTGGCTAAGAACGTATGAAAAGTGTATTAGTCACAGATTACTTTTGGTATTCTTGAACGTTCTCCAAGACTACAGTGATATGCAAATGCTTTAATAGATTAATTACATGCTAAAGAGTTTACTTTTGTATAAATACACTAGAAAGTACAAAACTTTGCCACTTAACTTTATGAGGTTTCTCTGCATTATGACTTTTTCTTTTGGTTTCTAAGACTACTGCTTCATGAAAAGGCTTTCCTTACCAAATTGCATATTCATAGCATTGTGTACAGGATATATTTTTTATGCATTCATAGATAACTATTGTGAAATGTTATATCACATTGATTATATTTATAAGATTTATCTTCAATATGTGTTCTGTTAAATATTTAAAGATGACTATGATATACAAATGTTGGGAACAAGCAAACAAAACTTGCTCTAAAGACTGCCTTTTTGTTGTCAACCTTCATTTAATCATGAGTTGAAACTAACTTCAAGTCCCAGATCATAGCAGACCCACATCTTAACAATATCAGGCAAGCTTTCATTATGTGATTTGTTCCCAGAAACATAATGACTGTTCCTAACCACAATTTCTGTTATTCATGTTTTATTCCTTAAAATTAAATGTCCGTTTCTAACTACAAAATAACCAGTGGGTGTGATAGGCTAAACCATAAAGCCTACATTCTGTATCATTTCACATTGAGTAACAACAGAAGAAAATCCTGATTGGTGGGAAATGTAGCTGTAACTTAGCATTGATGTTTGGGGTTTTCAGGTTTGAAATCTATATCATTTTCTGGCTCAGGGTAGGGACAGGATGGAGTCATTCAGATAAGATAATAAATATATTTTCTAGTCCAGATTAATCAGTAATGATTTGACTGCAGAAGATTCTTATCATTTGCATTACCCTGGTGTTTAAATTGTGTTGGAACTCAGTGAAAACTCATAACATAAAGGCTTTACCACATTGCTAACATTCATAGAATTTCTCTCCAGTATGAATAGCTTCATAATGATGAAGACTATAGACGTGTACAAAGGCTTCATTATACTAAACACATTCAAGAAATTTCTCTCTAACACATATTCTTTCATGAAAATGAAGACTACAGGATTGTGCAGTCTTGACCACATTAAATTTACTCAATAGTGTTTCTGTCTTATCATTTCCATTGCTCTGAAAAGTCATCATGAACAAAGCAACTGCTATAAAATCAAACATTATTTGGGGCTGGCTTAGAGATTCAGAGGTTTAGTCCATTTTCATCATAGCAGAAGAATGGCAGACCTGAAGGCAGACATGATGCTGGAGTAAAACCTGAGAGTTCTGCATCTTTATCCAAAAGCAGCCAGGAAGAGACTGTCTTCCAGGGACTTAAAAGGAGGGTCTCTTCAGCAATGGTAGTAATTTCAAAGCCTACCTCAACAGCGATTCATCTCCTCCAACAAGGCCACAACACCACATAATGCCACTCACTTAGCTTAGTATATTTAAATTACTACATTCCCCTGCCTGTTCCCCATGTAATTGTTTAAACACATGAGTGTATAGGGATCATGTTTAAAAATGTAAAATATATGAGCTCCTACTTCAACTGTAACCATCATCTATAGCAGTTTCAAAAATGTTAAGAGTCCGAAGGTTAAAGGCTCTTCTGAAATTAATCCGATCATGTAACTATGTTCAAAAACAAAACAAAAAAAAAACAAAAAAACCTACACCATATACATCCAAATTCACAGTATATACTTCACCGTTCCTAAAGACAGCATGATGAAATTGTGGACCTAAATAAGACCAAAGCCAGCTGAGGAATCTCCAAAATCTGCATCTCCATATCTGTTGTCAAAATGTTCTTCAAATCTCCAACTCCTTTCTGCTTTGTTCAATGCAGCAGGATTCTTTATCTTTAAGTAGTTTTATTCCATGAAATCAGTTTTCCTGAACAGGTAATCCACAATGCTAACATCTCAAGATCTTGGGGTTTCCATGATAACTTCAATATCACAGCTTCTTGTTTCAATGTCTGGGATCCACACATGATCTTCTATGCTCTGCCAAGATTGGGTCAGTATTACACATCTGTCCTCTGTATCACTCTAAGCTCTGTTTGGCTCGATTCTCCTACTCTTTCTGTTCTTGCTGCTCATCCCATGGTACTTGCATCTTCAGGATGCTGGGTTCTTCTCCTGCAACTAGGCTTGAACCATAGCCTCCCTTATGCTCAATCAATGGTGCCAATCCTCAGCTGCTCTGCATGAAAACTTCAAGCATTCTAAACCAGGACCTTCTGGGTGATTCTTACACATGACCAAGTCTAGCTGCACTACTAGGTTCAACCTTGATGATCTGTGGAACATACCTTCTTTGTCACTCAAAAAATTCTACCCATAAGATTGTATGCCACTGATGCTGATTTCTTCTACATCACCTCGAATTCTGGAACTATAGCTATTCACCATTGTCCCAATAGTCACTTCTATTCTTGCCTCTAAATCCACAGCCACTTTGACAAAGCTGCTGAGTTCTGCTGTTTGATATGTTTGAAAGATAACCGTTTCCATTACATTATCAACCCACATCTATTGTTAGAAAATTTCACTGCCTAAGCTTGGTGGTCATGTAACTTGCTTAGTAGATTAACCATGAACTCAGAGATCTACAGGGCTCTTTCTCCTGAACATTCAGATAAAAATGATGTAACACCATGTCTGGATCTAAGCTTTTAAATATAGATCTTAAATTGAAATCAAAGAATAGCAATCAAGATCCATTACTTCTAAGTTTGACACATTCATGTATCTTCCCATCTCCACATAAAAAAGTAACCACATTATAATTCCTAACATGACAGAGTTCATATTCATACAACTGCAAATCAATATGTTTAGCAAGATGAATTCTTGCCCTAATGTAACCATTCCTTTAATACCATTGAATATCTTTGATCACAGGATTCAACCTCATTCAGCTTCCTGATGTGGCATTTCATTTTGATCCTTACAATTTGGCTTTTTCCATTCGTAGATTCTATGCTTGTTAAAAACTGTCAGACCAAATACTGTGCAATGATTTTCCTGACTTACTTTGTCAATGCAATTAATATAAACCTCTTCACCTTAACATCAAGGAACTCTTCTGACAAAGGTAAAATGGATCAACCTTCTTTGCAAAAGCATCAAAAGAACCATCTCCAGATATGAAATAATCTCAAGCACCCATGTCTATCATATTCATGCTATGATAGCTCCGTAACTCCCACTTGATTCATAATTATATAAGGATTCTCTACAGCACAGAGAATTTGGAGAATTCTCCCTTGTGAATATATTTTACTAAATTGATTGCATTAATAAGGTTTCTGTCTGGTATGTGTTCTTTTATGATATTGGGGATGACTGGGTTTTGCAAAGGTTTTACATCACTGATTACATTCATGAGTTTTCTCTAAAGTATGTGTTCTTTTATGTCTTTGGAGATTACTGTGAACTGCAAATGCTTTACCACATTGATTACATTCATAAGGTTTCTCTCCAGTATGTGTACTTTTATGATATTGGAGATGACTGTATATTGCAAAGGCTCTACCACATTGACTACATTCGTAAGGTTTCTCTCCTGTATGTGTTCTTTTATGATATTGGAAAGTACTGTGTTGTGCAAAGCCTTTACCACATTGATGGCACTCATAAGGTCTCTCTCCAGTATGAATTCTTTTATGACATTGGAGATTACTGTGCTGTACAAAAGCTTTACCACATTGATTACATTCATAAGGTTTCTCTCCAGTATGTGTCAGTTTATGTCTTTGGAGAGTACTTTGACGTGCAAAGGCTTTACCACATTGATTGCATTCATAAGGTTTCTCCCCAGTATGTGTTGTTTTATGATATTGGAAAGTACTGTGTTGTGCAAAGCCTTTACCACATTGATGGCACTCATAAGGTTTCTCTCCAGTATGAATTCTTTTATGACATTGGAGATTACTGTGCTGTACAAAAGCTTTACCACATTGATTACATTCATAAGGTTTCTCTCCAGTATGTGTCAGTTTATGTCTTTGGAGAGTACTTTGATGTGCAAAGGCTTTACCACATTGATTACATTCATAAGGTTTCTCCCCAGTATGTGTTTTTTGATGATATTTGCAAGTACTGTGCTGTGCAAAGGCTTTACCACATTGAATACATTCATAAGGTTTCTCTCCAGAATGTGTTCTTTTATGACATTGGAAATAACTGCGCTCTGCAAAGGCTTTACCACACTGATTACATTCATAAGGTTTCTCTCCAGTGTGTGTTCTTTTATGTCTTTGGAGATGACTGGATCTTGTATAGGCTTTATCACATTGATTACACTCATAGAGTTTCTCTTCACTATGACTTCTTACATGCCTGCAATGATAATTAGCACATGTGAAATATTTACCACATTCATTACTCTGATCAATCATGTAATCAATATAAATTATGTTTTCAGTTTAGTCTAATGGTAAAGAATCATCAGATCTAAAGGTTTTAGCACTTTGTATGTTCAAGGTGTTCTCCCTCATCATGAGTTGTTCAAGACACCTGTGATGGTTAGTACATGCTTCATATTTATAACATCCTCTTTATATATGCAATATTTATATGATGTATTTCAGCTTTTTGAAGAAATGTTGAACAACTCTGATCTTTATAATACTGATTGCTTTTATAATGTTTCCTGTTGTGTTAATTACAATGTGTCAGACTGTGAACCTGGAAAAACAGAAGAATTTCCATGTTCCTTGTACCTTAGTACCCTAGTAATAAAAATTTTCTACACTATGAATTTGGGGATGTTCCACTAGAAAAGCAATTAATTGCAATAGTCTATCATATTCCTAATATCTATCAATGGCAGAATACTACATATCTTTTCATTGTTCTCAAACAAAAATGTTATCTTTCTTCTTTCAATATCCCTATGCTCACATGGGTTTTAGCTTTTGTAACACATTATATACCTAATACAAAGAGAATGACAAGTGAAAGGTTTATACTTTGCATTCACATTCTTTGAATTTTTGTTTCTCATAATACAATATGTGGAATACAGATCAATGTTCTCTTCAAAAACATCCTTGAATGTCATAAAATGTCCTCTTACCAATCTTAACAATATTAATACAAGTATATGAGTATCACCAATTTTATTTTGCACTCTTTGCTTATTAGAATGCTTAGGATATAAATTAATCATGACTCAATTTGCAATATTAAAGTCCTATGAGACTATACAGATTGGCAGGTCCACAGCACAGCTCTAATGGAGCTAGAAATCAAATAAAGTTATCTCTAAAGTCATTGGTTCCCTGACCTCTTTCTTAAGGGAATGCCTGGGATACATAAATCATAAAACCTACAATGAGGTACATGGTTTTGTGAGAATATTATAATCATAGCTACACTTAAAAGGCTGAAATTTAACACTCGTGATTTTCTTTAGAGCTTCTAGAACATACTAAAATTTTGTCAGAGGCATATTTGTATCAGTTTGCAAATGAAAATTACCTTTCATGACTTCTAGAAGTTTGACATTTTTGTTCAATATGATGGTCTTCCCAGTAAGAACCTAAAACACAGTACAAGAAAAGGAATGATATATTATTGGAAATTGGGTAAAATTAAAGATACTGTGAACTTTCACAGTACTGAACCTGCTTTATTCAGCTCAAGCTTCCTGTCACTCAGTGAAAATCAAAACAAATATTCTCAATCTTACGTATAACAGTGAGGTTCCAGTAGGTCTCCAGCATCACATCTTTGTAGAGATTCTTCTGGGAAGGAACAAGCAAATTCCACTCTTCTGAAGTGAAGTTCACTTGCACATCTTCATATGTCACTGCCTCCTAAAATGCCCCACAAAAAAGTACAACTCAAAGCATGAAACTGATATTACTGCTATGTAAATGCATGCTTTATTGACAATATATCCATTTAATTCTGGTGTATCCTCCACTTACTTCCTGACACAGAAGTTATAATCTAATTAACATGTCATTTTTGAAGGAAATTGAATGGTGTGGGGATATTCATGGGGCCCACACCCTCTTAAAAGATAAACAGAGGTGATTGGGAGAAAGGAGTTTGTGAGGGCAACAGAACTAGAGTGTTGACAGTAATCAGGTAAATAAGGAATATATAAACTATTGGAGATACCAAACTATGAAGAAAAAAATAATATTTTGAGCCCATATACACTGTCTTCTCCCTCAATACGTATCTGGAAAGGCTCCTCATATAAGACCTTCCAAAAATTTACAAAGAAAGCCAGACAGGACAGAAAAGTATTCAAACACATCATCCTATCTAGATGCTGTATGTATTAATCAACTGTATTGTGGCCCTGGTCATGAGAGTTTCACAGTCATTCTGTGATGAAAACCCATTCAGTCTCCTGTGATCCTCATAAGCTTTAGGAGCTCCCACAGTGTTCAAAGTTCTAAAGTCTCCTCTGACACTCAAGGCAATATCTTGAAAGCCACATATTGTAAAATCAGAAAGCATGTTGTACCTTTCAACATGCAATGTCACAGAATACTCCTTCACATTAAAATAAATAGCAATGTGCACATAGGTAGAGAAGATTGGACCAAGGCAAGAAACACAGCAGAACAAACACTAAATCCTGTAGCTTTGTCTTAAACACATTGACTTCAGTGTCTATAGGCTTAAGTGGCCCTCTTTCTGTAACTTCACAAACATCTCAAACTTTGGGTATTTCCTCTCCCTGTATGCATCTCATCTTAGCGGATTTATCAAATCCTTATGCATCTGAATAATTTTGGTCCCAAAATGCAACTTAAGCATCATCCTCACAACTTCAATATGATGAACACTAGATCACTAGCTGTGCAGCCCAATCCTTCTAGCACAAGTTGCTACATTCATTGTATGCTCATACCATGATACATTTTTACACTTTTTTCAATCGATTGTTTCTGTGTATAGCCCTTGCTGTCCTGGAACAATCTTGGTAGAACACGCTGTCCACAAACTCAGAGATCCATCCACCTCCCTCTCCCCCTGTGCAGGAAATAATGTCATATACCAGTAATTCTTTTAAATTTTCTAATTTCTTTTAAATTTTGTGTATGCATGTAGCTTTAAGTATGTGAACAGTGTCTAAGCATATGAAAAGAGAGAATTAGATTTCCCAGATCTAGAATTAGAAGCAATGTGTCAATAGGCAAGGGTATGAGAAAGTGAACTCATGCTCTTGGGGGGAGAGAGGAAACTATACTGGATAGCTATGCATCTACTTTTTGACTGAATTTAGTTGATATTCTGATACGGGAGTGAATTTTCTACTTGATGCACATGGGGCTACCAAGAAGAACTTTCAATTACGGACATCTATGCTCCAAAGGTAAGGGAACTCACATTCATAAAAGAAACTTTACTAAAGTTCAAAGTACATCATGCAGTAATTGTAGGTGACCTCAACACCATACTCTCCTCAATTGACTGATCAGGGAAACACAAATTAAAGAGAGGCACAGTGAAACTAACAGAAGTTTTGGTCCAAATGGTTTTAACAGGTCTTTATAGAACATTTCATACTAAATCAAAAGAATATACCTTCTTCTCAGCACCTTATGGTACTTTCTCCAAAATTGACCATAATATTGGTCACTAAACATACCTCAACAGATATGAGAAGATTGAAATAATCTCAAGCCTGTGATCAGATCACTACAGATTAATGCTCATCTTCATTAACAACAAAACCAACTAAAAAAACCACATTCACATGAAGCTGAACAATGCTCTACTCAACAGTACCTCCATCAAGGAAGAAATAAGGAAGAAAATCAGACATTTTACAATTAATGATAATGAAGGCACAACATACCCAAACTTATGGGGGCAGAATGAAAGCAGTGCCTAAGGAAAACACATGGCTCTGAGCGCCTAGAAAAAGAAACTGGGGAAAGGATACAATAGCAGCCTGATAGCACACCTGAAAACTCTGGAACAGAAAGAAGCTAATATACCCAAGAGGAGTAGAAGGCAGGAAATCACCAAACTCGGGGTTGAATTCAACCACATGGAAATGAAGAACTATATAAAGAATCAAAACAAACAAACAAAAAACTGGGAAGCTTGTGCTTTGATAAAATCAAAACCATAGATAAACCCTTAACCAGACTAACCTGAAGGAACAGAGATAGTATCCAAATTAACAAAATAGAAATGAAACAGGAGATATAACATCAGATTTTGAAGAAATTAAAAAAAAATCATCAGAGCATACTTCAAAAGCCTATATTTAATACCTCAGAGATATCTAGAAGAAATGGACAATTTTCTAGACAGATACAAAATGCCAAAGTTAAATCAGGATCAGAGAGCCCATCTAAACAATCCCTCAAAATATAAAGAAAAGAAGTAATCATTACAATTCTCCCAATCCAAAAAAAAACTTAAAAAAGCACAGTACCAGATGGTTTTAGTGCAGAATTCTATCAAACCTTGAAAGAAGAGCTATCACCAATAATTTTCATATTATTCCACAAAACACAAAGAGAAGGAAAACTACGCAATTTGTGAAGCCACAATTTTGATAACATAGCCGTTCATAAATCCAACAAAAAAGACAACTTTAGACCATTTTCCATTATGACAACTGATGCAAAAAAATCTAAAAAAAATATTGCCAACTGAATCCAAGAACACATTAAATTGATCATTCACCATGAGCAAGTAGGGTTCATCCTAGGGATGCATGGATGGCTTAATATACAGAAATCCATCAATGTAATCCACTACATAATCAAACTCAAAGAAAAAAACATATCATTTTATTAGATGTAGGAAAACCATTTGACAAAATACAGCATACAGGAATTCAAGGCCCATACCTAAAGATAGTAAAAGCAATTCATAGAAAACCAGTAGTCAACATCAAACTAAATGGAAAGAAACTTGAAGCAATCCCACAAAAATCAGGGACTAGACAGTTCTCCTCCATCTCTAACAATCTATTCAATATAATACTTGAAGTTCTTGCTACAGCAATTAGACAACAATAGGAGGTCAAATGGATACAAATTGGAAAAGAAAAGTCAAACTATCACTATTTGCAGATGATATGATAGTATATTTAAAAGACCCAAAAAACTCCACTGGAGAACTCCAACAGCTGAAAAACAAATTCAGCACAGTGGCTGGATATAAAATTAACTCAAACAAATCAGTAGCCTTCCTATACTCAAAGGATAAATAGGATGCAAAAGAAATTAATGAAATGACACCTTCAAAATAGTCACAAGCAACTTAAAGTAATTTGCTGTCACTCTAACCAAATAAATGAATTATCTCTTTGATAAGATCATCAAGTCTCTGAAGAAAGATATTGAAGAAAACCTCAGAAGATGAAAATGCCAGTCTCATTCTCATGTACTGGCAGGATCAATATAGTAAAAATGGACATCTTGCCAAAAGCAATCTATAGTTTCATGCAATCCCCATGAAAATCCCAACTCAGTTCTTAATAGAGTTAGAAAGAGCAATTCTCAAATCCAACTGGAATAAAAATCAGGATAGCTAAAACTATTCTCAACAAGAAAAGGAATTCTGTTGGTATCAGTGTCCATGACCTCACACAGTGCTATGGAGCAATAGTGATTAAAAACTTCTCGGTATTGGTGACAGGCAGGTAGATCAATGGAATTGAATTGAAGATCCAGAAATGTTCCCACCCATCTATGATCACTTGACCTTTGACAAAGGAATCAAAACCATCCAGTGGAAAAGTAATAGCCTTTTCAACGAATGGTGCTGATTCATCTTGCACTTAGCATGAAACACACAATGGTATAGAACACCCCTTCATCTTCCAGTACACAGAAATGTATACTCCTTGTTCATCCACATGCCATGCCTGCCAGGAGACAAAGTAGGCTTTCCATAAAATTTATTGCTCTATTTTTTGTTCCACATGCAATGGACACAGCTGTTCTGAACACTGAATAAACAACAGAGACAGCCTAACCTCTCTCCTGACTATGTCTCCTGGTGAATTGCTAAGACCATATCTTCCTTCCTGCCACTTCTTCCAGCTTTCAACATTAGCAAGCATTCCCTCTTTAACATCCCCACCAAACAGGTCAAAAAGAAGCAGCACTCAGCCAACTTTCTCTCAAAATACAAACAGCAAACAGTAACTCAAGAATAAAATTACCACACAAACAAGACAAATCCAGAGATCAGTATCTAGAACTATTATCACCACACACCCAGATGCCTAGATATTAGCAAAGAAATATAATGTAGATAAGACTGGCAAATATGTCACCAAGAAAGCCAAGGTGTCCTGTCACAGCAGGTCCTCAAAAATTAAAACACGCAAGAGTTCTGATACAAAAGAGGTTGTTTTGGGGAAAGAACATGAGTGTGATCCTGGGGAAGGGATAGAGGTACACAAGAGGACCTGTAGATTGGGACTCATATAGGAGCAGAGAGAGTGGGGTGAGTGTAGAGAATGAATATAGAGGGGGCATATGTAGAGAACAAAAACAGGGAACAAATATAGAGAACAGCTGAAGCTAGTGCTCCATGTATATAAAGCACACCTGACAACAGCAGCTCTTGATGGAGGCAGGCAATGATTTAAGCATGTGCTAAGTCCCCGAGAGCAGGCCTTTGAAATTGCCTGCACATCGACAACTATAGAAGGAAAGTTCACACATCAAACAGGAAAGGAGATAAATAGAATACATGGACTTATTGGTCAAAAAATATTTGGAGTCTAAAAGTTTCCTGGCACAGTGCATCATATCAAAAGCAAATAGTACAATTCACTGAAATAGGAGAAAATATCTACTTAATGGTCTAGAAAATAGTTTTAATGAAATCCTAAATGAATAATTTGTAAACTACACACAAAGATTCCTATTAAGGTACAAGAAACATCCAAAATACCAAATAGATTGGAACAATAAAAGTCCTCTTGTCACACAATATTCAAAACACTATACATGTAAAGCAATATGAAAACTGCAAAAAAAGTCACATATTAAAATCGACCTATTAGATTCATACCTGCCCTCTCAATGTGCAGTGCAAAACACAAAATATTTTGGACACGTGTTGTAGAATCAAAAAACAAGCAGCCATGATATTTCTACAAGCAAACCAATGGTCCAAATGATTTGGGAAGAATCAGCCATGAGTGTGAAATTATTCAGAGGTCACTGCCATATATAGCAAGTAGGAAGCACCACTAGAAACCTCACATGTAGTCACAGGTAGCTGACGATTCCAATCCAGCCCCTGATAGGACCCTCCATCCCAGGACCCACTGCTCAGCCTCATATTCCTGCCCATTGTGGGCAGATATCCTGTGCTTACCATGTCGTGATTTCAGAGTTTCCCTGAGGTCCCCTCACAGCACAGCACAGAACAGCAGAGCTCAGAGCAGGACACAGTGAACGATTTTGGCCTGCACAGCCACAAGGAAATTGAAGAAAGTTATCCGGAAGATCCCTCTTCTTTCTTTGAATGTCAAGTCTGCCTGGAGGTCTGGCAGTAAGCCTTACCACTCCTCAAGGTTAAAGTGCGCTTCTAGTCCAGGGCCAGACTTTTTTCCAGGTCTTAGGAGTGGTTTTCACTCCCTTAGCATTCCAGCTCAGGCTAGTCAGCTGCCTCCTGCACTTGTGAGCAATGATGCTGCACTTACTACTACCTTAATTCAGACCTAGCCTGAGCTTTCCTCACAGCACTTGCCTTCCTCTTCCTGTAATCAAGGTGAATAGCTTGCATAGCCCATTCCTCAGGTGCAGTGGAGGAATCAATCTGACCCACAAGGGGAAGGGTGCCCAGGCTATTAACTTTAAAGAGTGACTTTAGGAAACAAGAGTTTTGTTTTGTGGCTTCATGCTGAGCTCAGGGAAATTGCAGCTCCCTTTCAGAAGAAAATAAGTCCTTGATTTTGAAGTTCCCATGGCAGACAGCCATTATTGGAAGAAGAGGACAACTGTCTCTGAGACATTATAATAAATCTTCTTTCTTCATACACAGAAAAATTCACTCTCTCTATGAGATATGTTGACCTAGAGAACCTGTGCTAACATAACTGTGGGTTTTTCCTCACCTTGCCATTGAGAAATGAGTGCTAACTATTGTGCTCTACAGTGTTTGTCATCTCTTTCCTGATTTTCTCCCAGAGTTGTTTCATGCCTATCATCTGATGGAAGGAAATTATATGAAGCTGCAAAGCAAAACGCGTGTTTCCTAAAATCCCTCTTTAACGTTAAAAGCCTGACCATCCTTCCACTGATGGGCCAGCTTTATACCTCCACTGCAAGTCAAGTAACAGGTTATCCACCTTGATTTCAGGAAGAAGAAGAAGAAGAAGAAGAAGAAGAAGAAGAAGAAGAAGAAGAAGAAGAAGAAAAGGAGGAGGAGGAGGAAGAGGAGGAGGAAGTGGTATGAGGGATTTTCAAACAAACTATGAAGTCAGGTGATGATCAGTGCATGGTCACTGCCCACAAAGGGGAGGAGCAAGCAGCTGAACAGCCTCAGTTGCAATGGTGTGTCCTCCTCCAGTGCTGGGTGGGAGCACAGATGGATGAGGCTCTTGGAGGACAGGCACAAATGCTATGGGAGTGCAAACCTGACCTGAGATATATGAAGGGTCTGGCCCAGGACTGGAAGCACACTCTAACCTTGAGGAGGGGTAAGACTCACTGGCCAATCAAGGACCCCAGGCAGACCTGCCAGTCAGACTGAGAGGCGGGTTCTTCCTGGAGTCTTGCTGAAGTGTGTGTTGGCTGTGCAGGCTTGAACGGTTCTCTGTGTCCTGCTTTGAGTGCTGCTCTTGGGTTCCGTGTGGTGACCTCAAGTCAGTTCTGTTTCTGAGACATGTTGAGCACAGGGTCTCTGCCCGTCATGAGTAGAATGTGGATGAGCAGTGGAGCTGGGGTGGTGGGTCCTCCCTGGTGCTGGGTGGGAAGCCTCAGTCAGATGTGGCCAGATGTGGCCTCCTGTGAGGTTCCTTGTGGTGCTCCACACACCCCACATCAGGCTGTGACCTCTGAGAAACGTCACCATCAAGGCTGAATCTGCTCAAAACATTTGACCCAGGGACTCGCTTAGAGTAATAATACAGGTCGGATGCTGAGCTCGGAGAGCGCCATTTCCTCCAAAATCTACAACTTCTGCTCTTAGCAGCACTGACAGGGGAGGTGGGCAGGGCTCAGTGCGACTGGGCATCATTGTGAGCATCACTGACAGGGGAGGTGGGCGGGACTCAGCACGACTGGGCGTCATTGTGGGCGTCACTGATAGGGGAGGTGGGCGGGACTCAGTGGGACTGGGTGTCATCATGGGTGTCACTAACAGGGGAGGTGGGCAGTGCTCAGCGCTAATGGGTATCATTGTGGGCGTCACTGACAGAAGGAGAGGGTGGGGCTCAGCATGACTGGGTGTCATTGTGGGTGTCACTGACAGGGAGGAGGGCGGGGCTCAGCACTACTGGGTGTCATTGTGGGCATCACTGACAGGGAGGTGGGCGGGGCTCAGCGGGACTGGGCATCTTTGTGGGTGTCACTGACAGGAGAGATGGTAGGGGCTCAGTGCGACTGGGTGTCATTGTGGGCATCAGTGACAGTGGAGGTGGGCGGGGCTCTGTGTGACTGGGCGTCATTGTGGGCGTCACTGACAAGGAAGGTGGAAAGGGTTCAGCGTAACTGGGTGTCACTGTGGGCGTCACTGACGGGGAGGTGGGTGGGGCTCAGCACACCTGGGCATCATTGTGGGCGTCACTGACAGGGGAGGTGGGCGGGGCTCAGCGGGACTAGGCGTCATTGGTAACACTTATGTATTAGATTCATTTTTAGTTTATTTTTGGATCTTCTAAGAAGCATCTCACGTGCTGGGTGGAACTCCAATATTAAACTGACTTACAGAAGAGAAGAACTGAAGATGGAAAGGATTCACCGAGCTTAGGAAATAGTGACAGTGAGTAGCGTTTAGCTGATGGAGGACTGTGTTATAAACACCCCACGGTTAGTGTGCTAATCAGGCCGGTTAGAGACCAGGATGCCGGGGTTCACGTGTGTGTCCACCAGGTTTGTTTAGAAATCTGTGTCCACACCATCATGGGGACAACTGTGACGCACAACCAGCCAATGTGAATGTGCTCATAGTCCATCCTGTCCCAGTTCTCCACAGTTAACACATTTGGAAATAAAGCACACCACTTTCCCATTGTTCTGACACTGACAAATCTCAGTGGCTGAGACCTCTGGCTTTTGAAAGGGAGGTGATCAACATGTGTGTCCCAGGAGAGTCTCCCGGGATGGGCGCCTCAGCTTCTGTTCAGTAGAGGGAGAGCATTAAAGGGAAGGCAAAGCCTGTTCCCCATGACATACACAATCCCTTGTCTGAACATTCTAGTGTATCCTGGAGAGCTCCGGGCATCCCCTGTGATGTCACCAGTGATGTCACAACACCCACTGCTCTCACGGCTTTCAATTAGTCCCTAGAGAGTTCACCCATATTTATGTCTGCAAGATGGAGGAGGAGTGTACTTGAGAGTGAGAATGGGGACATAAGAGAAGTGAGAGAGAAGCCAAGGGAAGCTGGCTTTCGATCTCACTGTAAACCAGCAAGGAAGATGTGGTCCTGTGAAAGGCACAGTGAGTCATGGAACAGTGATGTGAAAATTCCTGGAGTCGGCACACTTGAGCCTGGTTTCCCAGGAGTAACAGGAAATGGTGCCACTACGAAGTTGATGAACATTCATGCTTATCATAATTTCTGAAAGTAGAGGATTTTATTACATTAGTTTGTTCAACCACAAAGACGGGCCTCTCCTCTCATGGATGCCAGACCAGGCCATCCTCTGCTACCCATATGGCTGGCAATATGGGTCTCTCCATGTGTACTATTTGGCTGGTGGTTTAGTCCCTGGGAGCTCTGGGGTTACTGGTTGGTTCATATTGTTGTTCCTCCGATGGGGCTGCAAACCCCTTCAGCTCCTTGGGTCCTTTCTCCAGCTCCTCCATTGGGGACCCTGTGCCCAGTCCAATGGTTGGCTGTGAGCCAAACCTCTGTGTGTGTCAGGCACTGGCAGAGACTCTCAGGAGAGAGATGTATCAGGCTCCTGTCAGCAAGCACTTGTTGGCACCCACAATAGTGTCTGGGTTTGGTGTATATGAGCTGGTTACTGGACCCAATATTCCTGCTTTACCCTAACTCACCCAGACTGGGATTGTAACACCATGGAAGGTGAGAGGAGGCCTTTTGTCCACTGCCCATCTCTGCGGGCAGGTCTCAAGGGGGCCACAAGATGGCGCACAAATTTGGCCAGAGTGTATGATATTAGGCAGAGACAAAATAAAAGCCCTACAGCTGTTATAGAGAGGGTCATGGAGACTTTTATTGGCAACACACACACATGGACCCTGAATCACCAGAAGCAAAGGCCACAGTGGCTTGAGCTTTTGTCAATCAGCGAACACCAGCTATGAAGACAAAGCCCCAGAGGGTGGAGTAGTTAGGACAGAGTTGTCTGAGAGATTTAAGGATAGTGGCAAAGAGAGTGTTTAATGGAGGACAGACTGCAGAGGAGACGCAGAGGAGATGACAGAAGCAACAGACTGGAGACCTGGAAAAGACCCTGTTGGCAGCCAAGGCCAAATCAGAAGACCATAAGTGATGCCCAAAAAGGATAGACTCAAAAAAGGAGATAAGGGGGCCCTGAGAATCAAAAGTGCACCCACCACAAGACCAGGGTCACCCTAAAAGTAAAATGGAAACCCACCAGCTTTTGGTGGGACATCCGGGTTGGGAGGGAGGGACTTCCAGGTTGGCTGGGATGCCAGTTGGAGGGACTTCTGGTTAAATTTGAGGAACTTCCGATTGGGGCCAAGGAATTTCCAGCTCTGGAGAAACTTCTGGTTCAGATCCCTTTAGTTAGTTAGATCAACATCTTGTCTTGCTAAAACCTACAGATAGAGTCTCTTCATCCATTTATAAATGACTTCCCAGTGGCAACAGAAACAAATGAAATTGCAGGACATCTTAGATCAATCTATCAACCAATCAACCTATAGTCACTCATAACCAATCAATCACCAATTGAGTCAGTTCTTTGTTCCAGCAAAGACTCAGTGATCAATCATAGGTGATGGATGACCTGTCAGATGTTACCAGTGAACAGAGACATTGAGTAATGGTAGGTTGTTTAATTATGTTGGTTGTTGATTAATTATTGATCAATTCATCATGTGTTGAACATTTTTCATTGATTATCAATCAAATGGTTACTATTTATTGATCATCAATGGCTTGACTGATTGACAGCTCATGACTGGCTTGTCAGTGACTGGCAGCCATTATTGATCACCATTTATGTGACTGATAAGGTGATGGACAATGAGGCTCACAGGGGACAATTGATAGGTCCCTGACTGAATGCTCAATGATGGACGATCAGTTCTTACTTGATTTGTGGATGACCAGTTGACAACCTGGATAAAGATTATGGCAGAATGACTCATTGCCAGCCTCTCTCCTTGAATGACCCCAGGATATCTTCTCAGCTGCCCTGCTGATAGAGTCTGACCTCACTGGATGTCCGTCTGTATGAGTGCTCAGATGGATGCAGGGGTAACGGGGTTCACCAATGACAACAGCCTCATTCAGGATGGACAGGAAATTGTCAGGGCTGCAGTGGTGTCCAATTCCAAGATCACATGGGCAGAACCACACCTGACAAGAAAGTCAGCCCAGAAATCTGAACTGGCAGCTCTAAAAAAAAGTCATTAGAGATAAGATAGGACATTAAAGTCATTAAAGCCACTTTCTATGGTGTATGGCCACTTCCTCTTATGTTTCAGTCACTTCCTGTCAAGACGTGGCCACTTCCTGTGACATTGATGGTCGCTTCTGGCCACACAAGGGGCACTTCCTATTAAAATCAGTCATTTCCTGTGGTATACAGTGACTTCTGTTTAGGGCTAGTCACTTCCCTTGATATCACGGCCAATTCTGGGTGTGGCCCAGCCACTTCCTGTCCTTCTAATGGTCACTTCCGGTCCTGATGTGTCCACTTCCTGTGGTTTCTTAGACTTAGGCATACCCTCCTCACAGTGGTAAAGTTATTTTTCCCCAGGGTCAAGACACAGATGGCCAGTGTGCCATGGCTAGCTCTCACAACCATGGGGCCATTTTTAAGGAGAGGAGCCTTCTGGTAGGAAAGGACTAAACTCCATCCCAGAGAGCAAAAAGACAGCCCTGTGTGTGACCCTAGAAATTGGGGCCCTCATGTCCTTGATTGCATCAGACCAGGAGACAGCACACTCTATGATGAGACAAAAAACGTGACCTGAGGGGGGAAAAATCTATTGATGTCTCAGTGTTGTAAGAGATGAGGGAAGATAGCTAACTGACTACAACCTAATTGTATGAGAGAAAATGGGTCTATACAAAAATATAAGAAGATATTAGAGACTTTCTAAAGTTCAATGGAAATGAATATGCAACTTGCACAATCTCATGGAACACAAAGAAAATGAAAGTGGAACTAAGAAGATAGTTCACAGCACAAAATGTGTACAAGGAAAAAAAAGAAAAAAACAACTGCAGCGCTCCCATGCTGGTAATTTTTTTTTTTTTTTTGGTTTTTTCGAGACAGGGTTTCTCTGTGTAGTTCCGGCTGTCCTGGAACTCACTCAGTAGACCAGGCTGGCCTCAAACTCAGAAATCCGCCTGCCTCTGCCTCCCAAGTGCTGGGATTAAAGGCGTGCGCCACCACCGCCTGGCTCACCATGCTGGTAATTTAAGAGCATGTTTTATAGACTACCACAGAGGGAAATGAGGGAGCAATGAAAGCAAGGAGGAGACATCAAGAAATTATCAAGTTGGGAGCAGAAATCAATAAAATTGAAAAGAAATAATACAAAAAATTAATGAAACATGGAGTTGGTCTTTTGAGACTTTTATTAGAAAAGATACACAAACTTTTATTAAAAGATAAAGAATATACAAAATAATGAAATCTAAAATGAAATTGGAGATAAAATAACAGACAGTGGAGAAATCCAGAGAATCTTACGACATAGTTCTAAAAAAAGGGTGCACTCCACCAAATTGGAAATTATAAAAGGAATGGATAATTTTATTGGTGCTGGCTTAAAATTTCAGAGGTTTAGTCCATTTTCCTCACAGCAGAAAGAATGGCAGGCATGCAGGCAGACATGATGCTGGAGAAGATGCTGAGAGTTCTGCACCTTTATCCCAAGGCAGCTAGGAAGAGACTGTCTTCCAGGGACCTAACAGGAGAGTCTCTTCAGCACTGGTAGTAATTTCAAAGCCACAGTGATGCACTTCCTCCAACAAGGCTACACCAAATCATAATGCCTCTCACTTAGCATATTTAAATTACCACATTCCACTACTTGGCCACCATATGATTGTTCAAACACATGAGTGTATAGGGATCATACTTAAACATGCAGAATACACAAGCTCAAACTCCAAAGTCCCCATACTCTATAGCAGGTTCAAAAATGTTAAGAGTCCAAAATTCAAAAACTCTTCTGAGAAGAATCTCACCATGTAATAGTAATCACATATATTTTCAAAAACAAATAGCACATCATATGTATTCATATTACAGGATATATGTCACCATTCTTAAAGGTCATTGTGAGGAAATCCTGGACCTATAGATGACCAAAAGTCAGCTGAGCAATCTCAAAACGCTGCATGTACAGGTCTGAAGTCAAAGCATTCTTCTGATCTGTAACTTTCTGCTTTGTTCACTAAAAGCACAATACTTTCTTTTTGACTGGTTGTATTCCCTTAAAGCATTTTCCTGAGCAGGTAACACACAGTTCTAACATCTTAAAATATTGGTGTCTCCAAGGTAACTTCAATATCACAGGTCCTTGTTTCAGTCTCCAGGATCCACACATTATGTTCTCTGCCCCTCCAAAGGGATTGGGTCACTTTTCCAGCTCTGCCCTCTCTATCACTCTAAGGTCTGGTTGACTCCATTCTCCTGCTCCTTCTGTTTTTGCTGTTCATCCCATGGTACTTGCATGTTCACTGTGCTGGGTTCTGTGCTGCAACTAGGCTTGACAGATAGCCTCCATTATGCTTACTCAATGGTGCCAAGCCTCACCATCTCTGCATGACGACTTCACACATTCAAAACCAGTACCACCTGGGTGCTTCTTACACAGGAACTAGTCCAGGTGCACGAC
Source organism: Apodemus agrarius (assembly GCA_964023405.1). Taxonomy (NCBI): domain Eukaryota; kingdom Metazoa; phylum Chordata; class Mammalia; order Rodentia; family Muridae; genus Apodemus; species Apodemus agrarius. The sequence continues at coordinate 111,210 of CAXIEO010000019.1, forward strand.
TAGGTCCAACCTTAGTGATCCCTGGAACACAATTTCTTTGTCACTCAGAAAGCACTACCTCGAGGATTTCACCTCAGTGATGCTGATTTCTTTTCCATCAACTCTAATTCTTGAACTATATCTGTCCAGCATTGTCTCCCTAGTCCTTGCTTTTCTTGCATCTAAATGTAGAGCCACATAGACAAACCTGCTGAGTTCTGTCGCTTGATGTGACTGAAACATGGTTCCTTCCATTACATTATCACCTACTTTCTATTTTTCAAAAACTTCACTGCATAAGCTTGGTGGTCATGGAACTTGTTCAATAAATTAACCTTGAACTCAGAGATCTGCAGGGCTCTGTCTCCTGAACTCTGGGATAAAAATCATATAACACTATGCCTGGTCCTAAGGTTTCCTTTTAGATCTTAAATTGAAAACCCAGAATAAAAATCAAGACCTATTCTTTGTCAGGTTGATACATATATGTCTACATATGTCTACATGACAACAATAACCAGGTAATAGTAATTCATAACATGAAACAGTTTACTTTCATACGACTGCAATACCATAAGTTTAAGTGGATAGATTCTTGCACTAATGTAACCATTCCTTTAATACCATTGAATATTCTTGATCACATGATTTAACTTCATTCAACTTTCTGATATGGCTTTCAGTTTTGAACCTTACACTTTGTATTTTTCATTTCTTCGTTTTTTACCATTTTAAAAACTCTAAATCCATTTTTTTTTATTTTTCGAGACAGGGTTTCTCTGTATATACCTGGCTGTCCTGGAATTCACTCTGTAGACCAGGCTGGCCTCAAACTTAGAAATCCCCTGCCTCTGCTTCCCAAGTGCTGGGATTACAGGCGTGCACCACCACCACCTGGCTGTAAGGCCAAATTTTATGTGTGGATTTTTAAGTATTACTTTGTCAATCCAAATAATATAAATCCCCTTTATCTAAACCTCAAGGAGACTAATCAGACTATGGTAAAAGTCAGCAGCATTCTTTGCTAAAACATCATAAGGGCCATCTCAGAGTTGAAAAAATCCCTAGCACCCATGTCTATCATATTCCTATTCCAATGGCCCCTTAACTCCCACTCAATTCGTCATTATATTCATTAGGGTTCTTTCCAGCAGAGAAACTTTGGAGACTTCTCCTTGTGAACAGACATTAGTCCATTGATTACATTCATAAGTTTTCTCTCCAGTACATTTTATTTTATGATATTGGAGATGACTGGGACTTGCAAAGGCTTTATCACATTTATTATATTCATATGTTTCTCTCCAGTATGTGTTCTTTTATGATATTGGAGATTACTGAGCTGTGCAAAGGCTTTACCACATTCATTACATTTATAAGGTTTCTCTCCGGTATGTGTTCTTTTATGATTTTGGAAAGTACTCTGCTGTGCAAAGGCTTTACCACATTGATTGCATTTATAAGGTTTCTCTCCAGTATGTGTTCTTTTATGATATTGGAGATAACTGTGTCTTGCAAAGGCTTTACCACATTTATGACATTCATAAGGTTTCTCTCCAGTATGTGTTCTTTTATGATATTGGAGATGACTGAGCTGTGTAAAGGCTTTACTGCATTGATTGCATTCATAAGGTTTCTCTCCAGTATGTGTTCTTTTATGATTTTGGAAACTATTGTACTGTGCAAAGGCTTTACCACATTGATTGCATTTATAAGATTTCTCTCCAGTATGTGTTCTTTTATGATATTGGAGATAACTGTGTCTTGCAAAGGCTTTACCACATTGATTACATTCATAAGGTTTCTCTCCAGTATGCATTCTTTTATGATAATGGAGATGAATTGGTCTTGCAAAGGCTTTACCACATTGATTGCATTCATAAGGTTTCTCTCCAGTATGTGTTCTTTTATGATATTGGAAACTACTGTACTGTGCAAAGGCTTTACCACATTGATTGCATTTATAAGGTTTCTCTCCAGTATGTGTTCTTTTATGATATTGGAGATAAATGTGTCTTGCAAAGGCTTTACCACATTGATTACATTCATAAGGTTTCTCTCCAGTGTGCATTCTTTTATGATAATGGAGAAGAATTGGTCTTGCAAAGGCTTTACCACATTGATTACATTCAAAAGGTTTCTCTCCAGTATGTGCTCTTTTATGATATTGGAGATAACTAGATCTTGAAAAGGATTTACCATAGTCATTACTCTCATAGGCTTTCTCTCCTCTGTGACTTCTTACATGCCAGCAACAATAATTAGCACATGAGAAATCTTTACCACATTCATTACTATGATCAATCATGTAATCAACATGAATTATGTTTACAATTTGGTCTAATGGTAAAGAAGTATCAGATCTTAAGCCTTTTGCACTTTGTATGTTCATGGTGTTCTCCCTCATTATGAGTTTTTCAAGACACCTGTGATGGTTATTGCATGACTCATATTTATAACATCCTGTTTTTATATGGGATTTGTATATGATGTATTTCAGCTATCTGAAGAAAGATGAAGGACTATGATTTTTATAACAGTGATTGTCATCATAAATTTTTCTGTAGTGTGAATTATAAAACATTTGACTCTGAACCAGAAAACACAGAAGAATTTCCAAATTCCTAGAACCTATAACGTTTTTGTACACTGTGAATTCCTCCTAAAACTAGAAAACAAATTAATTGCAAATTTTTATCATATTTCTAATTTCTATCAAAGGTAGCATACTACATATCTTCTCATTGCTTTAGAATAAAAAAAATAGGTGGCTTCTTTCAATATCCCTATCCTTACATGATTTTTATCCATTGTGAAACATGACACATGATATACCTAATAAAAAGATTTACAAATGAAAGGTTTACCCATTGTATTCATGCTGTTTGAATATTTGTTTCAGATAAAACTTGCAATATAGATTAAGATTTCTCAACAACAGCATTCTAGATTCTCATAAAATGTCCTCTCACCAAATTTAACCATATTACTACTAAAATATGTGTATCTCCAATTTTACTATGGGTTATCTGCTTATTAGAATGTTTTGGATATATGTTTATCAGTATTCAATGAGCAATATCTAAGTACTAAGAGACTCTGCAGGTTGGCAGTTCCACAGCATATCTCTAATGTAGCTACATATCAAATGTATACAAAAATCAGATATCAGATCTTGAGGTACATGGTTTTGTAAAAATATAATCATCCTTACACTTAAAGGACTGTTATTTCACACTCTTTTTTTGTTGGAGGTTTCAGAAGAAAGATATTAAAATTTCCTCAGACAAAATTTTGTATCAGCTTGCACAAGAAAATTACCTTTCATGTCTTCTACTACTTTGACAATGTTCTCCAAGATGATGGTCTTCCCAATTATACCCTAAAACATAGGACCAAAAATTTAATGATATACTCTTGGAAAATTGGCAAAATTCAAGTACTCTGAATGTCCACTACATTGTGAAAGTTACAGTGAAAATTAAGTGAAACTGAATCATTCAGCTCAATCATCTTTATTCACAATTAAAATAATAGAAGATCATCAATAACCAGGAAACATTTGTTTTCTTTAGAAAAATAGCAGTTTTACCTATAGCTTTGAGGTTCAGGTAGGTTTCCAACATCACATCTTTGTAGAGACTCTTCTGGGAAGGATCCAGCAAATTCCACTCTTCCTCAGTGAAGTTCACATGTACATCATCAAAAGTAACTCCATCCTAAATATCACATACACATGTACAAAACAAAGCATGAAACTAACATCACTGTAAAAGAAATATATGCTTCCTCAAAAATTCATATAATTTTTTGGCAGTTGCTCCACTTATATTCTAACTCAGAATTTATAATCACTGCATCATTTTAGAAGGAGCTTGAATTATAAGATTCACCTGTGTCACTTTTGAACATTTTAATAGTATACTACCTTGCCAGAGAAATGCCAATTGAAAGAGAGATGCAGGGAAACAGATCCACAATACTGAGTACACATATGAAAAATATATGAGCAATTACTATCTACAAACATGATGAGAAAACTGGGTGTATTTTCTAATGCCTTTAATCACAGAGGCACAGGCAGTTGTATGTCATTTAGCATGATGCCAGCATGGCCTTTGTAATGTGTTCAGGGAGACCAAAGGTTATATATTAAGACACTCAATCCTCTACAAAAATCAACCAAGAATACAAAAATGATAGAGAAGTCACAGTTAGTTACTAAAAGTTCCTACAACAATTATGCATTCAATTCAGATATGTATTCATCTTACAGAAACATGACATGCAACAGTCTAACTATAACATTATAATAAAAGGAGGAGACTGGGGGAGGAGTGATTCTGTGATAGTAAGGGACCAATAATGGGGAGAGAGATCAGGGTGATAATGATACCCTTTGGCAGGTTGCTCAGTTAGGGTGTGAATGACGATACATGGGGCTATGTATTACCTTAGTGCCCTATCAGAATTTTATGCATGCTGCTAATTTGTCAAAGAGCTTGTCTAAGTCATCTTGCAGAAAACTGGTCTGGAGAATTTGATTATCTGCTACTGGAATTGAGGATTGCCATCGTCCATGAGAATTCCACCCGAGTAGATGTGTCCTTCAGTGCTAGATTGGGAACCTGGATTGCCAATGCTATGAATCACCTTAAGGAGTGGGCGGGAGTTTGTCTTTTTGGTGCCCTAATATGCTGTGGAGGAGTGTTTCTGCTCTGGTTGCTGTGCAAGCTAAAATCTCAACAAAAACGTGATAAGGTTGTGATGGCTCAGGCACTGGTCGCAATTGAACAGGGAACCTCCCCCGAGATCTGGCTGTCGATGCTACATACTTGATTTTGTAAGGTTGAAATTTTTCCAAGAGAAAGCTGAATCAGCCCTTGCACATCGCTGACGTCTCCTCATTGCACACGATGGGGTGATCACGCTTCTCTTTCCTCGTCATAATAAAGCTTGTAACGATCTCTGATTCGGGGGCCGTTCCAGATTAATTTTGTGGATTGCACAGACGCTGTGGTATCCAGGGACGGGCAACCTTCCCCCTGCACAGACCAACCTAAGACATGGGGCCCAGTGACGAGGGTTACCCTATGACGGGTAAGGCTGTGTCAGTAGAGGAATGACCTAAGACAGGAGCCACAGCATGTGCGGGGCCACACAAAGTAGACGCCAGCCTTATTTTAATAAAACAGAAAGGGGGAGATGTGGAGAGCTGCGGGTAATCGCCATTACAAGATGGCACTTGTTTCCGGCATGCCAGATTGGTAAACAAGTGGTGTGTGCATGTGCAAGAGCAGGTTCGTGCCAAGTCACAGCCCAGCCCAGGGCATGATAATGAGATGAGGAGCAGGCAACCAATCAGATAGAAACACGCCACACTAGGGTGCATATAAACAGCACCTCTTTCTGTGCTCGGGGTCTTCCTCTTGATGCTGAAGCTGATGCAATAAAGCTTGCTGCAGAAGGATCCAGTTGTCCGCATGGTTCTTGCTGGTGAGACAATAGCATGCGACAATGTCCCTTATGGCTTCTAGGCCTTTTGGCTAAGATCAAGTGTAGGGGCTGTCCCTTATTCTCTTGAATGTCTGTCCAAACCGTTCTCCTAACATGGCTGCCTTGTCTGACCTCAGTAAGAGAGATGTTACTAATGATGTAGAGACTTGAAATGCCATGGTTTGTGGATACTCCAGTGGTCCTCGAGTTCCTTGGGTTTATTAAAGAAGTTAGGGATGAAGGACTGTGTAAGGTAGAATGGAGGGATGGGAGAAAGTTGAATTTAAATTAAATAAATAAATGATAAATAAATAAGTGGGGGAAATGAACAAATAAATATAAATAGACTACAAATATAGATGTCAGCCCATTATTTTTAAAATTTACCCCACTCAATATTTCAGAGTGTGAGCCAAGGAGAAAACATTTGTGGCCAAAGTGTCACACAAATGTCCTCTCGCTGAAATATACCCAGTGCCTAATTTCCTCTGAAATGCTATGATCTCAATTTCTTCTGGCTGTATGCTGTCAACACTCCCATTTACTGCATCCTATGAGAAGAGAACAACTGATTAAGATCCATGGACAGCTTGCTATGAATTTCACCATCTCAATTTCTGATATTTTCCACATTCCTTCTAAAAAGGACATAGATGCTCTCCAGCAGCAAAATCATCTATTGATACCATTTTTTGTTGTTTTTGTTCTAATTTACTAATCTCCTGTTGTGATGGAATCCTCTGAGCAAAAGCACCTCACATAATAAATGTTTGTAGTGAATGGTTTTTTCATATCACAGTCCATTGCATTGGGAGCTTAGAGTAGAAACTGACGCTACAGACTGAGGGTAAAAGCATGGATAAACATTGTCTCCTGGCTTGGTATCCCACTTGGTCAGTGTCCCATGCTCAGGTAGTTCTCTCATCAGCCCAGGCCCACTTGCTTATGAATATTGCGACCCTCAGTGCAAGAGCCTTCCCACATCAATCATCAACACTATCCAGTACAGACATAGCAACCAGCCATTCTGATGAGAGCACACCCTCTACTGATGCTTCTTCAGATGACTGTAACTTTGAAATGTTGGCAGTTTCCCCTCTCTCCTGATTGTGTCTCCTTGTGGATTGCTGAGATTATTTCTTCCTGCCCATCTTCTCCCCCAGCTTTCAATATTAGCAAGCATTCCCTCTTGAACATACCCACCAAGCAGGTCAGTAAAATAGGCAACACTCAGCCAACACTCTCTGAAAATCTAGACAGAAAACTACAACCCAGGAATAAATACACACCCAATCAAGACAAACTGAGAAACCAGTACTTAGACCTACAATCAACACAAGTGTAGATACCCAGAAACCAGTATAGGATGATACGCAATACCAGATCGGAAAATAAGTCACCATCCTCAGGTTCTCACTCCTCTCCCTTGCTTAGTTCGCTTTCATATTACAGTTTTGTTTAGCTACTCAAGACATGTTATAGAAGGAGAAAGAGAAGAAGGAGGAGGAGGCATAAGAGGGAGAGAGAAAAGGAGAGGGTGAAGGAGAAGAAGAAGAAGAAGAAGAAGAAGAAGAAGAAGAAGAAGAAGAAGAAGATGATTCAGCATAAAGTCTAGATAATATTTCAAATGAAATCATAAATAAAAATTTTACCTAAAGTAAAAAAGTTGCCTGTTAATGTACAAGAAGGATAAAGAAATAACAAGCAGATTGGTAAAGTACCTTTGCCACATAAGAATCAAAACACTAAACATATAAAAGAAATATTAAAAAACCAAAAGCAAAAAATTAACAAACTAAACAAAGCAAAACCTAGTAATGTATGAATTCAGAACTATTAGATTCATATCTGTATACTTTTTTAAGGATTTAATTTATTACTTATACAAAGTTCTCCCTGCATGTATTCCTGCAGGCCAGAAGAGGGCACCAGATTCTATTACATATAGTTATGAGCCACCATGTGGTTGCTAGGTCTCATGGCCTGTGTAAGAATAACAGAGCTCTTAACCTCTGAGCCATCTCTCCAGCCCTATTACTGCATTCTTAATATATATTATAAAAGACAAAAGGGTATGGACACATGTGCTGCAGAGTCACAGAAACCATGCATGCTTCTACAAGAAAGCAACTGGAGCCGGGCGGCGGTGGCGCATGCCTGTAATCCCAGCACTTGGGAGGCAGAGGCAGGCCGATTTCTGAGTTCGAGGCCAGCCTGGTCTACAGAGTGAGTTCCAGGACAGCCAGGGCTACACAAAGAAACCCTGTCTCAAAAAACAAAAACAAAAACAAAAACAAAAACAAAACAAAAAAAAAGAAAGCAACTGGAGCTGGGCGGCAGTAGTGGAGCACGCCTTTAATCCCAGCACTTGGGATGCAGAGGCAGGCGGATTTCTGAGTTCGAGGCCAGCCTGGTCTACAGAGTGAGTTCCAGGACAGCCAGGGCTACACAGAGAAACCCTGTCTCGAAAAAAAAAAAGAAAGAAAGAAAGCAAGCAACTGGTCCAGATGTTTTGGGCAGATTCAGAACCAGTCATGATGGGGAAGTTATTCATACGTCACTGCCTAATTTACCAAGTAAGAAGCACAACTAGGAACTTGACAGGTGAATACATCTGGCTGATGCTTCCAATCCAAACCTTTGGAGGACCCACCACTCAAGTCCTACTACCATCTGGCTGAGGCTACCCAAACATTCCCAGAGAGGACCCAACACCCAGGTGCCTACTGCTCAGCTGCATGTTCCTCCCCACTGTGGGCAGATATTGTGTGCTCACCATGTCTTGGTTTCAGAGCTTCCCTGAGGTCCCCTCACAGCAGCCAACATCAGATCACAGAGCAGGATACAGAAAACCATTCAAGCCTGCACACTACAGCCAACACACAGAAAGACACCTGGAAGTTCCCGCCTCTTTGTGTGATTGGCAGGTCTGCCTGGCAGCCTTGATTAGCCAGTGAGTCTTAGCCCTCCTCAGGTTAAAGTGTGCTTCCTGTCTAGGGACAGACCTTTTCCTGATCTCAGGAGCAGTTTGTACTTCATTAGCATTTGAAATAAGATTCCAATAGGAATCTCATCCCACGCAGCCCTGGGGGAGGACACATTGTAGCTGAGGCTGGTCAGCTGCCTGTTCCTCCCCTCAGTGAACCAAGACCCTGCACTTACCAGGACCTCACTTCAGACCTTTCCTGACCTTTTTCAATACACTTGTCTTCTTCCCATAAACATGGTGAATAGCTTGTCTAGACCATTACCCATAGTGCCTTAGACATATAAACGTGACCCAGTAATGGACAACACAATGCATGAACCATGTTATTAATATTAGAGACAGATTTTTTGAATCAGATTTTTTGCCAGTCAATGGTGATACATGCCTGTAATCCCAGCATTTGGAGGGCAGAGGCAGGCAGATTTCTGAGTTTGAGGCCAGCCTGGTCTACAGAGTGATTTCCAGGACATCCAGTGCTATACAGAGAAACCCTGTCTCAAAAAAAAAGAAAAGAAAAGAAAAAAAAAGAAAAGAAAAATATAAAAATTAAAAAAAAAGAAACAAACAAAAACAAACCAAGAATTTTGTTTTGTTTGTTTTTGTTTGTTTGTTTGTTTGTTTGGTAAATGCTAGAATCAGGGAAAGTGAAGTTCCCTTCAACAGATGATGGGTATCAAACAACCCCAGGAGAAAAGCCAGAAACAAGGGAATCACTGTTGAACACTATTACTACTCAGCACAATTTCATCAGTGGCAATATAGAGAAAAAACACAGTTGGATTAGTACAGATTTTCTAGATAAGCCTATCTCAAATAATAGAGAAAATGGATCTTTCTATGTATACAGAAAGGGTAGTTAATAGAATGTCCCGATAAAGGCTGTTAGTCAAGGGAAGTTAAAACAAAAATCAAGGACAGTTTAATTTCATATTGCGGTATATTACAGCTGATTTTCAGTATATACCAGTATACATAAGAAATACTTTCTAATGCCAGTTTAAAAAAAAAAAAAACAAATCACCTTTGTTTTGTAAAATAAAGTAGTAGAAGTACAAAAAACAATACACTACATTTTCATGGTCTTTCTATATGTAGGTTGCAAAAAGCAAGTATAACTTGGTCAAATGTGGATCAGAACATGTCAAAAGATCATGATTAAGAAAGGTTTTCTCACCGGGCAGAGGTGGCAGACACCTTTAATCCCAGCACTTGGGAGGCAGAGGCAGGTGGATTTCTGAGTTCGAGGCCAGCCTGGTCTACAGAGTGAGTTCCAGGATAGCCAGGACTACACAGAGAAACCCTGTCTCAAAAAAAAAAAAAGAAAAGAAAAGAAAAGAAAAGAAAAGAATGGCAGTAAAATGTCCTTGGTATTAGTTAGTACTTCCTGATCAATTTATTACCTACTCTGAGGTCAGGACACACCTCATACCTCCCCATGCTCTGAAGAACTTCCTTAAAAACATAATCCTAGCCAAGTAAGACAAACATATACTCCCACCACACACACACACATCACTGTGCACTTGTAAACCAGGAGACTGCAGTGAGATCCAGTCATCCTAGAAGACATAGTGAGTTCCAAGGCAGCCCTAGACTACACAGCAAGAACCTGTCTCAAAACTCCCAAGTCAATAAACATCACACACCACGTACGCTGCTCAAAGGACTTCAGTTTGAGAACAAAGGTTCCAGGAAACATTTAGAAATTACAGCAAGTTACTTCAAAGGAGCAACCTCTGGATACATGGCTTGGACTCCTTTCTCAGAGGGAATATTAAATAACACTGGCCAACTTTACTGCTTTACAGTGATAACTGCAAATACAGTCAAAAAAATTGCCTGAAGCCGGGCATTGGTGGTGCATGCCTGTAATCCTAGCACTTGGGAGGCAGAGGCAGGCGGATTTCTGAGTTCGAGGCCAGCCTGGTCTACAAAGTGAGTTCCAGGACAGCCAGGACTACACAGAGAAACCCTGTCTCGAAAAAAAAACCAAAAAAAAATGGCTGAAAGTTTCACCTCTGAGCTAATGGTGTGGCTGCTGAAGGCACCACCCTTCTCATATCTCTACTGCTTCAACTTAAAAGTAGGACATCAAGAACAGGTTTTGCTCTTAGCCTTTTCCATGTGGGCTCAGGTCTCAGGTGGCTCTCACTGTTAATCTATCTCCGCCCATATTTAAAAAGATCCTGGACAGCCAAACAGTGGTGGTACACACCTTTAATCCCAGGACTTGGCGGGCAGAGGCGGGCAGATCTCTTGTGAGTTCAAGGCCAGCCTTGTCTACAGAACAAGATATAGGGACAGCTAGGTTTAATGAAGAAAACCTGTCTCAAAACAAACAAACAAGCAAAAACCCAAAACATCAAAAAAAACCTTAACAAGCATGAAAAATGTCCCACCTGTCTTAAGCATGCTCCAAGGCTTATCCATCCATTGAGGACCCATCCAGATCATCTCTCCCCACAGCCTCACCTCACCCTGACAAGTCAACAGTCCTTTAATTCCCAGCAAGCTCACTGCCTGGTGCATTAAGGAGCCTCGGGAGTCACACTTCTGTATTTGATTACAAGGTAAATCCCACTTCCAAATGTGTTTGGAATTAAATGTGTTTCAAATCAAATCCTATTCATAGCATGCATATTATGGAGCCTTTTAAGAGGAAAAAAGTCAAAAGCTACATATCTTTGTCTTTTCTAGATATTTGGGACATTCAATTGTGGATAGCCATATTGGGGTACTGTGCTGCCTGACAGAAACTTGACATTGTCCAAGGACAAGGGCTCAAGCATGGATTTGACATTGAGGCATAATAGGGAAGTAGATTAAGGCAGGAATTTTTATCTTAGGGTGGAACTAGAGAAACAAGCTTCAGGCAAGATTCTGGGCTTGGATAAGGAAGTAGGCTCAGGTATTTTGGCCATCCTTACACACCCTTGGCAAATTGTGTTTACTGTCTTGCTGGCCCCTCATTGTACCACTTTTGACCTTGACTCCTTCATGTAATTAAACTGGTATACAAGGGGGTTGAAAATTATTAAACCTGCTCTTCAGTCTCAGAATAGACTGAAGTCATATTGCAGTTTTGTCTAATTGTCTCTTTCTTTTCAATCCTCACTCCTGCTCTGGAAAACCTGTTGACTGACTGAGTGGTCTTGGTCATTCACTCATTATTATTTTATGTTAGTTCTCAAAGTAAAGAGGAAACGCTGGCCTATTTCCTGTAAGAAATTTAATTTTAGGGTCTGTCAACATTTTAAATGCTCTGTTGTTATTTTTTTTTTGTTTTTTGTTTTTGTTTTTGTTGTTTTTTTTTTGAGACAGGGTTTCTCTGTGTAGCCTTTGCTGTCCTGAACTCACTTTGTAGAACAAGCTGGCCTCGAACTCAGAAATCCGCCTGCCTCTGCCTCCCAAGTGCTGGGATTAAAGGCGTGCGCCACCACACCTGGTTTCTGTTGTTATTTTTAAACTATATTCATGCATACTTGAATAAGGATCAGCCTAAGCTTTCCATATAACCATTCCCTGGGCCCTTGATAATTTATTAGAAGCCAGGCTCTCTGCTTCACACACCAAGTCCACTATCTCATTTGTTTAACAAATAAACTCTCATCATCACTGCCACACCAGGCATAAGCAGCAGCCATAACAATTATCAAAGTGATATCTGTACTGGATCCTGGTGCTGTATGTACAGAATCCCTAATTCCTAACACACACATGTGTTATCCAACTCAGCCCATGTTGCTGTCAGCACAGTCTCCATCAGCAATGCTGGGGGAGCTGCAGTGTCTGCCGTCTGTTGTAGCACAACAGGGAAAGCCATGATTAAGTGATGTCAACTCACTCCTTTCTACAGGTAGATAAACATTATCTTAACCACCCAGATACTTAATTCCCATCATAACTGTCAATTAAATGTCCCAAACATGATGATCCCCATGCCACCAAAAAAGTGAAATGCCTTTCTCCTGAACTCTTAACCCTGGTGGTGGTGGTCATGCATGCCTTTAGCCCCAGCACTCTGTTGGCAGAGGCAGGCAGATTGTTTGTGTGTTCAAGATCTGCCTGGTCAACAGAGCAAGTTTCAGAACAGCCAGGGCTACACAGAAATCAAAACAAAACAAAGCAAAAAATACTGTCTTGAAAATCCACCAGGTGCTCCCTCCACCCGCAGTTCAGTTCTTGAGTCCTGGCTCTTGTTCTCATCTGTGGAGTGGGCGTGGTCACCCCAGGCTAACTAGCCATTTGCCCCTCCCAGACCAAGGGGAGAAAATGAGGTGAAGCTTATGAAGAGCTTTGATCTCTGTGGAAAGAAGCCACTGGGCATCCATATTGATTGCAGTCACGAAGGAAAAATATGGCCCCTGGTGAGGAGGGAAATGAGAGGGGGGCAAGGGGCAGACTATGTAGGAGTCTCTAGCCCTGGTTTGGACCCACCCAGACCCTTAACTTTTGAATGTCTATTTGGTCAGGCATAGTCCCCCAACACATTTAAGGTCTGGTGGGAAAGCTAGTACATGCACAAATTCCAAAAATAGATTATAGAAATATAAAATATAACACATATCACATAACATATAGCATATAACATATAATATATGTAATATATACTATATATCACATATTATATTATATTATATATTATAGCATGTTTTATATATCATACATTATACATCATATATAATATATTACATATCACATATCACACATCACATTATATATTATATTGTATGTTAAATAGTATATATTATATACTACATATTATATATTATATATTGTATGTTACATGTTATATATTATATATTTATTTTATATTATATATTATGGGTTATATATTATGTGTTATATATTATATGTTATATATTGTATATTATTATATAAATATATATGTATACACATACATACATATGTATGTATGTGTGTGTATATATATATGTATATATATATATATATATATATATATATATATATATATTATTGTTTTTCAAGACACGGTTTCTCTGTCGTGGAACTCACTCTGTAGACCAGGCTGACCTCAAACTCAGAAATCCGCCTGCCTCTGCCTCCCAAGTGCTGGTTTTACAGGCGTGCACCACCACGCCCGGCCAAAATATCTTTTAAATATAAAAATCTAGTACTTTCTGGGAAACTGATTTCATATCCTCTTGCAAGGCAACATGGAAGACCCCAGTGTCTAGATAAACAGACGGAGCTTCAAAGCCGCCATGATGATGAACCTCAACTGTCCACTTGATGAGATCTAGAGTGGCCAGGGGTGCTGTGATCATATAAAGAGAAAGAGGCGAGAGACTGTGTTCTAATGGCGG
>CAXIEO010000019.1:130000-354245 GCA_964023405.1 Apodemus agrarius
ATTGGGGACCCTGTGCTCAGTCCAATGGTTGGCTGTGAGCCAAACCTCTGTGTGTGTCAGGCACTGGCAGAGACTCTCAGGAGAGAGCTGTATCAGGATCCTGTCAGCAAGGACTTGTTGGCACCCACAATAGTGTCTGGGTTTGGTATATGAGCTGGTTACTGGACCCCAATATTCTTGCATTACCCTAACTCACCCAGACTGGGATTGTAGCACCATTGAAGGTAAGAGGAGTCCTTTTGACCACTGCCCATCTCTGCTGGCAGGTCTGCTTGGGGTCCTTGATTGGCCAGTGAGTCTTACCCCTCCTCAAGGTTAGAGTGTGCTTCCAGTCCTGGGCCAGACCCTTCATATATCTCAGGTCAGGTTTGCACTCCCATAGCATTTGTGCCTGTCCTCCAAGAACCTCATCCATCTGTGCTCCCACCCAGCACTGGAGGAGGACACACCATTGCAACTGAGGCTGTTCAGCTGCTTGCTCCTCCCCTTTGTGGGCAGTGATCCTGCACTCATCATGACCTGACTTCATAGCTTGCTTGAGAATTCCTCACTGCACTTCCCCTTCTTCTTCCGGAAATCAAGGTGAATAAACTGTTACTTGACTTGCAGTGGAGGTATAAAGCTGGCCTATCAGTGGAAGAATGCCCAGGTCATTAACATTAAAGAGGGATTTTAGGAAACACGTGTTTTGCTTTGCGGTTTCATATAATTCCCTTCTACCAGATGATAGCTATGAAACAACTCTGGGAGAAAATCAGGAAACAGATGACAAACACTGTGGAGCACAATGGTTAGTCAGCACATCTTTCTAAATGGCAAGTTGGGGAAAAAATCCACAGTTGTGTTAGCGCAGGATGTCTAGATCAACATACCTCATAAGGAGAGTGATTTTTTTTGTGTATGTAGAAAGATTTATTATAATATCTCAGAGACAGTCGACTTCTTCCAATAATGGCTGTCTGCCATGGGAAACTTCAAAATCAAGGACTTATTTTCTTCTGAAAGGGAGCTGCAAATTCTGTGAGCCCAGCAAGAAGCTAGAAAACAAAACTCTTGTTTCCTAATGTCACTCTTTAAAGTTAATAGCCTGGGCACCCTTCCCCTTGTGGGTCAGATTGATTCCTCCACTGCACCTGAGGAATGGGCTATGCAAGCCATTCACCTTGATTACAGGAAGAGGAAGGTAAGTGCTGTGAGGAAAGCTCAGGCACAACTGAATTTAGGACCTAGTCAGTGCAGGGCCATTCTTACAGGGTGAGCAGCAGGCAACTGAGTAGCGTGAGCTGGAAAAGTGGGTTCTCTCCTAGGCCTGGGTGGTGTGAGAGTCCTCTTGCAAGGCAGGCACAAATGTGAAGGGAGTGAAAACCACTCCTAAGATCTGGAAAAAAAATTGGCCCTGGACTAGAAGCACACTTTAACCTTGAGGAGTGGTAAGGATTACTGGATAATCCAGACCTCCAGGAAGACCTGCCATTCAAAGAAAGAGGCAGGATTTTCTTGATACCTTTCTGCAAGTTTTTTTGTGGCTGTGCAGGATAGTTCACTGTTTCCTGCTCTGAGCTCTGCTCTTCTGTGCTATGCTGTGAGTGGACCTCAGGGAAGCTCTGAAATCAAGACATGGTAAGCACAGCATATCTGCCCACAATGGGCAGGAATATGTGGCTGAGTAGTGGGTGCTGGTGTGGAGGGTCCTATCAGGGTTTGGATGGGAAACATCGGCCACATGTGACTACATGTGAGGTTTCTAGTGGTGCTTCTTACTTGCTATATATGGCAGTGATCTCTGAATAATTTCACGCTCATGGCTGATTCTTCCCAAATCATTTGGACCATTGATTTGCTTTTAGAAATATCATGGCTGCTTTTTTTGGTTCTGCAGCACGTGTACAAAAATATTTTGTGTTTTACACTGCACATTGAAAGGGTAGGTATGAATCTAATAGGTCTATTTTAACATGTGACATGGTTTTATTTTGCAGTTTTCATATTTCTTTACATGTATAGTGTTTTCAATACTGTGTGGCAAGGGGACTTTTATAGTTTCAATCTACTTGTTATTTTGGATGTTTCTTGCACCTTAATAGGAATCTTTGTAGTTTAGATATTATTCATTTAGGATTTCAATAAAACTATTTTCTAGACTTTTAAGCTTATATCCTCCCATTTCAGTCAATTGTAGTATTCACTTTTGATATATTTCAGTGGGTATTTAGTGCCAGGAAACTTTTAGACTCCAAATATTTTTTGACCAATAAGTCCATGTATTATATTTATATTCCTTTCCTGTTTGATGTGTGGACTTTGCTTCTGTAGTTGTCAATGTGCAGGCAATTTCAATGGCCTGCTCTCAGGGACTTAGCACCTGCTTAAATCATTACCTGCCTCCATCAACTGCTGCTGTTGTCAGCTGTACATGGAGCACTAGCTTCAGCTGCTCTCTGTATTCATTCCCTGTTTCTGTTCTCTACACATGCCCCCTCTATAGTCTTTCTCTACTCTCATTGCAGCCTCTCTGCTCACTATATGTGTTTGAGTCTGCAGGTCCTGTTTTGGACCTCTATCCCTTTCCCAGGTTCTCACTCCTGTCCCTTCCACCAAACAACCCCTTTTGTATCAGACCTCTTGCATGTTTTAATTTTTAAGGACCTGCTGTGACAGGACACCTTGGATTTCTTGGTGGCATATTTCCCTGGCTTTTCTTCATTATATTACTATGCAGGTGTCTACACATCTTGTTTTGTGGTGATAACAGGTGTAGATTATGTTCTATGTGTTTGTCTTGTTTGGGTGATAATTTTATACCTGAGTTACTGTTTTCTGTCTGTATTTTCACTGAATGTTGGCTGAGTGTTGCCCCTTTTTGTTAACTGTTTGGTGGGTATATTCAAGAGGGAATGCTTGCTTTTTGAAGTACATTCCAATGACTTATTTAATTTCTTCAATTTCTGTTGTTCTATCTCCTTTTTCATTCCTATTTCTGTTAATTTGGATACTATCTCTGTTCCCTCTTGTTAGTCTGGTTAATGGTGTATCTATGTTGTTGATTTTATAAAAGAACAATCTTCAGGGTTTTGTTGTTGTTGTTGTTGTTGTTGTTGTTGTTTGTTTCTGTTTTCGGCTTCTTTATATAGTACTTTTTTCTAGGTGGTTGATTTCAACCCTGAGTTTCATGATTTCTGCCTTCTACTCCCCTTGGCTGTGTTACCTTCTTTGTGTTCTAGAGCTTTCAGGTTTGCTATTAGGTTGCTAGTGTATACTTTCTTCAGTTTGTTTTTCGAAGCACTCAGAGCCATGTGTTTTCCTTAGGCACTGCGTTAATTATGCCCCCATAAGTTTGGGTATGTTGTGCCTTCATTTCCTTTCAATTCTAAAATGTCTTTGATTCTGTTTCTTATTTCTTCCTGGACCAAGGTATCATTGAGTAGAGCTTTGTTCAGCTTCTATGTGAATGTGAGTTTTTTGGTTATTTTTGTTGCTATCAAAGATAAGCCTTAATTTGTAGTGATCTAATCAGAGGCATGAGATTATTTCAATCTTCTCATATCTGTTGAGGTTTGTTCTCTGACAAAGTATATGGTCAGTTTTGGAGAAGGTACCATAAGGTGCTGAGAAGAAGGTATATTCTTTTACTTTCGTATGAAATGTTCAATAGATATCTGTTAAATCTATTTGGTCCAAAATTTCTCTTAGTTTCATTATGTCTCTGTTTAGTTTGTGTTTCTCTGATCAGTTCATTGAGGAGAGTGGGGTGTTGAAGTCACCCATAATTACTGCATGAGGTTCTTTGAGCTTTAGTAAAGTTTCTTTTATGAATGTGGGTTCCCTTTCATTTGGAGCATAGATGTCCATAATTGAGAGTTCTTCTTGGTAGTCCCAGGTGCATAAAGTAGAAAATTCACTCCCATATCAGAATATCAACACAATTTTACCAAAAAATAGATACATGGCAATCCAGTATAGCATTGTAGTTCTCCCCAAGAGCTTGAGTTCACTTTCTCAGATCCTTGCCTATTGATTCACTGCTTCTAACTCTAGATCTGGGGAATCTAATGCACTCTTTTTGTATCCTTGGATACTGTTCACATGCTCAAAGCTATATGCATACATAAAATTTAAAAGAAGTTAGAAAATATAAAAGAATTAATGGTACATGCCACTAATTCCAGCACTGGGGGAGAGGAATGTGCAGGGATGTCTGAGTTTGTGGACATCCTGTTCTACCAAGATAGTTCCAGGACAGCCAGGGCTATACACAGAAACATTGTCTCAAAAAATACATAAAAATCTATGATGGTATGAACATACAATTAATGTAGCAAACTTGGGTGTCAGAAAGATTGGCCAGCACAGCTAATGATCTAGTGTTCATCATATTGAAGTTGTGAGGATGACTCTTAAGTTGCATTTTGTGATCAAAATTATTGAGATACATAAGGATTTAATAAATCTTCTAAAATGAGATGCATATAGGGAGAGGGAATACCCAAACTGTGAGATATATGAAAATTTACAGGAATAGGGCCACCTAAGCCTATAGAGACTGAAGTCCAATGTGTTTGAGACAACACTACAGGATTTGTTGTTTGTCCTGCTTTGTTTCTTGCCTTGGTCCAATCTTCTCTCCATATGTTCACATTCCTATGTATTGGAATGTGAAGGAGTATTCTGTGCCATTTCATGTTGGAAAGGTATAACATGCTTTCTGATTATACAATATGTGGCTTTCAAGATATTGCCTTGAGTGTCAGAGGAGACTTTAGAACTTTGAACAGTGTGGGAGGGCCTAAAGACTATGAGTATTACAGTAGCCTGTGTTTTCACCACAGGATGAGTGTGAAACTATCATGACCAGTGCCACTATGCAGTTAATTTATACATAAAGCATCTAGGTAGGATGATGTCTTTGAATGCTTGTCTGTCCTGTCTGGCTTTCTTTGCAGATTTTTGGATGGTCTTATATATGGAGCCTTTCCAGATACATATTTGGAGAGATTACAGTGTGTATAGGCTGAAAATATTAATTTTTCCTTATAGTTTTGTATCCAATAGTTTATATATTCCTAATTCCCCTGATCACTGTCAACACTCTAAGTCCCTTGCCCTCACAAATTCCTTTTTCCCAATCACCTCTGTTTTTTCTTTTAGAGGGTGTGGGCCACATGAATATCCCCACATCATTCAATTTCCTTCAAAAATGATATGGTGAATAGATTATATATTCTGTGTCAGGAAGTAAGTGTAGGATACACCAGAATTAAATGGATATATTGTCAATAATACATACATTTACTTTACAGTGATATCAGTATCAGGCTTTGAGTTGTACACTTGTGTTGGACATTTTAGGATGCAGTGACTTATGAAGATGTGCATGTGAACTTCACTTCAGAAGAGTGGGATTTACTTGACCCTTCCCAGAAGAATCTCTACAAAGATGTGATGCTGGAAACTTACTGGAACCTCAATGTTATAGGTAAGACTGATAATATTTCTTTTGATATTCAAAATAAAGTACACATGTTTCTTGGTTATTGATTATCTACTTTATGTTAGTTGAAGACCAGGAAGATTGAGCTGAATAAAGTAGGTTCAGTGTTGGGAAAATTAAAAGTACCTTGAATTTTACTCAATTTTGAATACTATAACATTGCTTTTCTGGTACTGTGTTTTAGATTCTTACTGGGACGACCATCGTATCAAAGAACAATACAAAAGTTCTAGAAGTCATGAAAGGTAATTTCCACTTGTTATTGATACAAATATGCCTCTGCCATAATTTTAATATGTTCGGAAGCTCTAAAGAAAATCAAGAGAATTACATTACAGACCTTTAAGTGTAGATATGATTATAATAGTCTCTCAGATAGATGCATCTCATTGTAGGTTATCTGATCCATGTATGCAAGGCATTCCCTTAATAAAGAAGACAAGGAAACAATACATATAGAGATAATTTTATTTTACTTAAAGCTCCATTAGAGCTATTCTGTGGACCTGTCATTCTGTATATTCTCATAGTTCTTAGATATTGCACATTGTGTACAGATAATTTTATAACCTAAATATCCAAATAAGCAAATATTCCATCATAAAATTGGTGATACTTATATTCTTGTAGTAATATTGTTATGTTTGATAAGAGGGCATTTTATGAGAATCAAAAATGTTGTTAAAGAGAAACATTAATCTATATTCCATATATTATGAGAAACAAAAATTCAAACAATGTATCCAAAGTATAAATTTTTGATTTGTCATTTGTTTTGTATTAGGTATATAATGTGTCACAATGGATAAAAACCATGTGAGCACAGTGTTATCGAAAGAAAAAAACATAACATTTTTGTTCTAAATCAATGAAGAGATATGCAATATTCTGTCATTGATAGATATTATGAACATGATAGACATATGCAATTAACTGGTTTTCTAGTTTTACAAGGAACATCCCCAAATTCATAGTGTAGAAAATTTTTACTACGAGGGAACTAGGACACTAGGAATTTGGGTATTTTTCTGGGTTTCCAGATTCACAGTCTAATGCATTCTAATTAATACAACAGGAAAAATTATGACAGAAATCATTATAAAGAACAGATTTTTTTAAATTTTTTATTGGATATATTCTATATTTATGATTCATTTCCCTTTTTCTGGTTCCCCACCCCCCCAAAGGTCCCACATGCCCCTTTCCCTCCCCCTGCTCCCTCATCCACCCTTTCCCACTTTCCTGTTCTGGTATTCCCCTACACTGATGCTTTGATCCTTTCCACCACCAGTGTCTACGCCTTTCTTCTTGTCAGACATCATTTGGTATGTGAATTGTGTCTTTGGTGTCCCAAGATTCTAGGCTAATATCCACTTATCAGTGACTGCATACCATGGGTATTCTTTTGAGACAGGGTTACCTCACTTAGTATGATGTTTTCCAGCTCCATCCATTTCTCTCAGAACTTCATGAATTCATTGTTTCTAATGGCTGAATAGTACTCCATTGTGTATATATACCACATTTTTTGTATCCATTCCTCCATTGAGGGACATCTGGGTTCTTTCCAGCTTCTGGCTATTATATATAAGGCTGCTATGAACATAGTGGAGCATGTATCCTTATTGCATATACCCAATATTCTGGGTATATTCTCAGAAAAAAAGAACAGAGTTGTTCAACATAGCTTCAAATAGCTGAAATACATCATATAAATATTGAATATATAAAGAGGACATTATAAATATGAACCATGCAATAAACATCACAGTTGTCTTGAACAATTAATGTTGAGGGAGAACCCCCTGAACATACAAAGTACCAAAACCTTAAGATCTGATACTTCTTTACCATTAGACCAATGTGTAAACATATTTCATATTGATTACAGGACTGATCACAGTAATGAATGTGGTAAAGGTTTCTCATGTGATAATTATCATTGCAGGCATGTAACAAGACATTGTGAAGAGAAACACTATGAGTGTAATGAATGTGGTAAATCCTTTGCAAGATCCAGTCATCTCCAAAGACATAAAATGACACATACTGGAGAGAAACCTTATGAATGTAATCAATGTGGTAAAGCCTTTGCAAGATCCAGTCATCTCCAAAGACATAAAATGACACATACTGAAGAGAACCTTATGAATGTAATCAATGTGGTAAAGCCTTTGCAAGACCCAGTGATCTCCAATGCCATAAAAGAAGACATACTGGAGAGAAACCTTATAAATGTAATCAGTGTGGTAAATCCTTTGCAGTTCACAATACTTTCAAATATCATAAAAGAACACATACTGGAGAGAAACCATTTGAATGTAATGAATGTGGTAAAGCCTTTGCAAGATCCAGTTATCTCCACTATCATAAAAGAACACATACAGGAGAGAAACATTATGAATGTAATCAGTGTGGTAAAGCCTTTGCAAGACCCAGTGATCTCCAAAGACATAAAATGACACATACTGGAGAGAAACCTTATGAATGTAATCAATGTGGTAAAGCCTTCTCAAGACCTAGTGATCTCCAAAGACATAAAATGGCACATACTGGAGAGAAACCTTATAAATGTAGTCAATGTGGTAAAGCCTTTACACAGTGCAGTACTTTCCAATATCATAAAAGAACACATACCGGAGAGAAACCTTATAAATGTAATCAATGTGGTAAAGCCTTTGTAAAACCAAGTAATCTCCAAAGACATAAAATGACACATACTGGAGAGAAACCTTTTGAATGTAATCAATGTGGTAAAACCTTTTCATGTCACAGTGATCTCAAAAGACATAGAATGTCCCATACTGGAGAGAAACCTTATGAATGTAATGAATGTGGTAAAGCCTTTACAAGATCGAGTCATCTCCAGTATCATAAAAGAACACATACTGGAGAGAAACCTTATGAATGTAATGAGGTTAAAGACTTTTGATTTCACAATAATCTCCAAAGACGTAAAAGAACACATGCTACTGAGAAAACTTATTAATGTATTCAATGTGGTAAAGTCTATTCACAAGGGAGAAGTCCCCAAAGTCTCTCTTCTAGACAGAAACCTAATGAATATAATCATGAATTAAGTGAGACT
This sequence comes from Apodemus agrarius, assembly GCA_964023405.1. Taxonomy (NCBI): domain Eukaryota; kingdom Metazoa; phylum Chordata; class Mammalia; order Rodentia; family Muridae; genus Apodemus; species Apodemus agrarius. Next base: position 138,577 of record CAXIEO010000019.1, read on the forward strand.
TATGAGGTCAGAATAGTAGGAATATAATAGACATGGGTGCTTAGTATTATTTCAACTCTGGAGATGGTTCTTATGATGTTATAGCAAAGAATGTTGCTGCCTTTTACCCTATTCTGTTTAGTCTCCTTGAGGTTTAGTTAAAGAGATTTTAGTTTTTTTGGATGGACAAATTAAATCTCAAAAATCTGCACATAAAATTGGCTTGAAAGTATTTAACAAGAATAGAAAACTAAGAAAGGAACAATACAAAATGTAAGGTTAAAATGCAAAGCCTCATCAGGAGTTGAATGTGGTTAAATCATGTGATCAAGGATATTCAATGGTATTATAGTAATTGTTACATTAGTTCCAGAGTCTATCCACCTAAACTTATGGTATTGCAATTGTATGAAAGTGAACTGTATCATGTTAGGAATTACTATTACCTGGTTACTGTTTTCATAAGGACTTATGAAGGCACAAGTATATATCACACTGACAAAGGATGTATCTTGATTGCTATTCTGAGTCTTCAATTTAAGATCTAAAAGGAAAAGCTTAGGTACAGGCATGGTCTTACATGAATTTTATCCAAGAGTTCAGGAGACAGAGCCCTGCATATCTGAGTTCAAGGATCATCTAGTGAACAAGCTCCATGACCACCAAGGTTAGGCAGTGAAGTTTTTGAAAAATTGAAAGTGGGATATAATGTAAGCAAAGGGACCATGTTTCAGCCACATCAAGTGACAGAACTCAGAGCTCTGTCTATGTGGCTCTGCACTCAGAGGCAAGAATAGCAGGGACTAGTGAGACAATGCTGGGTAGCTGTAGTTCAAGAAATAGATGTGATGGAGAAGAAATCAGCATTACTGAGGTAAAATATTCCATGTAGTGTTTTCTGAGTGACAAGGAAGGTGTGTTCCAGAGATCACCAAGGTTGGTCCTAGTCGTGAAGCTGGACTTGGTCATGTGTAAGAATCACCAAGGTGGTACTGGTTTCGAATGCATGAATTAGTCATGCAGAACAGCTGAGGATTGGCACCATTGAGTGAACATAAGGGAGGCCATGGGTCAAGCTTATTTGCAGCAGAAGAGCCCAGCATACTGAAATTGAAAGTACCATGGGATGAGCAGCAAGAACAGAAGACATAGGAAGAGTGGAGTCAACCAGACCTTACAGTGATAGAGAGGGCAGAGCGGGAAAGTGACCCAATCTCTTTGGAGGAGCAGAGAACATAATATGTGGATCCTGGAGACTGAAACAAGAAGCTGTGATATTGAAGTTACCTTGGAGACAACAAGATTTTGAGATGTTAGAACTGTGTCATACCTGCTCAGGAAAACTGCTTTCAGGGAACAAAAGCACTCAAAGAGAAAAAATTCTGCTTCACTGAACAAAGCAGAAAGGAGTTGAGGAGTTGGAGTTCTGAAGTTCACTTTGACAACAGATATGGAAATGCAGAGTTTGGATATTGTTCAGCTGGCTTTGGTGTTATTTAGGTCCACTATTTCCTCATGCTGCCTTTTGGAATGGTGAAGTATATACTATAAATTTGGAGGTATAAGATGTGCTTTTATGGTTTGAACATGATTACAGTTATATGATAGGATTAATTTTAGAGGAGCCTTTGAACTTTGGACTCTTAGCATTTTCGAGATTGCTATATTCAGTGGGGATTTTTAAAGTAGGAGCTCATGTATTCTACATGTTTAAATATGATCCCTATACACTCATGTGTTTGAACAGTCATATAGGGGAAAGGCAGTGGAATGTAGTAATTTAAATATGCTATGCTAAGTGAGTGGCATTATGTGGTGTTGTGGCCTTGTTGGAAGAGATGCATCACTGGGGGGGTGGGCTTTGATATTACTACCAGTGTTGATGAGACTCTACTATTAGGTCCCTGGAAGACAGTCTCTTCCTAGATGCTTTGGGATAAAGATGCAGAACACTCAGCTTCTTCTCCAGAATCATGTCTGTCTGCATGCCTGCCATTCTACCTTCCATGATGAAAATGGACTAAGCCTCTGAAATTGTAAGCCAGTCCCAACTAAATGGCTGCTTTTATAGGAGTTGCCTTGTTCTTGATCACTTTTCATAGCAATGGAAATGAAAGAAAGAAACATTGTGCGTTCATGTAATGCTGTTAAGACTGCACAATTTTCTAGTCTTCATTTTCATGAAAGAATATATGTTCCAGATAAATTTCATGAATGTGTTTAGTATAATGAAGCCATTGCACACCTCTATAGTCTTCATCATTATGAAACCATTGTTATCAGTGTGGTAAAGCCTTTATGTTATGGGATCCACTGAATTTCTACACAATTAATACACTAGGACAATTCAAATGACAGGAATCTTTTGTAGTCTACTTGCTACTCACTATTCAGGATGACAAAAATATACTCAGAAACTTAGCCAATGATCTGTATTTTGCATTTTTTACTTAGCCATGCATCCAATAAGTTTTCTGTACGTTTTTAAGAACTGAGAAACTGCCTTTGGTAAATTTTGGTTTATTTATGCATACAACCATGTCATCGTCAAATAAATGTAATTTTACTTTCTTCCTTCTGATTCATATTGTGTTCATCCACTTCAGTTTTATTGTTCTAGTTCAACATTTAGACAGTACTTTGAATAGAGAGAAAAAGAATGAACCACCTTGTCTTGTTTGTGAATTAGTGGAATTAATTGGAATATCTCTCCATTTAATTTAATGTTGGCTATAGGCTTGCTGTAATGTGATCTTAGTATGTTTAGGTATATCCCTTGTGTCCTTATTTACTTCAAGATTTTTCCATAACGTGGGGTTGGATATTGTCAGAGGATTTTCATCACCTAATGAGATGTTTAAGTGTGTATGTGTAAGATAAATATATAAATAAATAAATATATTTTTAAAAGTTGTTTATCTTAGTTTGATTTAATTATGGTAAATAGATTCTATCCTGGGAATTACCTATTTCTTTTAGAATATCCAATTCAGCAAAGGACAGGTTTTTAAAAACTAAGTCTTTATCATTCTCGGAATTTCTTTATTGTCTGTTATTTTTGTCTCCATTTTCATTTTAGATTTCAGTAATTTTGATATTCTTTATCTTTAAATACGGGACTGCCTGTCTTGTCTAATGAAATGCTCAAAGGACCAACTCCATGACTCATTGACTCCTTATTTTCTTCTCCTTCTATTTTATTGATTTCAGCCCCCAGTTGGGTAATTTTTTGATGTCTACCCCATTTTATAATTGCTCATTCACTTCTTGTTTTTCTAGACTTTAAATTGTGCTCTTAATTTGTCTATAAGTGAGCTCTCCAATTTGCTAATGTAGGCATTTGTGCAATGAACATTCTTCTAAGCAGCACTTTTATGTTCTTTGTTTTAAATAGGATTGTGCATGTTGGATATTATTTTTCAGTAAATTCTAGGAAATCACTAATTCCTCTATTTCTGCTTTAACCTATTTTTATTCAGTATTGTTGTGTGCAGCTTCTGTGAGTTTGTAAGACTTGTGTTCTTTCTGGTTTCGATTATATCCAGCTGTGTTTGGTGGGGTCTGATAAGACACATGGTGTTGTTTCAATTTTCTTGAATGTATAAAGACTTGCAATGTGTCTGAATATGTGGTCAGATTGCGATTAAGTTTCATGAGGTGGTGATCAGAAGGCATATTATCTTATATGTCAGTAGAATGTTCTCTGAATATCACCTAGATTCATGTCCATGCTGTCAGTTAGCTGGAGTATTTCTCTGTTTAGTATTAGTTTGGAGAATAAGTGTATGAGCGTTATAATTATTGAGAGGAGGAGGGCAGCCTGTGGTGTGAGAGCTCGGTCTGCATGGATTGCACATAGCCAAGGCTGGCTCCCATCGTTCTCCTTGTAGCCCTGGCTGTACCCTCTCTCACTGCAGAAACAATGCCATGGGGGTATCCTCCTGTTGCTTCTTTTCTTCTGTGTAGCTCAGACTTGCCTGCCACTCCCTATAGCCCAGGGTGGCCCACTTTCCTGTCTTGAACCTTCCCCTGTCCATTGCCCATGCTTTCCTATTTTCCCCTCCCTGTAGCAGGATGGCATTCCCTTAGCCCAGGATGTAAATGCTCCCCACCGGGTCAACCTGGGTTATGCAGGGCAGAGCACACTTTGGGCAAGATATTCAGTGAGCAGGGCATGCAGATGAGGCCCTTTATGCTAATGAGCTATCTGATACGCATGAGGTCATCAAAGGGATTGTCAGATGTGTTTGCTAATTATGGGGCAAGGAATGGTAATGAGGAACCATGGTGGGCCTCTAGCTGTCTCCTATGCTAATGAGGGTACATGTGGTGCTAGCTGCTGGGAATTTTGGAATTTTGGTGAGAGGGAAGGGACATGCTAATGAGGAAACCTGGTTGGTGACTTCATTCTAATGATGGGACTGGGCATGCATGGCCTCGGACTCAGAAATCCGCCTGCCTCTGCCTCTGCCTCCCAGAGTGCTGCATATCAGACGTGTGCCACCACCGCCTGGCTGCAAGTGCTTTTTCTAATCAGCAATAGGCCTTGGTTTGGATGGCTGTGTATGATATGGATCCCCAGGAGGGGCGTCTCTGGATGGCCTTTGCTTCAGTCCCTACTCTACTCTCTGTGCCTGCATTTCCTTTAGACAGGAGAAATTATGGTTTAAAATGTGTGAGATCAGTGTGCAGCCCCATCACTTTCTCTTAAAAGACAACTTTACTCAGTATTCTTATGAAAGAGGAAACGGCTAAATCACTTAAAGAAATCCAGGAAAACACAAATAATTGGAGGAAATCAATAAATACCTCAAAGTGATCCTTGCTGTTTGGTCATCCCATGGTACTTGCAAATTCAGGATGCTGGGTTCTTCTACTGCAACTAGACTTGACCCAAAGTCTCCCTCATGCTTGCTCAATGGTGCCAATGCTCAGCTGCTCTGCATGAGAACTTCATGAACTAAAAATCATTCAGTTTAAGAATGTTTTAGAACATATGTACAAATATAAGAATAAAATATGCTGACTTCATTTCTCAACAGAAATGGTTGTGTGTATGTGATCCAGGAATGAACACTTAGATGAACACTTGCATTGGATAAGGAATTTGAAAGCTCTCCCTGTCTAAGGCTGATTCTCCCACTTGCAAGACACTTTCTGTGTTTCCACTTTCACCATTAACCCTTATCACTCTGGAATCATAAACCAAATTAAACTCTGTCAGAAGTTGACCTAGACATTTTATTATTACAACATAAAAGTCACTAGTACACTTCTATAAATTCTTACACCTGCAAAAGTTCTTTCATATAACATAAGAGAATTGTGAAGTCTAAAATGGTTTCCTTAGTGTTGCCTTCATGTGTCTTTTATCAATACATGTTTCCAAGTGTGAAAAAAATAAGGGGATATCGTAAAGTTTCAATTGATTGTTGTCTCTTGTCACTGTTTTCTTTTTTTTTTTTTTACAAAAAAAAAATCTTGAGTAAAACAATGTAAGTACGTTGCCAAATTCTTTGTAGTCACAAGTTACTTTGGGTATACTTGAATGTCTTCAAAGACTACTGTAATAACTAAAGGCTTTAGTAGAGTGATTGCATACCAAAGAATTTCCTCTTCTATAAAGATACAAGAATGTGCAAACCAATAACGCACCATCTATGCTTATGGGGTTTATCTGAATAAACATAGATAAATGTGTTGTTAAAATGTTTTATCACATTTATTATATCTTTAAGATATCTTGTCAATATGTGTTCTGTTATAAATTGAACATGACTATGTTATAAAAATGTTGGCAACAAGCAAAAGAGACTTGTCCTAAGGACTGCCCTTTTGTTAACGACCTCCATTTAATAATAAGATCGAACTAAATTTAAGTACCAGGTGATAGCTGACCTGAGTACTTGACAATATCTAGTCAGATTTTATTATTCGTGCTTTGTTCCTCAAAACATGAAAACTATTCATAGCCATAATTTCTGTTACTCCTGTGTTATTCTTCAAAATATAATATCTGTTCCTAACCACAAAAGGACACATGGCTATGATAGGCTAGAATGTGGAAACTACATTCTCTATCAGTTGACATTGATAAAGAATAGAATAAAAATAGTGATTGATGGGAAAATGTAGATGTATCTTGGCACTGGGGTTTGGGGTTTTCAAGATTTGATGCTATATAACTTTTTGGGTCACTGTGGGTAGGGGTGGCTTAGTTCAATTGTACTTTGGAGTATATTTTTCTGGCACTGATTTATCAGTACTGACTTGATTAAAATAATTTATTATTTGCATTCTCCTGATGTTTGAGTTGTATTGGACTTCATTGGACCCCATCACATAAAGACTTATCACATTGCTGTAATTCACACAATTTCTCTCCAGCATGTATAATTTCATAATGATAAAGACTACAGAGGTGTGCAAAGGCTTCACCACACTAAATACATTCACAACAGTTTCCCCACAGTACTAATTCTTCCATGCTGAGAAAGACTACAGAATTGTGCAAAAGCTTCACCACCTTAAATTCACTTACTGTATTTCTAAATTAGATTTTCCATTACTAGGAGTGGATGAAAGAATCAATGTAACTTTTATAAAAGCAAACATTTATTTGGGGCCAACTTACAGTTTCAGAAGTTTAGTACATTTTCCTCATAGCAAAAAAAAAAAAAAAAAAAAAAACATGGTACAAATATAGGAAAACATAATGCAAGAGAACTTATGAGCATTCTGTATCTTGATCCAAAAATGTTTGGAAGATACATCTTCCAGGGTGCTAATAGGAGGGTTACTTCAGCACTGGGAGGAATCCCAAAACCCACCCCAACAGTGATAAAACTATGCAAAAAGCCACACTTCCTGATAGTGCCACTCCCACCCTCAAATAAATCCTAACTACCTCATCCTACTGCCTGTCCCCATATGATTGTTCAAACACAAGAGTATATGGGGACCTTAAACAAAGCATAATGCAAAACACATGAGCTCCCATTCAAAAGGCACTATCATCTATAAGTCTAAAAAAATTTAAAAATCCAAAGGTCAACGACTCTCCTGATATTAATCCTACCATGCAAGAGTGATCCCCTATATTTTCGATAAAATGCACAACATATACCTTGAAATTTACATTCATCATTCCTTAAGGTAATCATGAGGAAATACTGGACCTAAAGAAGACCAAGCTAACTCAGCAATTTCCAAACTGTGCATCTCTATGTCTAATGTCAAAGTGTTCTTCAGATCTTCAACTCCTTTCTGCTTTGTTCACAGGAGCACAATCCGTTCTCTTTGCCTGACTTTATTCCATTCCTTAGCAGTTATCATACAGTTCTAACATCTCAAAAACTTGTCATCTCCAAGAAAATTTCAATACCACAGCTTTTTCTTTCAATGTCCGGGGTCCACACATGATAATTTTTGCTCCTCCAATTAGATTGGGTCACATTTTAAGCTCTGCCCTCTGTATCACTTTAAGTTCTTGTTGACTCCACTCTACTGTTCCTGCTGCTCTTGCTGTTCATCCCATGGTACTTGCAAATTTAGGATGCAGGGTTCTTCTGCTGCAACTACACTTGACCCATAGTCTCCCTCATGCTTGCTCAATGGTGCCAATGCTCAGCTGCTCTGCATGAGAACTTCATGAACTAAAAATCACTACCACCTTTGTTATTCTTACAAATGACCAAGTCCAACTGCACCACTAGCTCCAAACTTGGCGATCTCTAGAACACACTTTCTTTGTCACTCAGAAAATACTACCTAGATTTCACTTCAGTGATGCTGATATCTTCTTCATCACCTCTTATTTCTTACCTCACATTTTGTAGTTTTCCATTTGAAGTATGCTATGCTTGATCAAAACTGTCAGCCAAATTATATACAGTGATTTTTTAGCTTTCCTTTGTAAATGCAATTAATGTTAAGCTCTTTATTTTAACATCAAGGAGACTCTTCAGGCAAGAGTAAAAGTCAGCAACATTCTTTGCCAAAGCATCAAAAGAAGCATCTCAAGATTTGAAATAATCCTACGCACCCATGTCTCTCATATTCCTAAACCAATGGACTCTTAATTCCCATTTAATTCATGATTAAATTCATTAGATTTCTCTCCAGCATGTGTTCTTTCATGTTTTTGGAGGCTTCTCCCTGCTGAATAGGCTTTACCACATTGACTACATTCATATGGTTTCTCTCCAGTATGTGTTCTTTTATGATATTGGAGACTACATATGAAAATGTTTTACCACATTGATTACATTCATAAGTTTTCTCTCCAGTATGTGTTCTTCTATGATTTTGGAGACTACTATGATGTGCAAAGGCTTTACCACATTGATTACATTCATGAGGTTTCTCTCCAGTATGTGTACTTTTATGATTTCGGAGACTACTATGATGTGCAAAGGCTTTACCACATTGATTACATTCATAAGGTTTCTCTCCAGTATGTGTTCTTTTATGTGACTGGAGATTACTGGATACTGCAAAGACTTTACCACATTGATTACATTCATAAGGTTTTTCTCCAGTATGTGTTCTTTTCTGATATTGGAGATTACTGTGACCTGCAAAGGCTTTACCACATTGATTACATTCATAAGGTTTCTCTCCAGTATGTGTTCTTTTATGATATCGGAAACTACTGTGATCTGCAAAGGTTTTACCACATTGATTACATTCATGAGGTTTCTCTTCAGTGTGTGTACTTTTATGATTTCGGAGACTACTATGATGTGCAAAGGATTTACCGCATTGATTACATTCAAAAGGTTTCTCTCCAGTATGTGTTCTTTTATGTGACTGGAGATTACTGGATACTGCAAAGGCTTTACCACATTGATTACATTCATAAGGTTTCTCTCCAGTATGTGTTCTTTTATGATATTGGAGATTACTGTGACCTGCAAAGGCTTTACCACATTGATTACATTCATAAGGTTTCTCTCCAGTATGTGTTCTTTTATGATATTGGAGGTTACTGTGACCTGCAAAGGCTTTACCACATTGATTACATTCATAAGGTTTCTCTCCAGTATGTGTTCTTTTATGATATTGGAAACTACTGTGATCTGCAATGGTTTTACCACATTGATTACATTCATAAGGTTTCTCTCCAGTATGTATCCTTTTATGACTTCCTAGATGAGTGGATCTTGCAAAGGCTTTACCACATTGATTACATGCATAATGTTTCTCTCCAGTATGTGTTCTTTTATGATTTTGGAGATGACTGGGTGTTGCAAAGGCTTTACCACATTGATTACATTTACAAGGCTTCTCTCCATTATGTTTTGTTTTATGATATTGGATATGACTGTGTCTTGCAAAGGCTTCATCAGACTGATCACATTCATTGGCTTCCTTTCCACTATGACTTCTTACATGCCTGCAATGATAATTGGCACATGTGAAATCTTCACCACACTTATTACACTGGTCATCATTTAATCCATATGAATTGATTTTATAATTTAGTCTAATATTAAAGAAACATCAGATCTTAATGTTTTATCACTTCATATGATCAAGTTATTCTCTCTAAATATGGATTGTTCAAATTACCTGTGATGGTTATTACATGGTTGATATTTATAACATCCTTTTTTATATGGGATTGCTTTATTATTTTTTAAAGATTTATTTATTTGTTATATGTGAGTACACCGAATCTTTCTTCACACACTCTGAAGAGGGAGTCCAATCAGTTTACAGATGGTTGTTTGCCACAAAGTGGATGCTGGGATTTGAACTCAGGACTCCAGAAAAGCAGTCATTGTGCTTAACTACTGAGCCATCTCTGCACCCCATTATATGGGATTTCTAGATGATTTATTTTATCTATCTGTAGAAAACTGAAACAACTCACAGCATTATAACAGTAAATGCAATCATAATTTTTTCCTATGGGGTGATTTACACCTCAATTAAGTATGAATCAGGACAAACTGAAGAATTTGCAAATTCCTAGTACCCGTAAAGATGTTCTATAGTAAGAGTTTGCATACATTCCCAGGGAAATGAGAAAACAAAGTGATTGAAAACTTCTACCATATTCAGAAAGTCTATCAAAGGGAGAATATGACATATCTTCTCATTTTTTTGAAATAGAAAGATTTATGTTGCTACTTTCAATATCCCTATGCTCACATGGCTTTTAGCCATTATGACACATAATATACCTAATCAAAAAAGAATGACAAATGAAACATTTCCACAAATGCATTCACTCTGTTTGAATTTTTGTTTCTAATAACATGTAGTATATAGATTAATTTTAGACAAAACAACATTCTTGAGTCCCATAAATTGTTCTCTCAACTAACTTAAAAATGCCACTTCAAGAATATGAGCATCAGCCGGGCGTGGTGGCGCACGCCTGTAATCCCAGCACTTGGGAGGCAGAGGCAGGCGGATTTCTGAGTTCGAGGCCAGCCTGGTCTACAGAGTGAGTTCCAGGACAGCCAGGACCACACAGAGAAACCCTGTCTCCAAAAAACCAAAAAAAAAAAAAGAATATGAGCATCACCAACTTTATCTTGGACTTTTTGCTTATTAGAAGTTTTTGGAAACATATTTATTACTATTCAATGTGCCTTATCTAAGTAATTTGAGACTATACAGATTGGCAGTTCCAGAGCATAGCTCTAATGGAGCTACCCATCAAATGAATACACAGCTTGAATAACTGATTTTGAGGTACATGGTTCTGTTTGAAAATTTGAATCATAGCTACACTTAAGGGACTGATATTTTACCCTTTTGCTTTTCTTTAGAATTTCCAGAACATATACAAATTTCCTCAGAGACATATGTATATCAGCTTACACAGGAAAATTACCTTGCATGTCTTCTAGGACTTTCAAAATGTTCTTCATTATGATGGTCTTCCCAATTATAGCCTAAAGCACAGAATGAGAGAATCAATGATATGCTATTGGAAAATGGGGTAAAATTCAAGTTACCGTGAATCTTCACAACACTGAGTGCTACCGTGAAAATTCAGTGAACCTGATTTATTCATCTCAATCTTCATTGTTTGCAATTGAAATAACAGAAGATCATCAATAACCAAGAAACATTTGTGTTCTTATTTGGAAAAATTCACAGTCTTTCCTACAGCTTTAAGGTTCAGGTAGGTTTCCAACATCACATCTTTGTAGAGACTCTTCTGGGAAGGATCCAGCAAATCCCATTCTTCCCCAGTGAAGCTCACATGTACATCATCATAAGTCACTGCATCCTAAAGTACCCAATAAATTTGTATAACACAAAGTTTCATATTGACATTAATGTAAAGCAAATGTATATTTCATTGACTATATAATCATACATTTCTGCTGCTTCCTCCACTCATTTTCTGATTCAGAACTTATAATCTAATCACCATGTCATATTAAGACACTTGAATTATATGATTCTCCTGTGTTGATTCTCAGCACATTGAATAGGATGTAGCCTTGCCAGAGAAATGCCAATTAAATGGGATTTGCAAGAGAAACAGTTCAACTGTTCTGAGCATGCATTTGAAAAATTGTGCAAACAATTACTAACTACAAAACTGACGGGCAAATTGGGTGTATTTTCTCATGTCTTTAATCACAGAGGTAAAGGCAGGTGTATGTCATTGAGCAGGATGCGAGCATGGTCTTTGTAATGTGTTTTAGGAGAGGAAAAATTATATATTAAGACCCTCAATCCCCTGTAAAAATCAACCAAGGAAACAAGAATGATAGAAAACTCACTGCTCTTTACTAAGATTTCTACAAAGAATTATGTATTCACTGCAGTTTTGTATTAATCTTGCAAAAACATGAAGTATACCAGTTTAAACTGCAACATTAATATTTTTTTTTTTTTGCTAAGAGAGAATGCATATTTAAACAGATACAAATGGACAGATGAAAATAATAGTAATATAAATGTTTATCATAAATAAGAAATTTAGGGCAGGAGAGAGAGAGCTCAGAGTTGAAAAGCTCTTGCTGGTCTTCCACATAATGGTGGACACGTTCTCGCAAATACATGGAAGCCAACAACTACTCACTACTTCAAGATCAGGAGTTCTGAGGCCCTCTTTTGACAACAGTAAAGATGAGGCACACATGATATTCATATTCTTGCACACAGGCAAAATACTTCTATTTATTCAAACATTTCACAACAAACACAAAATTGAGACAGAACATCATACTTCTGAAAGCTAATGACCGTGAAACCTCTGGTAATATTGATGTCATGAACATATGCCACTCTGAGAAATAGAATATAGTCTATATATTTAGCAAAGTTTCAATACTAAAGATGTGGATGAAAATGTGCAAAAACATGCTTATATTACAAATACAGGACATGTGTCTTTTGCGGATTCTCTACCTACTATAAAGACAGGCAAGGCTTAACAGAGAAATTTGTTTTGGAAAAGAAAAAGCAAAAAATAAAATAAATTTAAAAATATAAAATCAACAGACTTGTAAAATAGATTATTACTGAATAGCAAATGTATCTATTGTAATTTATACGATTTAGGGAAAGAGATCATAGTGAATATATGGGAGCATGAAAAGAAAGCTGAAGGGACAGTTTCAACCACAACACAGTAGACACGAAGAACACAATGTTTCCCCTCTAAAAGATGTTATGGGGTAGTGGGGCAGTGGTGGCACACACCTGAAATCCCAGCACTCTGGGAGGCAGAGGCAGGCGGATTTCTGATTTTGGGGGCCAGCCTGGTGTACAGAATGAGTTCAAGGACAGCCAGGGCTATACAGAGAAACCCTGTCTCGACGAAACCAAATCACAAATTCCCAGAAAAAAATGCTGGGGTAAATCTGTAGCAGAGACTGAGGGAATGGCCATTGAAAATTTGCCCAACTTGAGTACCATTCTATGGACAAGCACCAATCCATGACATTATTAATGATATTCTGTTATCACACAAGAGGACATCGGATCTCATTACAGTTGGTGGTGAGCAACCATGTGAGTGCCGGTATTTGAACTCAGGACCTTCACAAGAGAAGTCAGTGCTCTTAGCTGCTGATTCATTTTTCTATCCCCTTAGCCTTCTTTCTTGTTAATTTTCTTCACAGCCAAGAAATGTTGTGTGGATACCTGTACACTATGATTATTATTCATTTTTGAGTACATACATGCATGTACTTTTGAGACTGGTATACCTCACTTAGGATGATAATATCTAGACATAGATATAATAGAAAATAAAATAAATTAAAAAATTTAAAACCACCAACTTCTAAAATAGATTACTATTGACTAGCAAATGTATCTATTGAATCTTATGTGGTTTAGGGAAAGACATCATAGTGAATGTATGGGAGCTCAAGAAGAAAGCTGAAGGGTCACTTTCAACCACAACACAGTAGACACTAAGAACAAAATGTTTCCCCATTTAAAAGAAATGCTGGGGTAAATCTGGATCAGAGATTGAGGGAATGGCCAGTGTAAATTTGCCCAACATCAGTGCCATTCTATGGACAAGCACCAATCCATGACATTATTAACAATACTCTGTTATGCTACCACACGGAAGCCTTGAGTGATTGTCCATGTACAGGATCCATGGAGCAGCTGACTATAAAAGCTGCAAAGATCCAGAACCTTGCGTGGACTTTGGGGATTCTTATGGAAGATTTGGTGGAAATATTGAAATCCCTGAAGAAGATAGGAATTCCAAGGAAAACCAAGAGACTCAAATAACAAGGATCCTTAGGGACACTTAGAGACTAAGCCAACAACCAAATAACATACACAAGATGGAATAAAGCCCCTGACACAAATATAGCACATGTCCAGCTAAGAGGCTCATAGGGTCATTACACAACTGTAGCAGGGGCTTTCCCTATAGCTGTGGGCTATCTCTAGAATCGGTTTCCTTATCTAGACAGCCATGTCTGACTTCAGTGTGAGAGGATGCACTTAAATCATAAGAAACTTGATTCTTGGGGCTACCTGGGGCGCCGCAACCTCCCAATAAAGAAACAGACTGGGCAGAGGAACACTTTGATAGCATTGTATCTATAAGAGGGACAGTGAGCAGGGTGATAATGAGTATATAAATTACTGGAGAAACAAAAAAATAGAAAAGGAAAGAAAATTTCAGCCTATAATCACTGTCCTCTTCTCCAAAAGGTTATCTGGAAAGGCTCCTCCAAATAGATCTTCCACAAGCTCCAAACAAAAGAGAGAGAGAGAAAGGACAGACATGTGGCCAAAGATATCATCCTATCTGTAAGCTCTCTGTTTCAACCACCTGCATCCTGACCCTTGCCACTATAGCCTCATGCCCATCCTGTGATTAAAGTGCAGTCAGTGTACACTGATCCGAATAGTCTGTAGGAGATCCCACACTGTTCAGATGTCTAAAGTCTCTTCTGACAATCAAGGCAAAATCTTGAAAGCTACATAGCAGATATCTTAATGCATCAGGTATCTAAACAATTTGTGGTTGCAAAGTGCAACTCAAACATCATCCTCCTAACTTCACTGCAATGAACTCTCACTGAGTCTTCCCTAGTCTCTGACTCTACCAAAAGATGGCTGGAATAATGCTGAACTGAAACAATATAGGAAGAGTCCATTACCTTGAATCAATTTTCAGAAGCAGCACCATATGTATAATCCTTTCAAGTTTTTCTTCTAAGTGGATGGACTCAACCTCACTTGGGCCACAGTTGCAGCCATTCCTTCTTGGGACTAGGAAACACTTTGCTTTTAACTTCCATAAAGTGAAGACTTAGCAGGAATAAGTGTTACACTTAGGGTACCTTCTCAGGCCTTTACTCATATGGGCATGTGATATGTTCATAGGCATTTCTTTAACAGCTAGATACTGAAAGGAATCCAGAACTCCCTCAAATGATATATGGACACAGAAAAGGCAGTTCTTTTCCAAAATGGAGTACTATTCAGTGACTAAAACAAGGACATCATGAATTTTTCAGGGAAATGGATACAGCTAGAAACTATCATCCTGAGTGAGGTAACCTAAACCAAAAAGGACATGCATGTATGTATTCACTTACAAGTTAATATTTACTATAAAGTAATGGATATCCACACTACATTGCATAGACCCAAAAATGCTAAACAAGAAGGAAGGTCCAAATGTGCATGGTGTAGTCTCACACAGAAGGGGGAATAAAACAGTCAAAGGAAGCAGATGGAAGAAAGAGAACTGGATAAGTGAACTGTTGTGTCCCTAAGAGAAGGTCATTGAAATTTCCTATGCACTGAAAACTACTGAGGCAAGGATCTTTCACATTTTGGGAATGGAAGAGTGAATCTCAAGCATTAAAGATGAATAGAAAAAATAGATACATCTGCCAAAAAAGTGTATTTTAACAGTTACTGGCACTAAATAACAAGTAATTGTGTGATATATAAGAAAGTGAAAACTACCAATGATTTGAATAGAAGATTATTAGCTAAAAGGTCTAGAACATATTTTCAATGATATCAAAATTGTAAAATTTCATAAGCTAATAAAGATGACAATTAAAGTACAAGAAGCATCCAAATACCATACACATTTGAATAAAATATATCCCCATGTCACATAATAATCAAAACATTAATCATATAAGATAAAGAAATATATATAAAAAACAACTGCAGAAAAAAATAACAAAACTAAATGAAACATAACTAGTACTGCAAAAATCAGAACAGTTAGACAAATATACATCTTCTTTTTTTAAAGGATGTTTTAATTCATTATTTACACAATTTTCTTCCTGCATGTTTTCCTGCAGGTCAGAAGAGGGCACCTGATCCCATTACATATAGTTATGAGCCACCATGTGGTTGCTAAGAATTGAACTCATGACCAGTGTAGGATCAACCAGAGCTCTTAATCTCTGACCAATCTCTTCAGGACTATTCCTGCCTCCTTAATGTTTATTACACAAGACAAAAATGTTTGGACACAGGTGATGAAAAGTCACATAAACCACCCATACTTCTACAAGAAAGCAACTGGTCCAGATGTTTTGGACAGATTTACAATCAGTCATGATACTGAAATTATTCAGAGGTCAGGGCCTGAACTTGGAGTTAAGAAGCACCACTAGAAACCTCACAGGAAGTCACATCTGGCTGATGCTTTTCTTTTAAACCCATAGAGGACCCACCACTCCAGGTTCCCCAGCTCAGCTGCATGTTCCTCACCATTGTTGGCAATTTCCTCCCCATTGTGGGCAGATATCCTGGACCCTCCATGTCTGGATTTCAGAGCTTCCCTGAGGACCCTCACAGCACACCACAGCAGAGCTCAGAGCAGGACACAGGGAAAAATTCAAGCTGAACAGCCACAATGAACACACAGAAAGGCACCAGGAAGATCCCGCCTCTTTGTCTGACTGGCAGGTCTGCCTGGAGGACTTGATTGGCCAGTGAGTCTTAGACCTCCTTAGGTTAAAGTGTGCTTCCTTTCTAGGGCCAGACCTCTTCCAGATGGTTTGCACTCCATTAGCATTTGAAATAAGATTCCAGGAGGTATATCACCCCACCTAAACCTGTGGGAGGACACAACATTCCAGCTCAGGCTGGTCAGGTGCCTGCTCCTCCCTTCTGTGAGCCAGGACCACACATTTACCAGGACCTGTGCCTCTGCTTTCCATAAAGCACTTGTCTTCTTCCCACCATCATGGTGAATAGCTTGCCTAGACCATTACTGAAGGTGCATTGAAGGTGCCAATGTGACCCAGGAATGGGTGACCCAATGTATGACCCAGTTTATTCACCTTAAAGATGGATTTTAGGCAACAAATTTTAGCCAGGCAGTGGAGGTGTATGCCTCTAATCCCAGCACTTGGGAGACAGGCAGGTGAATCTCTGAGTTTTAAAAAACTAACAGATCACCTTTGTTTTCTAAAATAAAGTAGTACCAGAAAAAAAAAAGAATTACCTTTTTGTGACTTTTCCATATGCAAAAAGCAACTATACCTTAGGTCAAAGGTGGATCAGAACATCTCAGAGGAAATACCTTTACATTATTATGGGGCCCAGTTCACATAGAACAGAAAACCACTACTGGTTTGATTATTTTCATTTTTACTTGGGAATCTTCATAAGATGGACAAAATCATGGGACTTGGTGCCCCTCTTTGATAATGATATCATAAATATTGCATGGGCCATTTGTCTTCACCACAGCTTTAGTATATATAATCAAATGGTACAAGATAAAATGGTGGCTATCATTATTCTTGATGTTCTCACTAAATCAATAGTGTCCCTATTACACAACATATCAGACCCATAAGTTATTCATTTTATAACTTAATGTTTTGTTTTGTTCTTATTCTGACAGCTTCTACCTTATCCATTCAATGGTTTCTCTAAAGAACCTAAAAGTTTGTCATTACCACTTCCAAACTAGCATACTGACAAAGGAAGTGATGACTTTGATGTTCACAACTTCAAACACATATTCAAGGGATAATTTGCCAAGGGCAAGACAGACTGCTCTCAGCAAAGGATATGTGTGATACCCTATGCTGGGTCTCACTGTCAGTTATTTTTCCAGCTAATTTTCTTATGAGATAAAATAGCCTTTAGAATTCTTCTGTTCTAGATATGTATTTAGTTTCTGTCCAAACTAAAAATTTGCTTACTAAAGGTCTCTATGTGAAGTTTTCACAAGACAATCAATCAACATTATCGAAAAAGGATCTCAGAAAAGCAATATACATAAATTCTTGGCTTAATGAAATTTGTCTTTTATTACTTTATATAGAATATCCACATGGGATCATGGTTTATTCTTCACATCTTTTCCTTAATACCAAACACATTACAAGTAAAGTAAACTGGTTGATTTTGACTAAGTTAATTTTATTCATAATCAATAAAACATAAAAATTATATGAGTAGACAAAAATATATTTAATCAATGAATCCACACATGTAAAATAAATATGAAATGATATTGTATCTCTGAATCATTATTTGAAAAAAAATATATATATATACACATATATACATATACAATAATATACACATACACACACATACACACACACATATATATGTGTGTGTGTGTGTGTGTGTATATATATATATATATATATATATATATATATATATTATTGTCCACTTTTAAGGACATGATACCTGTAAACATGCGGATCTGGTCACAGTGACATCTCTTTGAACCCTATCCCAATTCTAGTATACAACATTGTCACTATCCTTGGGAGTTCTAAATTAGTTTTAAAGATTTCTGTTTTCCTAGACAAGGATTTGTTATTCATATTGGGCATTGTCTTCATTCAAAGTAAGAATGATATATGTGAGCTTATGAAAATGAAATGCAAGTATAAATGTATATATAGACATAAACACTTTAATAATTTAAACAATATTTATATCCCTAATGCCTCATTAAAAACCAATAAATATACTAAGGTAGAAAGATCAGCACAGGGCTTGTGTCTTATTGTCTAAATTAAACAACAACCATTTTCATACCTTCAACTCCCTTTAATTAATATAATCACAGCAGGCCTTTTAAAATGTAAGTAAAACTCTATGAAATGAGAGGACATGGATGGCCAGTATTTGTATAATTTGTAGGGGGAATAACTAGATAGGTAATGTGAATTTGTCTACAGACATCCTGAGTAAATTATTATTGATGTAAAGAATGTATTTCAGGACTGGAGAGAAGGCTCAGCAGTTAAGAGCACTGGCTGATCTTCCAGAGTTTCTAAGTTCAATTCCCAGCAGCCACAAGATGGATCACAACCATCCATCATGGGATCCTATGCCCTCTTCATCTGTGTCTGAAGACAGGGATATTATGCTCACATACATGAAATAAATAAATAAATATTTAGTAAAAGAAATACATGTCAATTTTTCTTTGCTGAAAAACAATGAATTTATCATTATCCTTTGATAAACTATGATACTTTACAAATGTGGTGTCATTGAAACTTAGAAAGTGGGAATAAAAATTGTTTATTCCCCACTCCTGAATTAATGCTCCTGACAATACATTGTGGATTTGCTTGTTGAATTTATTGTATCTTTTGGTGTTAACATTTAATGTTCTTAATAAAAAAGGATTTATATAAACAGACTACTATGTCTTCTACTCTGATCCTATATAGTTGGAGTTCAAAGTCACCCCTTTTTTTCTTAAAAAGATGTCTGAAAGCACATTTTCTAGAAAGAACAAGAACCAGGACTACTAAGTATCACCTGCCTTCTTATGTTTCATTCCATTTCAATCATTGCACAGAAACAATAATTAAAGCCACCTTGTTGTTGTAAATATTATCTTTTATTTGTTTTTTACCATAATTGAGTCATAAAGGTACCAAGTATAAGACACAAAAGACTTGGTATTTCTAATAAGATTTAAAGCACTAGAGATGGACAGACTATTTTGTATTCTTCCTGTTAATAACTGTGTGATATCACTTGTCCCCAATGGGGGAGAGATAGTGAAAGGACCCAAGGAACTGAAGGGGTTTGCAGTGCCACAGAAGGAACAGCAATGATTCACCCAGTACTCCCAGAGCTCCCAGGAACAAAAATCGCTAACCAAAGAGTACACATGGAATTACTAATATCTCCAGACACATAGGCAGCAGAATACTGTATTGTTAGACACCAAAGCGAGGAGAGGCCCTTGGCCCTGGAAAGACTTGATGCCATAGTGTAGAGGAATATCAGGACATAGGATCAGGTGGGAGGGTTGATTGGGGAAGAGGAAATTATTTAATAGATTTCCAGGGGGCAGGGGGATCCAGAACAGAGGACAAAATTTGAAATGTAAATAAAGTATATAATTAATAAAAAAGAAAAAAATGGATAGAAAAAATGGATACATTGGTCAAAAACAAACTGTATTATAAAACTTTACTGGCACTAACAACCAAGAGTTCTGCAACCTATGAGAAGGCAAAAACACAAATGACTGGAGAAAGGAGGAGGAGGAGGAGGTGGAGGAGGAGGAGGAAGAGGAGGAAGAGAAGGAGGAGGAGGAGGAGGAGGAGGAGGAGGAGGAGGAGAAGAAGAAGAAGAAGAAGAAGAAGAAGAAGAAGAAGAAGAAGAAGAAGAAGAAACAAGAGAAGGAGAGAGGGGGGAGAAAGAGGGAGAGGGAGACAGAGAGGGAGAGGGCGAGTGCAAACAAGATCAATCAGCATAAATGTCTAGAAAACATTTTCAATAAAATAAATGAAAACTTTCCTAAACTAAAGAAGGTGCCCGTTAATGTAAAAGAAGCATCCAAAATACCAAATAAACTGGGGAAAAGCCCCTTTGCCACATAATAATCCAAACACTAAACATCTAAAGTAAAGCAATATGAAAAACTACTACAGAAATAATTAACAAAGCTAGAGAAATCAAAAGAAGTAACACATGAAAGCAGAGCTATTCGATTTACACCTTTTTAATGAATGCTATAAAAGACAAAAGGGTTTGACAAGCGCTGCAGAGTCAAAGAATCCAAACATGTTCCAACAAGAAAGCCACTGGTCTATAGGTTTTGGGCAGATTCAGAATCAGCCATGACAGTGAAGTTACTCAGAGGTCACCGGCTGATTTGGCAAGTGAGGAGCAGCACAGGGGACCTCCCAGGTGGTCACATCTGGCTGATGTTTCCCATCCAGCCACAGAGGGGGTAAACTTCTGGACCTCCTATGGTTACTCTCTCCCAGCAGCACACCAGCAGGGCTTGCCCGACCAAGGGTGACCAGGTTAGCCCCTTCCATCCCACAGCCCTTGACCCCAACCAGCTCCAACTTGATCATTTATGTTCCTTGGGAAAGCGCCAGCCCAGACCTTTGTAAACTCTCCCGGGTCTTTGTGGTTTCTCAGCCCGGCCTGTCTCGTTAAGGAACCGGGTTCAGTTTCTTGGCCTGTGATTCCCTACCTGTCTCCGCAGCTCACACGCAGAAGCGAGGCCCGGGCGCACGTCCCAGCGATCCATGGCGGCCAGGCTCGGCTTCCGTCCCCACAGGAGGGTCGTGCCAGGAGGCCACTGTCCCCGCCCGGAGCACAGAGAGGGTTTGCACTCCGCCCCGCTGCAAACTTTCCAGAGTGGGAAGCCCGTGCCTTGCCAGGCCACATCAAACTCACGGACCGCGTCTGCGGAGATGACAGGAGGATGACGGGAAGTGACTCCAGAGCTCACAGACACCGCAGCATGGAGTCCTATCTTCTTCTGGATGCGCAGGCGAATGGGGTCCCGTCCGCCCTTCCGGGCTGGCCACTCCGCGCCTGGGAAGCGCTGCAATCCCAGCAGTCGCTGAAAGCGCGCGCGATCACCTCCCTCCGGCATCTGCAGCTGAACCACACAGGCATTCAAACTCCTGACCCACTTTCATTCATAAAAAAGAAAGAAAGGGAATGGCTTCGTTCCAGGAGGCTGAACGAGGGGCGGGGCCAGGGTGACGTAAGGGGTGGGGCCAGCGATCACCAGGTGATGGAGAGGGATGGCAACCTGGAGCCTGCCCTGGGACTGAGATTGACAGACGCAGGGCGGGGCAGGGCCGGTGTGATGTCAGGGGCGGGGTCAGTAGCGCCAGGTGATTGGCAGGGATGTCAACATGGCATCCAACCAGGGCTGAGAAGTAAGGTCGGTGGGCAAGGTTGAGGCTGGGGTGACATCAGGGGCGGGGCCCGGGGTCGCTGGGTGATGGACAGGGACAACAACTTGGCACCCTCCAAGTGCTGAGAAGTATGGTCTCAAGGCGGGGCGAGGCCATGGTGAAGTCAGGGGAGGGGCCAGCGGTCAGAAAATTCTTCTACCTAGGATTCCTCAGTATTTCCTGAGTCCTGAGCCAAGGGATTTTATGGAGACTTCCTATTTGTGAATTGTTCTAAATTCATTCACATTCTCAAAATTGACTGCCTAAGGGTATTTATATTTGTTCCTATTACAGAGAATAATATTGATTTTTGTAAATGGATATCTACTGGAATGGAATGGGGATGCAGTTCCATTCCCCTCTCAATACTGAGACCCCATATTGAACAGCATCATGCAGGTCCTGCGCATGCTGCAACGATCTCTGTAATTTCACATGCACATCTATCTTTCTTGTTTTAGAAGTCCTGTTTTCCAGGGTGGGTGTTCTCAATCCCCTCTGTCACAGAGAATATTTCTACCTGTACTTCCAAAGTATTTTCTGAGTCCTGAAGCAAAGGGCCTTTATGGAGGCATCACAGTTATGAATGGGTGTGCCAAATTCTTTCACATTCTAAAACTGAGTACCTAAGTGTGATGGATGACCTGTCACACATCAGCAATGAACAAAACCATTGAGTTATGGTCAGTTGTTTAATTATATTGATTGTTTATTAATTATTGATCGACTCATCATGTGTTGAATATTGATCACTGATTAATTATCAATTAACTGGTTACTATTTATTGA
Organism: Apodemus agrarius; assembly: GCA_964023405.1. Classification (NCBI taxonomy): domain Eukaryota; kingdom Metazoa; phylum Chordata; class Mammalia; order Rodentia; family Muridae; genus Apodemus; species Apodemus agrarius. The sequence continues at coordinate 160,980 of CAXIEO010000019.1, forward strand.
TCATCAATTGATTGATTGGCAGCTCATGACTGGCTTGTCAGAGACTCGCATCAGTTATTGATCACCATTCAGGTGACTGATCAGCTGATGGACAATGAGGATCATGGGGGACAATTGATAGGTCCCTTACAGCTAATTGACTACTAAGTAATTGTGTGAGAGAAAATGGGTCTACACAGAAATAAAGTAAGATATTAGAGACTTTCTAGAGTTCAATGGAAATGAATATGCAGCATGCACAATCTCATGGAACACAATGAAAATGAAAGTGGAGCTAAAAAAAAGTTCACAGCATCAAAGACCTACATGAAAAAAATGGAGAGCTCTCATGCTGGCAATTTAACAGCATGGTTTAAAAGCTACAACAAAAGAAGTGAGGGAGCAAAGAAAACAAGGAGGAGACATCAAGAAATTTTCAAGTTGGGGGCTGAAATCAATAAAATAGAAAGAAGACAATAAAAAGAATGAATGAATCACGTAGTTGGCCTTTTGAGCCTTTTATTAGACAAGATAAACAAACCCTTATTAAAAGCTAAAGTATATTCACATTAATGAAATCTAAAATGAAATCGGGGATTAAATACCAAGCAGTGAAGAAATCCAGAGAGTGGTAAATACATAGTTTTAAAAAGGGTGTACTCTACCAACTTGGAAATTCAAAAAGAAATGGATAATTTCCTCAATAGATTCCGTATACCAAAATTAAACTAGAGAAAACCAACTTAAACAGACATAAATATGAAAGCAAAACAGAATTCATTAAAAATATGCCACCAATATGAGCCCACATCCATGAGTTTTAGGGTAGAATCCTACCAGACTTTCAAAGAGAATTTAACAATAACTCAGTGTATTCAAAAATATAGAAACAAAAGAAATATCAGCCAATTTATTTTCTGAACCCCTGATTACTCATATATCTACTCAGAAAAGACTGAGCCATAAAAGAGAATTACAGACCAATTATCCTTAAATCCATAGATGTAAAAATACTTAATATACAAAACAAATAAAATAAAATATAAACCACATCAAAAATCATCGACCATGATCAATGATGAAGGCTTCATTATTGAAAACACAGTGATTGTTCAACATACTGGGATTAAAATGTAAGAAAAACCAAGAATTGATCATCTCATGAGATAATATAAAATTCTCTGACTATGTTCAACACCACTTTTTGATAAATTGTTGGAGATATTAAGGATACAAGTGCAATGTCTAAACATAAAAATTTTCACTTTACAGCAAGCCTATAGCCAACATTAAATTAACTGGAGAGAAATTCAAATTAATTCCAGTAACTTCCAAAATAGACAAGTAGGGCCATTCTCTCTATAACTATCTATTCAACATATTATGTAAACTTTTAGTTAGAGCAATAAAACTGAAGGAGAGGAAGGTAATATAAATTAGAAATCAGGAAGTAAAATTATCTTTCATTGCAGATGATTTGATAGTTTGCATAAGGGAACCAAAATTTCACAAAGGCAATTCCTAGAGCTGATGAACACTGTCAGCAAAGTTGTTGGATACATAATTAACTAAAAAGAATAAAATAAAAATTAGTGGCCTTTGTAGGTAAAAATGAGTTTGCAAATGCAAATAAAATGTAGATATATCATAAAATTTGAATTGATTATTGACATTTGTCAGATTTTTTTTTCTGCAAAATAAATAACATTGAGTAACTCAATAAAGGTATGTTGGCAGAAGTTACCAAAATCTTTAAGTCACAGATTGCTTTTGTTATTCTTGAATGTTCTCAAAAGCTACAGTGATTTGCATGTTCTTTAACAGATTAATTACATGCTAAATAGTTGTGCATCTTTATCCAAAAGCAGCCTGGAAGAGACTGTCTTCCAGGGACTTAATAGGAGGGTCTCTTCAGCAATGATAATAATTTTAAAGCCCACCCCCACAGCGATGCATCTCCTCCAACAAAGCCACAACACCACATAATGTCGCTCACTTAGCTTAGCATATTTAAATTACTACATTCCACTGCCTGTCCCCCATATAATTGTTCAAACACATGAGTGTATAGGGATCATATTTAAACATGTAGAATACAGGAACTTCTAATTCCAAAGTCCCCATCATCTATAGCAGTCTCAAAAATGTTAAGAGTCCAAAGGTCAGAGACTCTTCTGAAATTAATCCTATCATGTAATCATGTTCAAAAACAAAAAAAGCACACCATATACCCCCAAAATCACAGTATATACTTCACCATTCCTATAGGCAGAATGAGGAAATAGTGGACATAAATAAGACCAAAGCCAGCTGAGGAATCTCCAAACTCTGCATCTCCATATCTGTTGTCAAACTGTTCTTCACATCTCCAACTCCTTTCTGCTTTGTTCAATGCAGCAGAATTCTTTCACTTTTAGTGGTTTTATTCCATGAAATCAGTTTCCCCAAGCAGGCAATACACAATTGTAACATCTCAAGATCTTGGGGTTTCCATGATAACTTCAATATCCCAGCTTCTTGTTTCAATGTCTGGGATCCACACATGATCTTCTCTGCTCTTCCAAAGAGGTTGGGTCACTATTCCATGTCTGTCCTCTGTGTCACTCTAAGCTCTGGTTGTCTCTACTCTCCTGCTCTTTCTGTTCTTGCTGCTCATCCCATGGTACTTGCATCTTCAGGATGCTGGGTTCTTCTACTGCAACTAGGCTTGAACCATAGCCTCCCTTATGCTCAATCAATGGTGCCAAGCCTCAGCTGCTCTGTATGACAACTTCAAGCAATTGAAACTAGGACCTTCTGGGTGATTCTTACACATGACCAAGTCCAGCTGCACCACTAGGTTCAACCTTGATGATGTCTGGAACACACCTTCTTTGTCACTCAGAAAACACTACCCAGAAGATTGTATGTCAGGGATGCTGATTTCTTCTATGTCACCTCGAGTTCTTGAACTGCAACTATCCAGAATTGTCTCACTAGTCACTTCTATTCTTGCCTCTACATCCACAGTCACATCAACAAACCTGCTGAGTTCTGTTACTTGATGTGTCTGAAACATGGTCCCTTCCATTACATTATAAGCCCACATATAGTTTTTGAAAAGTTCACTGCCTAATTTCGTAGGTCCTGTAACTTGCTTAGTAGATTGACCTTGAACTCAGAGATCTGCAGGGCTCTTTCTCCTGAACATTCAGATAAAAATCATGTAACATCATGCCTGGATCTAAGCCTTTATGTTTAGATCTAAAATTTAAATCCCAGAATAGCAATCAAGATAAATCCCTTCTAAGTTTGACACATACTTGTATCTTCATATCTCCACAAGAAAAAAAAAAAAACAGGTAATAATAATTCCTCACATGACACAGTTCACATTCATACAACTGCAAATCCATATGTTTAGCTGGATGGATTCTTGTATTAATGTAACCATTCCTTTAATATCATTGAACAATCGTAACTTCCTGATGTCACTTTTCATTTCGATCCTTACATTTTGTCTTTATCTGTTTTTAGATTCTGTGCTTGTTAAAAACTGTCAGGCCAAATTCTATGCCATGAATTTTGTGACTTACTTTGTCAATGCAATTAATGTAAGCCTCTTTAACTTAACCTCAAGTAACTCTTCAGACAAGGGTAAAGTACATCAACCTTCTTTGCAATAGCATCAAAAGAACCATCTCCAGATTTGATATAATCCCAAGCACCGATGTCTATCAAATTCATACTATGATAGCCCCCTAACTCCCACTAAAATCATGATTATATTCATTAGGATTCTCTACAGCACAGAGAATTTGGAGATTTCTCCCTTGTGAATATATATTAGTAAATTGATTACATTCATAAGGATTCTGTCTGGTATGTGTTCTTTTGTGATATTGGGGATGACTGAGTTTTGCAAAGGTTTTAAATCACTCATTACATTCATAAGGTTTCTCTCCAGTATGTGTTATTTTATGCCTTTGGAGACCACTGTGATGTGCATATGCTTTACCACATTGATTACATTCATAAGGTTTCTCTCCAGTATGTGTTCTTTTATGATATTGGAAACTATTGAGCTGTGCAAAGGCTTTACCACATTGACTACATTCGTAAGGTCTCTCTCCAGTATGTATTCTTTTATGACATTGAAGATTACTAGGTGATGCAAAGCCTTTACCACATTGACTACATTCATAAGGTTTCTCTCCTGTATGTGTTCTTTTATGATATTTGAAACTACTGATCTGTACAAAGGCTTTACCACATTGATTACATTCATAAGGTTTCTCTCCAGTATGTGTTCTTTTATGACGTTGGAGATTACTAGGTGTTGCAAAGCCTTTACCACATTGATTACATTCATAAGGTTTCTCTCCTGTATGTGTTCTTTTATGGTATTGAAAAGTACTGCGCTGTGCAAAGCATTTACCACATTGATTGCATTCATAAGGTTTCTCTCCAGTATGCGTTCTTCTATGGTATTGGAGATAACTGGATCTGGCAAAGGCTTTATCACATTGATTACACTCATAAGGCTTCTGTTCACTATGACTTCTTACATGCCTGCAATGATAATTAGCACACGCAAAATATTTACCACATTCATTACTTTGATCAATCATGCTATCAATATGAATTATGTTTTTTTTTTCTGGAGACAGGGTTTCTCTGTGTAGCCCTGGCTGTCCTGGAACTCACTCTGTAGACCAGGCTGGCCTCGAACTCAGAAATTAGCCTGCCTCTGCCTCCCAAGTGCTGGGATTACAGGCGTGGACTACCACAGCTGGCAATATGAATTATGTTTACAGTTTGGTCTAATGGTAAAGAAGTGTCAGATCTTAAGGTTTTAGCACTCTGAATGTTCATGGTATTCTCCCTCATCATGAATTGTTCAAGACACCTGTGATGGTTATTACATGGCTCATATTTATAATATCCTCTTTATATATCTGATATTTATATGATGTATTTCAGCTATTTGAAGAAATGTTGAGCAACTCTGATATTTATAATACTGATTGCTTTTGTAAATTTTTCCTGTTGTGTTAATTACAATGCATTAGTGTGTAAACCTGGAAACACAGAAACATTTTCAAATTTCTAATACTCTAGTACCCTAGTAGTAAAGATTTTCTACACTATAAATTTGGAAATGTTCCATGTAAAATTAGAACACCAGTTAATTGCAAATGTCTATTATATTCCTAAGATCTATCAATGATAGAATACTACATATCTTTTCATTGTTTTGGAACAAAAAGGTTATGATGCTTCTTTCAATATCCCTATGCTCACATGGTTTTTATCCATTGGGACACAGTATATACCTAATACAAAAAGAATGACAAATGAAAAATTTATACTTTGCATTCACACTGTTTGAATTTTTGTTTGTCATAATATGTGGAATATAGTCTAATGTTTCTCTACAACAACATTTGTAATTCTCATAAAAGGCCCTCTTACCAACCATATCAATATTACTCCAAGAATATGAGTATCACCAATTTTACTATGGACTATTTCCTTATTAGAATAGTTAGGATATAAACTTATCACTACATAATGTGCAATATCTAATTACTATGAGACTATACAGATTGGCAGGTCCACAGCATAGCTCTAATGGAGCTATAAATCAAATAAAGTTATCTCTAAAGGCATTGTTTCCTGGTCTTCTTTTTTAAGGAAATGCCTTGCATACACGAATAAGATAACCTACAATGAGATGCATGGTTTGTGAGAATATTATAATCATAAATACAATTAAAGGTCTGAAATGTAATGCTCTTGTTTTTCTTTAGAGTTTCCAGAACATATTAAAATTATAACAGGGGCATATTTTTATCAGTTGCAAATGAAAATTACCTTTCATGACTGCTAGAAGTTTGATATTGTTCTTCAATATGACAGTTTTCCCAGTAAGAATCTAAAACACAGTACCAGAAAAGGAATGATATAGTATTGGAAATTACATAATATTCAAGGTACTGTGCATTTTCACAGCACTGAACCTGCTTTATTCAGCTCAATCTTCCTGGACGTCCACTAACCTAAAGGAGATCATCAATATCCAAGAAACATCTGTCCCTTATTTTGAAAATCAAAAGAAATATTCTCAGTCTTACCTATAACAGTGAGGTTCCAGTAGGTCTCCAGCATCACATCTTTGTAGAGATTCTGCTGGGTTGGATCAAGTAAATTCCACTCTTCTGGAGTGAAGTTCACATGCACTTCTTCATAAGTCACTGCATCCTAAAATGTCCCCCACAAGAGTACAACTCAAAGCATGATACTGATATCACTATAAATTAAATGTATGCTTTATTGGCAGTATATATATTTAATTCTGGTATATCCTCGACTTATTCCTGATACAGAATATGTAATATAAACACCATGTCATTTTTTAAGGAAATAGAATTGTGTGGGGATATTCATGGGGCCCACACACTCAAAAAGGAAAACAGAGGTGAGTAGGAGGAAGGATTTTGTGAGGCCAGGGACCTAGAGTGTTGACAGGGCTCATGGAAATAAGGAATATATAAACTATTGGAGATACAAAACTGGATGGATAAAATTAATATTTTGAGACTATATACACTGTAATTTCTGCCAATAGGTATCTGGAAAGGCTCCACATATAAGATCTTCCAAAAATCTACAAAGAAAGTCAGACAGGACAGATAAGTATTCAAACACATCATCCTATCTAGATGTTTTTTTTAAAAAAATTAACTGCATTGTGGCACTGGTCATGATAGGTCATCCTGTGGTGAAAACACAGTCAGTCTACTGTCATCCTCATAGTCTTCAGACCCTCCCAAACTGTTCAAAGTTCTAATATCTCCTCTAACATTCAAGGCAATATCTTGCAAACCTCACATTGTAAAATCAGAAAGCATGTTATACCTTTCCAAGATGCAATGGCAAAGAATACTCCTTCACATTCCATTAAATAGGAATGTGCACATATGCGCGAGAAAATTGGACCAAGGCAAGAACAAAGCAGGACAAACCACAACTCATGTAGCTTTGTCTTAAACGTATTGGACTTCAGTCTCTATAGGCTTACGTGACTTACAGTTTGGGTATTTCCTCTCCCTGCATGCATCCCATCCTAGCAGATTTATCAATTCCTTATGTATCTCAACACTTTTGGTCCCAAAATGCAACTTAAAAATCATCCTGACAACTTTAATACGATGAATATTAGATCACTAGCTGTGCTGCCTGATCCTTCTGACACCCAAGTTGCTACATTAATTGTATGCTCATACCATGATAACTTTTTACGTTTTTTTTTCAAGACAATGTTTCTGTGTATAGCCCCCCTGGAAAGATTTTAGTAGAACAGGCTGTCTACAAACTCAGATATCCATCCACCTGCCTCTCCCCCAGTACTGGAATCACTGCCATGCACCATTAATTCTTTTAAATTTTCTAATAGCTTTTAAATTTTGAGTATGCATGTAGCTTTAAGTATGTGAACAGTGTCTAAGGATATAAAAAGAGAGCATTAGATTCCCCAGATCTAGAATTAGAACCAGTGAGTCAATAAGCTAGGGTAAGAGAAAGTGAACTCAAGCTCTTGGAGAGAGATAGGAAGCTATACTGGTTTGCTGTGTGTCTACGTTTTGGCTGCATTCTGTTGATATTCCAATATGGGAGTGAATTTTCTATTTTATGCATTTGGGGCTACCAAGAAGCACTCTCAATTATGGACATCTATTCTCCAAATGACAGGGAACACACATTCATGAAAGAAACTTTACTAAAGCTCAAAGCACCTCATGTAGTAATTGTTGGTGACTTCAACACCCCACTCTCCTCAATGAACTGATCAGGGAAACACAAATTAAACAGAGACACAGTGAAACTTTCAGAAGTTTTGGGGAAAATGGATTTAACAGATATCTACAGAACATTTCATACTAAATCAAAAGGATCTACCTTTGTCTCAGTACCTCATGCTACCTTCTCCAAAACTGACCATAAAATTGGTCAGAAAACACACCTCAACAGATTTGAGAAGATTGAAATAATCTAATGCCTCTGATCAGATCACTGTAGATTAAGGCTTATCTGCAATAGCAACAAAACCAACCAAAAAACCGACACTCACATGGAAGCTGAACAGTGCTCTACTCAATGATACCATGGTCAAGAAAGAAATAAGGAAGAAAATTAATGACATTTTATAATTTAATAAAATGAAGGCACAACATACCCAAACTTATGGGGGCACAATGAAAGCCTAATGAAAACACATGGCTCTGAGTGCCTCGAAAAATAAACAGGGGAGAGCATACACTAGCAGCCTAGTAGCACACCTGTATGCTCTAGAACAGAGAGAAGCTAATACACCCAAGAGGATTAGAAGGCAGGAAATCACCAAACTCATGGATACTATCAACCACATAGAAACGAAGAACTATATAAAGAATCAAAAACAAACAAACAAAAAAACAGAAAACCAAAAAAAAAACAACAAACAAACAAACAAAAAACCCTGAAGCTTTTCTCTGATAAAATCAATAACATAGATAAGACCCTTAACCAAACTATCCCAAGGGAACAGAGATGGTATCCAGATTAAGAAAAATAGAAAAGAAACAAGAGATATAACAAAAGAAATGGAAGAAATAAAAAAAATCATCAGAATGTACTTCAAAAGCCTATACTCAATGTAACAGGGATATCTAGATGAAATGGACAATTTTCTAGACTGATACAAAATATCACATATAAATCTGGAACAGAGAGACCATTTAAACAATCCCATAACCCCTAATGTAATAGAAGTAGTCATAGAAATTCTCCCAAACAACAACAAAAAACAACAACAACAAAAAAAAAAAAACAAAAAGAAAAACAGGATTAGATGTTTTTAGTGCAGAATTCTATCAAACCTTCAAAGAAGAGCTATGACCAATACTTTTCATATTATTCCAGAAAATACAAACAGATGGAACACTACCCAACTCATTCTATGAATCCACATTTATGCTGATAACAAAACCATTCAAAGATCAAGGCAAGAGAACTTTAGACCAATTTCCCTTATGACTACCAATGCAAAAAATCTTAAAAAATTTCTTGCCAACTGAATCCAAGAACACATCAAAATGATCATTCAACACAAGCAATTATGCTTCATCCTATGGATGCAGGGATGGTTCAATATAATGAAATCCATCAATGCAATCCACTACATAATTAAACTAAAAAAACACATATCATTTCCTTAGATGCAAAAAAAAACCTATTTGACAAAATACATCACCCTTTCATGCTAAAAGTCTTGGAAAGAATAGGAATTCAAGTCCCATACATAAACATAGTAAAAGCAATATATAGAAGACACATAGACATCATCAAACTAAAAGTAGAGAAACTTCAAGCAATCCCACTAAAACCAGGGACTAGACAGGGTTGCCATCTCTCTACCTATTAATTCAATTTTGTACTTGAAGTTCTAGCTAGAGCAATTACAAAAGAAAAGGAGGTCAAAGGGATAAAAATTGGAAAGGAAGAAGTCAAACTATCACTATTCACAGATTATATGATAGTATACTTAAGTGACCAAAAAAACTCCACCAGAGAAATCCTACAGGTGATAAACAACTTCAGCAAAGTGACTGGATATAAAATTAACATAAACAAATCAGTATCCTTCCTATTCTCAAAGGATAAATAGGATGAAAGGAAATTATTTAAATGACACCTTCAACATAGTCACAAACAACATAAAGTAACTTGGTGTGACTCTAACCAAACAAATAAAAGATCTGTTTGACAAGACCTTCAAGCATCTGAAGAAAAAAATCAAGGAAGACTTCAGAAGGTAGAAAAATCTATCATGCTTATGGATTGGCAAGATCAATATAGTAAAAATGGCCATTTTGCCAAAAGCAATCTGGAAATTCAATGCAATCCCCATCAAAATCCCAACTCTATTCTTCATAGGGTTAGAAAGAGAAATTCTCAAATTCATCTGGAATAACAAAAAGAAAAACAAGACAGCTATAACTATTATCAACAAGAAAAGGACTTCTGTTGGAATCAGCGTCCCTGACTTCAGGCAGTGCTACAGAGCAGTAATGATAAAAACTGCATGGTATCGGTGACAGGTATTTAGATCAATGGAATTGAATTGAAGATCCAGAAATGATCCCACCCATCTATGGTCACTTGACCTTTGACAAAGGAATCAAAACCATCCAGTGGAAAAGAGATAGCCTTTTCAACAAGTGGTGCTGATCCAACTTGCACTTAGCATGCAACATACAATGGTACAGAATACACCTTCCTCTTCCATTAGACAGGAATGTACACTCCTTGTTCAACCACATGCCATGCCTGCCAGGAGACAAACTATGCTTTCCATAAAATTTACTGCTCTATTTTTTGTCCCACATGCAATTTACACAGCTGTTCTGAACACTGTATAAACACCAGAGACAGCCTAACCTCTCTCCTGACTATGTATCCTGATGGATTTCTTAGATCATATCTTCCTGCCTGCCACTTCTTCCAGTTTTCAACATTAGCAAGAATTCACTCTTTAACATACCCACCAAAGAAATCAGTAAAGAGGAAACACTTAGACAACATTCTCTGAATATACAGACAGCAAACAGTAACTCGGGAATAAAATTAACACTCATATATGAAAAAACAAGAAAACAGTATCTAGACCTATTATCACCACAAACCCAGATGCATAGATACTAGCATAGGAATATAATGAAGATAAGTCAGGGAAATATGTGACCAAGAAAGCCAAGGTGTCCTGTCATAGCAGGTCCTCAAAAATTAAAACATGCAAGAGTTCTGATACAAAAGTGGTTGCTTTGTGGATAGGACAGGAGTGAGTTTCTGGGGAAAGGATAGAGGTAAACAAGAGTAGCAGTAGACTCGAACACATATAGGGAGCAGAGAGAGTGGGATGAGAGAAGAGAAAGACTATAGATGGGGCATGTGTAGAGAACAGAAACAGGGAACAAATACAGAGAGCATCTGAAGCTAGTGCTCCATGTATATAAAGCACACCTGACAACAGCAGCAGTTGATGGAGGCAGGTAATGATTTAAGCAGGTGCTAAGTCCCTGAGAGCAGGCCATTGAAATTGCCTGCACATGGACAACTATAGAAGGAAAGTTCACACATCAAACAGGAAAGGAGATAAATAGAATACATGGACTTATTGGTCAAAAAATATTTGGAGTCTAAAAGTTTCCTGGCACTAAATAACCAGGAACAGTGCATCATATCAAAAGCAAATAGTACAATTCACTGAAATAGGAGAAAATATCCGCTTAATGGTCTAGAAAATAGTTTTAATGAAATCCTAAATGAATAATTTGTAAACTACACACAAAGATTCCTATTAAGGTGCAAGAAACATCCAAAATACCAAATATATTTGAACAATAAAAGTCCCCTTGTCACACAATATTCAAAACACTATACATGTAAAGCAATATGAAAACTGCAAAAAAAAAGTCACATATTAAAATCGACCTATTAGATTCATACCTGCCCTCTCAATGTGCAGTGTAAAACACAAAATATTTTGGACACGTGTTGTAGAATCAAAAAAAAAAGCAGCCATGATATTTCTACAAGCAAACCAATGGTCCAAATGATTTGGGAAGAATCAGCAATGAGAGTGAAGCTATTCGGAGGTCACTGTATTATTTTTCAAGTAAGAAGCCCCACTGGAAACCTCACATGTATTCACATGTTGCTGATGCTTCCCATCCAACCCCTGACAGGACCCTCCCCACAAGCACCCACTGCTCAGCCTCCTGTTCCTCCCCATTGTGGGCAGATATACTGTGCTTACCATGTCTTGATTTCAGAGATTCCCTGAGGTCTCTCACAGCACAGCACGAAACAGCAGATTTCAGAGCAGGACACAGTGAACTATTCTGGCTTGCACAGCTACAAGGAACTTGCAGAAAGGTATCCAGAAGATCCCGCCTCTTTCTTTGAATGGCAGGGCTGCCTGGAGGCCTGGCAGTAAGCCTTACTACTCCTCAAGGTTAAAGTGCGCTTCTAGTCCAGGGCCAAACTTTTTCCAGGTCTTAGGAGTGGTTTTCACTCCCTTAGCATTCCAGGTCAGGCTAGTCACCTGCCTGCTCCCCTTGTGAGCAATGATGCTGCACTTACTACGACCATAATTCAGACCTTGCCTGAGCTTTCCTCACAGCACTCGCCTTCCTCTTCCTGTAATCAAGGTGAATAGCTTGCATAGCCCATTCCTCAGGTGCAGTGGAGGAATCAATCTGACCCACAATGGGAAGGGTGCCCAGGCTATTAACTTTAAAGAGTGACTTTAGGAAACAAGAGTTTAGCTGGACAGTTGTGTCGCACACCTATAGTGCCAGTAATCTGAGAGGCAGAGGCAGTCGGATTTCTGAGTAGCAGGCCAGCCTGGTCTACAGTGTGAGTTCCAGGACAGCCAGCGCTAAACAGGGAAACTCTGTCTCGAAAAAACCAAATCCAAAAAACCAAAAAGAAAAAAAATACAAAATAGGAGTTTTGTTTTGTGGCTTCTTGCTGGGCTCAGGAAAATTCCAGCTCCCTTTCACTAGAAGATAAGTCCTTGATTTTGAAGATTTCCTTGGCAAACAGCCATTATTGGAGAATAGGACAACTGTCTCTGAGACATTATAATAAATCATCTTTCTATATACACAGAAAAAATCATTTTCTCTATGAGATATGATCTATGAGTTATCTCACCTTCCCACTGAGTATGATATTCTCACTAACAATAGTGCTCCAGAGCCTTTTTCATTTCTTTCTGGTTTTTTTCCTGGTTTTTTTTTTTTATACCTATCATCTGGTGGAAGAGAATTGTGTGAAGCAAAGAAGCAAAACACGTGTTCCCTAAAATCCCCCTTTTAATGTTAAAGCCTGGGCATCCTTCCACTGATGGGCCAGCTCTATACCTCCACTGCAAGTCAAGTAACAGGTTATGCACCTTGATTTCAGGAAGAAGAGGAAGGGTAAGTGCTGTGAGGAATTCTATAGCAAGCTATGAAGTCAGGTCACGATGAGTGCAGGATCACTGCCCACAAAGGGGAGGAGCAAGCAGCTGAACAGCCTCAGTTGCAATGGTGTGTCCTCCTCCAGTGCTGGGTGAGAGTACAGATGGATGAGGTTCTTGGAGGACAGGCACAAATTCTATGGGAGTGCAAACCTGACCTGAGATATATGAAGGGTCTGGCCCAGGACTGGAAGCACACTCTAACCTTGAGGAGGGGTAAGACTCACTGGCCAATCAAGGACCCCAGGCAGACCTGCCAGTCAGACTGAGAGATGGGTTCTTCCTGGAGTCTTGCTGAAGTGTGTTTTGGCTGTGCACACTTGAACGGTTCTCTGTGTCCTGCTTTAAGTGCTGCTCTTGGGTGCTGTGTGGTGGCCTCAAGTCAGTTCTGTTTCTGAGACATGTTGAGTGCTGGGTCTCTGCCCGTCATGAGGAGAATGTGGATGAGCAGTGGAGCTGGGGTGGTGGGTCCTCCCTGGGGCTGGATGGGAAGCCTCAGTCAGATGTGGCCAGATGTGACTACATGTGAGGTCCCTTGTATGCTCCTCACACCCTACATAAAGCTGTGACCTCTGATTAACTTCACTGTCATGGCTGAATCTGCTCAAAACATTTGAGCCAGGCTTTGCTTATATTAATAACGCAGGTTGGATGCTAAACTTGGAGAGTGCCATTTCCTCCTAAATCTACAACTTCTGCTCTTAGCCATTACCACTTATGTATAAGATCCATGTGGAGTTTAGTTTTTGTAACATTGAAAAGGCATCTCCTGTGTTGGCTAGAACTCCAAAATTAAATTGAGATATAGAAAAGTAGATTTGAATATGTAAAGGATTTACCATGCTTAGGGAATAGTGACAGTAAGTAGTGTTTTGCTAATGGAGTACTGAGTTAAAAACACCCCACGGATAGTATGCTATGCAGACCGGTTAGAGACTGGAATGCTAGGGTTCACATGTTTTCTAACCAAGTGTGTCTAGATATAAAGCTCCAAACCATAACAAGGTAGACAACTCTGATGTACAGCCCAGCCACTGCACTATGATCACAGCAAAACTACAGGGTAGTAACAAGCTGTTCAAAGTGTCATTACAGATTCACAAGCAACAGTAAGGCCTGGTGTGCCTGAAGCCCCAATTTTCTAGTTGAGAAAAGCATAGTTATGACACATGGGAAAGACTACACTGGGTGACAGCCATTTGAGAAGGAAAAAAAAAACTATGTACTTGCAGGGAGGAGCCTAGCATGGCTGTCCTCTGAGAGGCTCTAAGAGAGACTAACTGAGACAGATACAGATACTTAGTCAACCATTGCACTCAGGTCAGAGTTAGGGGAAGAGTTAGAGAAAGGATTGAAGGAGCTGTGGGAGATGCCAACAGTATCAAGTAACCCAGACTCCTGGGAACTCTCAGAGACTAAGCCATCATCCAAAGAGCATATGTGCGCTGGTACATGGCCACAGATGCATATGTAGTAGTGGACTGCTTTGTCTGTACTACATGGGAGACTATATATCTAAGCCTATAGAGACTTGATGTCCCAGAGAAGTAGAATGGGGGAGGGAAGGTTGTGGTGGTTGAGTGGGTGGATAAGAGTGATTAGGTGATAGAGCACACACTCAAAGTCAAAGGAGATGGGGAACCAGATAGTGGGGCAGCATGTGAAATCCTAATAAATAAAACAAAACAATGAGAGAGAGAGAGAGAGAGAGAGAGAGAGAGAGAGAGAGAGAGAGAGAGACTGTTGTGAGGGACAGCCTTATGGAACAAAACAAGTCTTTCAATGAGGCCATCATGTATGGAGAATGACATAGCTCCTTCTCAAATCCAGGAACATACTTGGAAGAGACAATAACAGTCTGGGGTCTAAGCCTTGGAAGGTTTTCCTTAGGCCCCAATGTATTGAGAATAAAATAGAGCTCCTTTTCTAAAGCCAGGAATATGCCTGGGAGAGGTGGTAATGGTCTAGGGCCAGTGACTTCAGGACATTTTTACAACCTGAGAACCCAACTCTGTCCACCATATGGGGCTGCGGTTATCAGTCCTCAGGACACTATAGTCTTGGGCAGTAATGTGCTCGAAATAAGGTCTATTCTCCTTGTACAGCATTGTTTACATAACTTCCCCCAAGTTTGCCCTATGGTATGATAGTTTCTGCTGCCTTCATACAAAGCAACTTCTTCCTTTTTTCTCTCTATAAGTAGTATGCATGATGCTATTA
Source organism: Apodemus agrarius (assembly GCA_964023405.1). NCBI lineage: Eukaryota > Metazoa > Chordata > Mammalia > Rodentia > Muridae > Apodemus > Apodemus agrarius. The sequence continues at coordinate 176,227 of CAXIEO010000019.1, forward strand.
AGAGCTATACTTAGTATAATATATGGATTATCTAAGACACCTGCAACACATTTTTTTTTACATTCTAACTTCTATTTTTTCTCTTTTTCATCTTCAGGGTCATTTGACTTAGAACTCTGACACTAAAGAATGACCCTTTGCATTAGGACACTCGTGTTCTTAAGAAATAGCTTCAGGGATATCTTTGCTGTATCAATCTCCCATCTGCCTAATTGGCAACACTTGTAGTATCCTGTCCCTATTTAATTGCCCAAAGTATAACATGGGGCATGAAACTAAAAGAGTATTAACCAGAGCTGAATTCATGCTGTCATTAAAGATATTTGTTAAGTAATCTTTAAATGTGTGTAGAATGATTTCTCCCTGGGAAGGCATATTAATTCTAAGACAGTTGTATCTTCATCCTTTTAGAAAAAATAATGATTGCAAAATATGTTCTCTTGACTCAGGTCACTTTGCTGCCAGTTTTATGCTCTCCAGGAATATGACCTTGCTTTACTCTTGATCAAACTTCCTAAATTCTTTGGTTAAAAGGCTGTACCACAACAGTTCTAAAAGTACACATTGGAGTCATGTAGTGACCTATCCATTGCAGCAACAGGGAAAGGATTTGCATGTAAAGCATGGCTTTTACCTACATAAAAGAACATGAGGAACTGGTTAGTGTGTGCACTGCACAGTGAAACTGGATCGGCAATAGGTTCACAACAGATTAAATTTTAAAGGAGCCAGATGCAGGTGAGACAATTAACAAGAAAGACCTGATACAAGCAGACTGAGTGATTTTGTAATTTCCCAGCTTGTATTAATTCATGTATGTGAAAGGAAACAGATCAGAATGCAGGGTTGTAAAATTTGGGTAGGTTAAGTTGAGCAGTGAATGTTTAATTACCACTGAGGGGACTCTTCTGTGAAGACATGTGGAGCTCATTGATATAGTTAAGTCAGGTCAGAAATTTGAGACCCAAACAATTGGCTGTGATTTGTTTTCAGCAGTAACATTGCACATAGGGATAAGGTTAAATACTGTCTTATTAATGTCATTCCCTCTACCAGGGAATGTCTGCTCTTTTTTAAAGTTTACATACATATTTGTTTTTTAAAACATATTTATCGTTAAAAAACATCAATTGTTGGTATTACTTTTTGTATTTTATTTTCTTCGTCACTGCTCTAATCTCTTATATGTTTCTATTATCGAAAGTTTCTTCATCATTAAGAATTTCATTCCTTTTGCTCAGAGGCTTTGGTATTTTAAATCTGGAGTCCCCCGATATGATGTCACAGTATCAGGCTTTGTCAGTGGATCCAAGGGTCAGCACTTGGACAGGGTGATGGGGTCAGGGGTTGCATGGTCAGAAGTTACAGGTTCAGGGATTGCAGAGGCATCAGCTAACAAAATATCCATGTAATGAATAATTTACACGGAATAGTTCAAAGTCCTAAAACGCCTTGTATGGATGAAGCAACAAAATTATTTGTTTACACAGTGCAAGTCTATTAGCAATTCCCTGAGGTGAACTATTCCAATGACATCGAACAGTCAGCACCTAAGAGGGAGTTAGGAGGGGGCAATAAAAAGAAGGTGGGCAGGATCAGGTGCATAAAGAGAAGTGAGAGATAGACAGAGGGTCAGGAAATAATATATGTATGTCATACTGGAGGATGCCAAACACCCCAGGAGAAGGCTTAGCCTCTAGAAAGTCCCAAATACCAGGGAAGTGGGAGATTCCCAGGGATCAAGGGGAATGATATCAGCCAGAGTATCCAAAATAGTGGATACAATCCTGTAGAGACCACTTCCAATAGATATACACAGGTACCATTTGAGAGGCAGGGCCACCCGTTAATATCATCACCATGTGTCTTATCATACCACCATGAATTACAGCAGGATATCAAAAAAACAAAACAAAACAAACAAACAAACAATAAAACCAGAAAGAACACAAGGTTTACAAACTCACAGAAGCTGCACACCACAGTACTGAATGAAAAATAGGTTAAAGCAGAAATAGAGGATGAAATTATAAATTTTCTTGAATTCAATGAAAATGAATATGCAACATGCACAATTCTATTTAACACAAGGAAATGAAAGTGGTGCTTATAAGAAAGTTAATAGCACAAATGCCTATATAAAAAAATTGGAGCCGGGCGGTGGTGGCTCACGCCTTTAATCCCAGCACTTGGAAGGCAGAGGCAGGCAGATCTCTGAGTTCGAGGCCAGCCTGGTCTACAGAGTGAGTTCCAGGACAGCCAGGGCTATACAGGGAAACCCTGTCTCAAAAAAACAAAACACAGACATTATGTCTTCCATTGTCTAGTGTAGGGAAGTGCAGTCTCATATGAAACATTGAGCCAGGAATTGAGCATGCTATTGTTCATATACTATTGTAGGTTAGTCATGTTTACAAAATCTCTGCAAATTTCCTGTGATTCTGGTTATCTGGTGAACATGTCATTATGCTAAATCCAATAATGCCTGGAATAACACAGAACCCATTCTGTTCAATATCAGTACCTATGCAGATAATCAATGATTTAAAGTGCTTATCTCTAGACTGATAATTAGTCCCTGGCAGTCAATAACATTAAAGGAAACATTGCTCATTGACGATTGAGAAGTTTTTCAAACATTTCACTCAAAGGAATGAAATAATTTAGGTGTCATTTATGAGTGAGCATTTTATTTGTAATATTGGCATATAAATTCTATTAGACATTAATGTCCAGTTGGTATTTGTTTTGAAAGTGCACTGTCTTCAACTATATTGCAACAACACATTTTTGTAACTTGGATAGATCACAATGAGTGACACAGATGGAGCATTTAATTTGATTTGTAATTTTTTGAACTACCTTATGTTTTTACCCATAATATCTGCACTGAGTGTAGTGAACTATTTTTTCCTTCTCCTTCTCCTCCTCCTCCTTCTTTTTCTTCTTCTTCTTGTTTTTTAAATGTATTCTTTAATCTATTTTTACAGTCCTGTTTTTATTCCCATCATCTCTGACTGTTCCATATTCCACTCCTCCCCCACGATAACCCATCTCCAAGAGGATGTCCCCAACCAACTCCCACCCCAACAGCCCTGCCCACACAATGGGACCCCAAGTCTCTTGATGATTAGGCACATCTTCTCTGACTGGCTTCAGACCCAGCAGTCCTCTGCTGTATAGTACTGTAGGCCTCATATCAGCTGATGTATGCTGGCTGGTTGGTGACTCAGTGTCTGAGAGTGTGCCAGGTTAACTGAGACTGCTGGTCTTCCTATAGGGTCGCCCTTCTCCTCAGCTTCTTCCAGCTTTCCCCTAATTCAACCACAGGGGTCATCTGCTTCTGTCCATTGCTTGGGTGCAAATATCTTTTTCAGATGCTTGCTAGGCCTTCCGGAGTGCAGTCATGAAAGGCCCTTCTCTGTAACACCATAGACTCAGTAACAGTGTCAGGCCTTGGGGCCTCCCTCTGAGCTGGATCTCAATTTGGGCCTGTAACTGGACCTCCTCATCCTCAGGCACCTCTCCACTTTTGTTCCTGCTCTTTTTTTAAACAGGTACATTTGTGGGTCAGAGTTTTTGACTATTGGATGACAACCCCATCCCTCCACTTGATGCCCTGACATTCTACTGTCGGTGGATTCTACAAGTTCTCTCTCCTCTCAGTAGGGATTTCATCTAAGTGTCTCTCACCTTCAAGGTCTTTGGTACATTCTAGAGGGTTTCCCCACCTCCTGCTTTCTGAGGCTGCCTATTTTGAATCATTCTGCTGGCACTTAGAACTTCATTCCTGTTTCCCTCAACACCTGATAAGATTTTCCCTCTTCCCCTCCTTATTTCCTTTCCCACCAAAGGCCCTCGGCACTCCCATGAATGGTTTCTTCTTCCTCCCAAGTGTTATTGCACTCTTTGGCTTGTTAGCCACCTTGAGTTCTGTATCCTGGGAATTTTGTAATTTTTTTCCTAATATCTATTTAATAGTGATCATATAGCATGCATATGGTTTTGGGTCTGAGTTACCTGACCCAGGATGATATTTTCTAGTTCCATTCATTTGCATGCAAAATTCATTATATCCTGATTTTAAATAGCTTAGTGCTATTCCTTGTGGAAATAAACCACATTTGCTGTATTCATCATTCTGATGTGGGAAATTTGGGTTGTTGACAGCTTCTGGATACCACAAATAAGGGTAATATGAGCATAGTGGGACACATGACCCTGTGTTAGGGTAACTTATTGGTATATGCTCAAGAGAGGTAGAGCTGGGTATCCAGGTAGATCTATTTCCAATATTCTGAGAAACCTCACAATTGAGTTCCAGAGTGTTTTTACCTTTTGCAATCCCACCAGCAATGGAGGAGTGTTCCTCTTCTCCACATCCTCACCAAAATGTGTTGTCACCTGAGTTTTGAACTTAGCCATTCTGATTTTTTAGGTGGAATCTCAGGGTTATTTTGATTTTCATTTCCCTGATGACTAAAGATGGTGAACATTTATTTAGATGCTTGTCAGCCATTCAAGATTCCTATGTTGTGAATTATCACTCCTGTGTGTGAAAAGTTCCACTGGAAGGAAACTTTATTGTTCAAAGGCTTCCTGGATCCTTGGAAAGTTTGACTTTGATCCTTGGAAAGTTTCAACAAGGTGATGATGTGGACACAGTTAGAAATTGTGTCAGTGAATTGTATCCAGTGACTTGCAGAGGGACATCCGCTAAAAGTACAATCTTAGCTACTTGATACACACAGGACAGTGTATGACAGAGTCCAAGTCAGGAAGAGGCAGTCTCAAGTTTATAGTCACTAAAACCCACAGACCATGTACAGTGTGGACCACAGCACACCAGTGACATGAACATATTATCTGAACAAGGCTTCTGCTTACATTGTCTTCAGGATCAATACACAGACCAAATCAGGAATATATTTAATCCTGCTCTATCCCAAATTACATAGTTCTTCAGAGATCCACAGTTAATTTATGTGATCAAAGATTGATGTTAAATGTTCAACCAGATCCAGAGAAAATGCTGTGTGCTTTCTTTTTTCTTTCTTTCTTTTTATTAGTCATTTTATTGATTTCCATTTAAAGTTTTATCCCCCTTCCACGTTTCTCCTCAACAACCCTCCCATCACTCCCCCCCCTCCAGCCTCTATGAGAGTGCTCCCCTGCCCACCCACTAACTCCTGCTCAGCACCCCAGCATTCCCCTACCCTGGGTCATCTATCCTTTATAGGACCAAGGGGCTGCTCTTCCAGTGATGCTAGAGAAGTCTATCCTCTGCTACATATCCAGGTAGAGCCATGGGTCCCCCCATGTGTGCTTGGTGGTTGGGGGATTAGCACCCTGGACTCTACCATCCAATCCTCAATACTGATGAGAAATTAATCTTAATATTTGACTTCCAAATTATGATCTTCCTCCCTGATCCTGAGTTTTTCTTCAATGTAATAAGTTCTGCTGACACATCTATTCTACTTTACCTTTGTTTTCTTACATCGTTTTTGCTCATTTTACATGGCGGTAGTGGCTGTGTGGAAGTGTTGTTTAGAAATATCTTCTAAGTATCTTAGAAGTAAATGGTGCCTGTGAAGCAACACTGTGACCTAATATATAAGCTTCACTTATACAATCTTTCTACCCCCTATTCTGGCATGTATTTTAGAATCAACACTGACCATCAAAGACTTTAGTGATGACTGTACAATCACGGACCTCTTTCAGTGGATTTAGACTGAAAGAAAGCAGAGAGTGTGTAGGCAACTGATTGTCTTGTGCGATAATATGTGTTTTAATGAGATGAACCAGTTTAGTATTTTGCACTGGATATTGTTTTACACTTAAAAGTCAATGTTTTCCATATGTATGACTTCCGGTTCTGGGATAAGCTGTCCTAGAGTGCTGAGACTTGTATCTAGAGGAATGTGAATGGAGAGTAAAGTTAAATATACTTTGATATATTTGATCTTCAGGATCAATAAACAGACCAAATCAGAAATACATTTAATCCTGCTCTATCTCAAATTATACAGTTTTTCAGAGATCCACAGTTAATTTATGTGATGAAAGATTGACTTTAAAGATTCAACCCCATTCAGAGAACATGCTGTGTGTTTTCTCTTTCCTTTCTTTCTTTTTATTGCTTATTTTATAAATTTACATTTAAAGTTTTATTCCCCTTCCACGTTTCTCCTCAACAACCCTCCCATCACTTCCCCCTCTCTATATTTAAATAAAATATAAATATTTTAAATAAAGTTAAATATAAATACTGAGTAAAGTTGTCTTTAAAGATTCAGTGATGGGGCCGCCCACTGATTTCACAAATTTATCAACCATCATTGCTCCTGTCTAAAGGAAATACAGGCACAAAGAGTAGAGCAGGGACTGAAGCAAAGACCATGCAGAGATGCTCCTCATGGGGATCCATATCATACACAGCCATCCAAACCCAGGCCTATTGCTGATTATAAAAAGTACTTGCAGCCGGGCAGCGGTGACGCACGCCTGTAATCCCAGCACTCTGGGTGGCAGAGACAGGCAGATTTCTGAGTTCGAGGCCAGCCTGGTCTACAGAGTGAGTTCCAAGATAGCCAGGGCTATACAGAGAAACCCTGTCTTGAAAAAAAACAAAATATAAAAGTACTTGCAGGCTCTGCCAGAGCTTGACCAATACAGATGCAGATTATCGCAGCTGAGCATCAGACTGAACACAGGGACCACAATGGAGGAATTACGGGAAGGATTTAAGAATCTGAAGGGGTTTGCAACTCCATAGGACAAACAGCAATATCAACCAACCAGACACCGCAGAGCTCCCTGGGACTAAACTTCCAGCCAGAGTTTACACATGGAGGGGGCAATGGCTCCAGGTGCATATATAGGAGAGGATGACGTCATCTGGTGTCAGTGGGAGGGAAAGGCCTTGGTCTTCTGAAGGCTCAATTTCACACAGTGAAGGGGAATGTTTGACCAGGGAAGTAGGAGGGCATGTGTGAGTGGGGGACCATCTTCATAGAAGCAGTGCGAGGGGAGATTGCCCTGCAGGAGGAACAATTCTATATACCAACTAGACTCCCCCCAGAGCTCCAGGAACTAAACCACCAACCAAAGAGTACACATGGAAGGACCCATGGCTCCAACTGCATATGTAGCAGAGGATGGCCATTTCAGACATCACCGAGAGGAGAGACCATTGGTCTTGTGAAGCCTCAATTCCCCAGAATAGGGGAATGCAAATCAGGAAATTGTGGGGGAGGCACCAGAGGGAGGGTGTTGGGATAGGGGTAAAATGGAAAGTGGATACCATTTGAAATGGAAATAAATCAAATTAATTAAAGCAACAACAAAATAAAACACCATACATTATTTTGGGTTTCGTTATGGCACACTAACACAAATGTAGCATGTAACTTGCTGGTATCTGCACTGCCACCACCATTATCTGTTGCATCTTTTGTATATCTGGTTAGTGACTCATTCATCAGATCAATCAACCTCCTTTGCCATTCATGACATTCTGTGTTCATGATCAGTTTCTAATTCAAGAATCATATTTTCTTCTATATTTTCATACTACCAGCTTCACATGATATATCCATTCCCAATTCCTTCATGCCATTCAGTTTTCAAATAATACCTCTCCTACTTTCTTTGTGCAAAGATATGAAAACACACACACACACACACACACACACACACACACAAACACATGCTGATAAAAAAGCACACTTACATCAAGACTCAAAACTGTTGAATTTCCTCAGTCAGTCTTTAGTTTGAAATAATGTCCTCCCGTTTTATCCTCAATTATTGTTAACAAGAACATATACATGTAGGTTGGAGAAATTTATCTTATGTGTATGCCATGTCTGTATCTAATATAAATATGAGAACGGTGGACCAAGAAATCTTATTTCTGTTATATCATCCTTGTTTCAGTATTTCTGCATTACATAAGTACTATTTACTTAACATTTATTAGATTGGTTTATGAGATTTATTCTAAATGTTTTTATCGAATCATGGATATTCACTGAATTAACACTTAAAATTTTAAGAATGCAGTTTAAATGGCAATAATGAATATCCAATTTTAAAGTAAAATAGCTAAGTTATGTGATATGATTTCTTTATTTACTAATTGTTAAAATGCATCAATTCATCTTGAATATTATAATTAATCATAAAAAGACATTCATAGAAAATTATTGTTTACTTCTAGAGAAATCCAGCAGAATTTTGTATAAGTTAGAGTATACTCCTACATGTACTGCCTCTCATACTATAATAATTTGCAAGATGTCACTCAAAATTTTCATGCTCAGAATATCATTTGGTGTCTGTTTTCTACCCTTTCCCATAGTGAGGATAGATTCACAAGCTATCTCAAATACGATTTTATTTTTGATACTTAATATACCAGCCATACTCATGTACTCTTCCATAATGTTAAAAGTTGAAGTAAAATCAAAGTACTATATTAAAAGATGTTAAAATTATTAATGTCAGCTTTGTCTTTACAAAAATCAATAATCATCATGTTTGGTTAATTCACAAATATTTCTACTTGATGCCTTCATTTTATTATGAAGTACTGTTGGGTAATTTCAAATGCTTTTCTTTACCTTATACATCCTTCTGCTGCTTACAGTTAATAAACATCTACATCAAAGATATACATTATCTCAGAATAAAAAGCTGGAAATTTTTTTGACACAAATGGACCTAAGGAGCAAGCTGGTGGAGCCATTCCATGTGGTAACAAAATAGACTTCAAACAAAACCAAAATGAAGATGGATGTGATGTATTCATCAAATTGTTTTCTTTCTTACATTGTTTGCCACAAACACAAAGGTAGCAAGTTTTGTAAAAGAAATACATGTAAAGTTTAATCACAAATTGACCTTCCCACATTGATAGCAGGGGGATTCAGCACATTATTCTGAACAGTGGAATTTAAGAGAAATATGGAAAAATAATATATGTACCAAATACATTCAAAAAATGATTTAAGAAATATGCTAAGAACATTACATATTATCACAAAATAATAAAATTAATTCTTGTCAGGCATGGCTTTTTCTCCCAATATACTGCATACAGCCAAATCCTACACATACAGAAAATTTGAAAAATCATTTATATTAACATTCTGGCATGAATATCTACAAAGTTTCAAGAATAACAGAATATACAGAAACCTTTCAAACAGGTAAGCTGAGCAATTGTTGTAAGTATTAGAGCCAGAAAAAAAGAAATGAAATTATAGACTTACTATAATTAATTGAAAATAAATTAAAACTTATGGGGCAAAATAAAGATGGGATAAGAGGAACCTTCATTTTCTTTTTCCTATGTTATCATTATCATTTACCAAACCATTTTTACATTTTAACACGTTTTTCCTTAAATTTCTTCAATATTTTAAGAAATATTTTCCATGTAAATCTTCAATTTTATTGTAAAGTGTTTCTACTGACCTCTATATTTAGTTTTACAAAGTTTTCTGTCTTTCATATTATCTGTATAATTTTCCCAGAAAATTTTCAACTTTAACAATGCTCTGTATATACTTCTTCAATTTTATCAGAAATATATTCAAAGTAAATCTTAAATTTTATCATAAAGTATGTTAGCTGCAAAACGTTTAAAAACACCCAAAGAATACACTGTTTAAGGCACATTAAAATTAAGACAGAAAATTATACAGATAAATTGTTAGGCATAAATACATTTCCAAATTAATTGAAAGTGGAATTATAAACATTTTATGATAAAGTTGAAGATTTTTTATGGAAAATAATATGGATACATTTGTTGACTTAAAAGACATTTCTAAATTAATTGAAGGTGGATGTAAACACATTTTCTGGTAAGTTGAATGAATTAAGTGGAAAATATTTCTGATAAAATTGAAGAAGTATACAGAAAAGCTTGTTAGAATTGACGTTTTTCATGGCACATTATCCAGAAAAAGTGGTAGACATAAAAATATGGCTAGATTAATTGAAAAGCATTTAGAAATATTTTATGAAAAATATCAAAGAATTACATAAAAATTATTAAAAATTGAAGAAAAGTAGAAGAAATATGAAAATTTAAAATTGAAGATTATAATGTAAAAATATACAGATAAATTGGTAAGTATAAATATATTTCTAAATTAATTGAAAGGAGTTATAAATATTTGTTGACACTATTACAGAATTACATGGAAAATATTTCTGTAAAATTGAATAAATATATAGAAAAACAAATTAAAATATACTAGTGTCATGAAAATTTATACAGATAAAAGAGTAGACATAAAAATGTTTGCTAAATTAATTGATAAAGGAAGTAGAATCATTTTATTGTACAATTAAAGATTTACCTGGAAAATATTTATGATAAATTGAAGACATTTTTAGAAAAACGTGTTAAAACACAAAAATATCATAGAAAAGTATACAGATATAATGGAAGGCATGAAAGTATTTCTAAATTAATTGAAAGTATAAATATAAATATTACTGACACAATTAGTGATTTACATGAAAAATATTTTGATAAAATTGAACACGTATATCAAAAAATATGGTAATTTCCCGATTTTCAAGGAATATTTTACAGATAAAATGGTAGACTTAAAAAAAATTTCTACATTAATTTAAAAAAGAAATTAGAATAATTTTATGCTAAAATTAAAGATTTTTATGAAAAATTATAGAGATGAAATTGTAGACATAATAAATCATTAGTAATTAATTGAAAGAATAATAAAAATTGACTAAATTTAAGATCCATATTATCTGATAAAATTGAAGATAGATGGAAAATTTATGATAAAGAATTATGATAAAGTAAATATTCTGATAAAATTTATAAAACACAGAAAAACATGTTGAAATTGAAGATTATCATGGAAAATTATACAGATAAAATTATAGGAATAGAAATATTTCCAAATAAATTTAAAGTGGAATTATAGGTATTTACTGAAATAGTGATTTACATGAAAAATATTTCTGATAAAATTGAAGAAATATATAGAAAAAGGGTTAAAATTGAAGAAATTTATGAAAAATAATTATGGTAAAATGGTAAACATTGATATATCTCTACTAATAGACAAATCAAGTAAAAAACTTTTCTGATAAAATTGAAGAATTTCATGGACAAAATTTTATGAGAAAATGTTTATATTTCCTCCTTCAAATAATTTATAAATATTTTTCTGTCAACCAATTTAACAGTATTATCTTCCATGGAAATCAAAAATTAAAAATTTTCTATATATTTCTTCAATTTTATCAGAAATCCTTTCTATGTAAATCTTCACTTTTATCAGAAAATGTTTATAATTCACATTTAATTATTTTAGAAATATTTTCTGTCAACCAATTTAACTTTAATAATTTTAAGTAGAAAATGTCTCTACTTAATGTTTAATTAGTTTAGAAATGTTTTCTATGTCTACCATTTATTTTAATTTATTATTTCCATGAATTCTATTTTAACACTTTTCTCTATGGTTCTATTTTATCTGAAAAATTTTCCATCAACATCTTAAATTTCCTCAGAATATTTTTCTATGTGCTTGGTCAATTAGTATAGAAATGTTTTCTATGCTAACCATTTACCATTATTATTTTTCATCAAAGCCTTCAATTTTAACACATTTTCTCAGTACTTACTCAATTTTTTTCTATACCTTTCTTCAACTTTATCAATAATATTTTCTATGTAAATCTGCTATATCAGAAAAAGTTTCCAATTACTTCTTCTATTATTGTAGAAATGTTTAATATATCTACCATTTTGTCTGTATTGTTACATGAAAATCTTCAATTTTAAAATATTTTTGTATATATTTCTTCAATTTTACAAGAAATATGTTTGATGTAAATCTTTAATTTTATCAGAACAATATTTGACTCAATTCTTAAATAAGATTGGAAATATTTTGTATGTCTACTATCTTTATCTGTATAATTTTTCATGGGAATCTTCAATTTTAACACATTTTTGTATATATTCTTCAAATTTATCAGAAATATTTTCCATCAAAGTCTTTATATTTATCAGGAAATTTTTCAATGTGCTTGGTCAAACAGTAATTATTTATTTTCTATGTTTACTATTTTACAATAAATTCAATTTTAATATTTTTTCTATATATTTCTTCAATTTTATCAAAAATGCTATAAATATAAATCTTCATCTGTATTGGAAAATGTTTCTTACCACTTCATAAATTGTAGAAATTATAATTTTTCTGTAAATTTTTAATGAAAAAAATTTAATTTTAATGTTTTTACTACATATTTTTTCAATTTTATCAAAAATATTTTCCAACAAAACCTTCAATTTAAGCAATAAGGGCTTCTATGTGCTTGGTCAATTTGGAAAGATATATTTTGTATGTTTTCTATTTTACCATTATTATTTACCAACACGCTCTTCTATTTTAAAAAAATTATCTCTATATATCTTCAGTATTTTCAGATATACTATCCATGTAAATTTTCAATTTTATCCTAAAATGTTTGTACTTACATCTTTGTTTAGGTTAGAAATGTTTTCTATGTCTTCCATATCTGCATAATTTTCTCAGAAAATCTTCAATTTTACCAAATTTTCTACATATTTCTTCAATTGTATCAGAAATGTATTCAACGCAAATCTTCAATTTTATGAGAAAGTGTGTTAGATGCGAAAAGTTTAAAAATACACATACAATATACTGTTTATGGCATATTAAAAGGCAACCTGTGTGTATCTTTAATTAACAATCCCAAAACATTTGGGCAGTTGAAGTGAAGACGTAAACACCCACTGAAAACAGGAAACCATCACATCATATGGACATCTTATATAAGTGTATCATGATGCTTGTCTGGATATGGTTCCTTTATGGTCAAGTTAGCTAAATAAAATTAATTTTATGAGCCGGGCGTGGTGGTGCACGCCTTTAATCCCAGCACTTGGGAGGCAGAGGCAGGTGGATTTCTGAGTTCGAGGCCAATCTGGTTTACAGAGTGAGTTGCAGGACAGCTAGGGCTATATAGCGAAACCCTGTCTCGAAAAACCAAAAAAAAAAAATGTATTTTATGACTGAATCTACTGAAGATGTGATTCTTGTTACCAAATTGTTTAATTTTGAGATTGTAATTAGGATTTTAACCATCAAAGTCAAAATATATCTTTTCCATGAGAATATGAAATTTATAACTATATGGACACATATATATGGATCACAGCTATATACTTCCCATGCAAGGAAGGACTCTAGAGACCAGGCTAGAGATCACTGTCCATGTTCAGGCTTGGTGGTCATTATCTCTCTCCAGAAAACACCTATCTCCTGGATAATAGGAGCTGTGATCTGCATAGAGTCACGGGGTATTGTTAGATTTGAGACATTTAGACCACACTTGGAGGCAGATGGGTGTCGTACACTGTGGTTAATTCAGTTATAGAATAGTTTGAAAGTGGCTGAGGAACAGAGGATAGCTGTTTAGGAAATGAAGAATTTGGACATTTTTTGACAAGTTTGGATACACTAATGTTGGGGAGTTTCTGGGGAGACATATCTCTCACAGCCTGACTTACAGAGCATGGAATACAGAGATATACTATACACTTTGTTTTCATCTCTTGGTCAGAGTGTCAAATCTGAGTAATCTTGTTTTCCTGATCCTTCTCCGCAAGCATCATCTCCAAACAAGACCATCCTGAGAATGTCCCTCCCGTCCTGAATATCCACATGCTGAAGGCGTCCCTGGAATTGCCTTCTCACAAGTTCATGTGGCCAAAGCCTAGGAAGAAAGTGGACATCTCAAGTCTTCTGCTGCCAACTTGATGGGCTGGCTCTTCTCTCCATCCTGTCCCAGGTCTCCACAGTTAACACATTTGGAAATAAAGCACACCACTTTCCCATTGTTCTGACACTGACAAATCTCAGTGGCTGAGACCTCTGGGTTTTGAAAGGGAGGTGATCAACATTTGTGTCCCAGGAGAGTCTCCCGGGATGGGCTCCTCATCTTCTGTTCAATAGAGGGAAAACATATACAGGAAGACAAATCCTGGTCTTCATGACATACACCATCCCTTGTCTGAACATTGTAGTGTATCCTGGAGAGCTCTAGGCATCCCCTGTGATGTCACCAGTGATATCACAACACCCACTGCTCTCAGAGCTTTCAATTAGTCCCTAGAGAGTTCACCCATATTTATGTCTGCAAGGAGGAGGAGGAGTCTACTTGAGAGTGAGAATGGGGAGCTTAGAGAACTAAGAGAGAGGCCAAAGGAAGCTGGCTTTCCATCTCACTGTCAACCAGCAAGGAAGATGTGGTCCAGGGAAAGGCATAGTGCATCATGGAACAAAGGTGTGATAATTTGCCCACCTTTGTATTTCTTGAGAATGTAGGATCCAGGGCTGTGCCTTTTGGCTTGAGAATATAACTATTTCTTATTTATAAGGTGCTGCTAGTGTTGAAGTCTGTGAACCACACTTTATTATTTTTAATTTGATATTTTATTTATTTACATTTCAGATGTTATTCCCTTTCCTGGTTTCCCCCTCTGCAAATCCCCTTTCCTATCTCCCCTTACCCTGCTCGTATGTGGTTGCTCCCCCACTTATTCACCTACTCTTACTTCACACTGCACATGATAGCCGAGCAAAATGTTTTAAAATTCTATTTGTTAAGAGAAAATATGGAAACAGATTTAACGTTTTGGGAATTTGGGAGGTGCAATGCCTGAAAAGGACAGGATTAAAGTTTCATTCTTGGAGGATGGACAATATCTGACACTGTTTGTTACGCAGATCATACCAGGAGTATTCCATGGAGAATTAGCCATGGGTACAGTGTCCTCCTAAGCTGTCATTCTATGTGGAAACCACAAAAACCTTCCTGTAGGGACAGTCATTCTGACAGACCACCAAAAGATAATATTAATTAAAATCCCTATTATTCTGAGGTATTAGGTGTGAAGAATTAATGAACTAAATTAATGTTTAATGTTTAGGTTAACCTAAGTGACTTCATCCTGTCCAGTCATCAACATTCATGCTCTGCCTGGTTTGCATTTAATGGCTCATTAACATAAGATGCCTTATTAGCATACCAGTCTGTGATGGACATGCACGCCCCACCCCATCATTAGCATGAAGTCACCAACCAAGGCTCCTCATTAGCATGTCACCACTCTCCTGCCACAATTCTGAGTTTTCCAGCAGTGAGCCCAGCTGCCTCATTAGCATATGAGAGAGCTCAATACCCACCTTGTTTCCTCATTACCATTCCCTGCCCCATAATTAGCATATGTATCCCCCAAACCCTTTGGTGATGTCATTTGCATCAGATAGCTCATTAGCATGAAGAGCCTCATCTGCATGCTCCACCCACTCAGTGTCTTGCCCAAAGTGTACTCTGCCCTGCCTAGCCCAGGGTGACCTGGTGGGGAGCATGTACATCCTGTGCTATGGGAAGGCATCCTGCTACAGGGAGGGGAAAACGTGAAATCCTGGGAGAAAGGGGAAGGTTAAAGACAGAAATGTGGGCCAGCCTGGGCTATAGGGAGTGGCGGGCAAGCCTGAACTACACAGAATGAAAGAAGCAACAGGAGGATACCCCTATGGTGTGGTTTCTGCATTTAGAGAGGGTACAGCCAAGGCTACAAGGAGAACGATGTGAGCCAGCCTTGGCTATGTGCAATCCACACAGACTGAGCTCTCACACCAAAGGCTACCCTCCTCCTCTCAATAATTATAACCCTCATACGCTTATTCTCCAGACCAAAACTAGACAGAGAAATACTCCAGCTAATGGACAGCATGGACATGAGTCCAGCTGATATTCAGAGAACATTCTACTGAAATGTAAGATAATATACCTTCTGCTCATCCCTCATGAAACTCACTCATAAACTGACCACATAATTAGACACATTGAAAGTCTCTATACATACAAGAAAACTGAAACAACACCATGTGTCTTATCAGACCACCATGAATTACAGCTTCATATTAACAAAACCAGAAAGGACACAAGGCTTACAAACTCACGGACGCTGCACACCACACTACTGAATGAAAAATAGGTTAAAGCAGAAATAGAGGAAGAAAGCAGAGATTTTCTAGAATTCAGTGAAAATGAATATGTAACATGCACAATTCTATTTAACACAAAGAAAATAATAGTGGTGCTTAGAAGAAAGTTCATTGCACAAATTCCTACATTAACAAATAGTAGAGTTCACTTATAGACAATTTAAGAGCTCAATTTAAAGCCCAGAACAAAAAGAAGTGGAAATTTCCCAACTGGGGGCTGAAATCAATAAAACAGAAGGAGAAGAAAACAAGGAATCAATGAATCATGGAGTTGGTCCTTTGAGCATTTTATTAGACAAGACAGGCAGTTCCTTATTGAAAGATATTGAATATCAAAATTACTGAAATATAAAATGAAAATGGAGAGAAAATAACAATGTCAGGGAATGATAAATACCTAGTTTTTAAAAACATGTCCTCCACCAAATTGGATATTCTAAAAGAAATAGGTAATTCCCTGGATAGCAACATTTTACCATAATTAAATCAAACTAGGGTAAACAACTTTTTAAAAGAATATTTATTTATTTATTTATTTATTTATTTTTTAATTTTATTTTCTATATTCTATGTTTACATTCCAAAGGCTTTCCCCTTTCCCAGTTCCCACCCACCATAGTTCCCATAGTTCCTCTCCCCCCCATCTGTTCCCCAATAATTCCCCCTCCCCCCTCGGTTTCTTTACTAAACTGGAAGCAATCTTTACAGGCCCAGGGTCCTCTCCTTTCTTCTTCTTGGGAATCATTTGACTTGCTATTTGTGTCTTGAGTATTTAGGGCTTCTGGGCTCATTAATATCCACTTATCAGTGATTGCATTTCAGGTGCATTCTTTTGTGATTGGGTTAATTCACTCAGGATGATATTTTCCAGGTCTAACCATTTACCTACAAATTGCATGAATTCATTATTTTTAATTGCTGTGTAGTATTCCATTGTATAAATATACCACATTTTCTGTATCCATTCCTCCTTTGAGGGATATTTGGGCTGCTTCCAATTTCTGGCTATTATAAACAAGGCTGCTATAAACATAGTGGAGCATGTGTCCTTATTGCATGCAGGGGAATCCTCTGGGTATATGCCCAGGAGTGGTATGCCAGGGTCCTCTGGAAGTAACATGCCCAATTTTCTGAGGAACCGCCAAACTGATTTCCAGAGCGGTTTTACCATTTTGCAATCCCACCAACAGTGGAGGAGTGTTCCTCTTTCTCCACATCCTCGCCAGCACTTGTTGTCTCTTGAGTTTTTAATCTTAGCCATTCTGACTGGTGTGAGGTGGAATCTCAGGGTTGTTTTGATTTGCATTTCCCTGATGACTAATGATGTTGAACATCTTTTAAGGTGTTTCTCGGCCATCCGAATTTCTTCTGGTGAGAATTCTTTGTTTAGCTCTGTGCCCCATTTTTTGATAGGGTTATTTGGTTCTTTGTGGTCTAACTTCTTGAGTTCTTTGTATATATTGGATATTAGCCCTCTGTCGGATGTGGGGTTGGTGAAGATCTTTTCCACCAGAGAACTTCTACAGCTGATAAACAACTTCAGCAACGTGGCTGGTTATAAAATTAACTCAAGCAAATCAGTAGCCTTCTTGTACTCAAAGGACAAGCAGGCTGAGAAAGAAGTTAGGGAAATAACACCCTTCACAATAGCCACAAACAACATAAAGTACCTTGGCGTAACTCTAACCAAACAAGTGAAAGATCTGTATGACAGGAACTTCAAGTCCCTGAAGAAAGAAATCGAAGAAGACCTCAGGAGATGGAAAAATATTTCTTGCTCCTGGATTGGCAGGATCAATATAGTAAAAATGGCCATCTTGCCAAAAGCAATCTACAGATTCAATGCAATCCCCATCAAAATCCCAAATCAATTCTTCATAGATCTAGAAAGAGCAATTCTCAAATTCATCTGGAGCAACAAAAAACCCAGGATAGCTAAAACTATTCTCAACAATAAAAGGACTTCTGGGGGAATCAATATCCCTGACCTCAAGCAGTACTACAGAGCAATTGTGTTAAAAACTGCATGGTATTGGTACAGCAACAGGCAGGTAGATCAATGGAATAGGATTGAAGACCCAGAAATTAACCCACAGACTTATGGTCACTTGATCTTTGATAAAGGAGCCACAACCATCCGGTGGAAAAAAGATAGCCTTTTCAACAAATGGTGCTGGTTCAACTGGAGGTCAACATGCAGAAGAATGCGAATTGACCCACTCTTATCTCCTTGTACTAAGATCAACTCCAAGTGGATCAAGGACCTCCACATAAAACCAGACACACTGAAACTATTAGAAAAGAAACTTGGGAAGACCCTGGAGGACTTGGGCACAGGGGAAAAGTTCCTGAACAGAACACCAATAGCTTATGCTCTAAGATCAAGAATCGACAAATGGGACCTCATAAAATTACAAAGTTTCTGCAAAGCAAAGGACACTGTCAGAAGGACAAAACGGCAACCAACAAAGTGGGAAAAGATCTTCACCAACCCCACATCCGACAGAGGGCTAATATCCAATATATACAAAGAACTCAAGAAGTTAGACCACAAAGAACCAAATAACCCTATCAAAAAATGGGGCACAGAGCTAAACAAAGAATTCTCACCAGAAGAAATTCGGATGGCCGAGAAACACCTTAAAAGATGTTCAACATCATTAGTCATCAGGGAAATGCAAATCAAAACAACCCTGAGATTCCACCTCACACCAGTCAGAATGGCTAAGATTAAAAACTCAAGAGACAACAAGTGCTGGCGAGGATGTGGAGAAAGAGGAACACTCCTCCACTGTTGGTGGGATTGCAAAATGGTAAAACCGCTCTGGAAATTAGTTTGGCGGTTCCTCAGAAAATTGGGCATGTTACTTCCAGAGGACCCTGGCATACCACTCCTGGGCATATACCCAGAGGATTCCCCTGCATGCAATAAGGACACATGCTCCACTATGTTTATAGCAGCCTTGTTTATAATAGCCAGAAATTGGAAGCAGCCCAAATATCCCTCAAAGGAGGAATGGATACAGAAAATGTGGTATATTTATACAATGGAATACTACACAGCAATTAAAAATAATGAATTCATGCAATTTGTAGGTAAATGGTTAGACCTGGAAAATATCATCCTGAGTGAATTAACCCAATCACAAAAGAATGCACCTGAAATGCAATCACTGATAAGTGGATATTAATGAGCCCAGAAGCCCTAAATACTCAAGACACAAATAGCAAGTCAAATGATTCCCAAGAAGAAGAAAGGAGAGGACCCTGGGCCTGTAAAGATTGCTTCCAGTTTAGTAAAGAAACCGAGGGGGGAGGGGGAATTATTGGGGAACAGATGGGGGGGAGAGGAACTATGGGAACTATGGTGGGTGGGAACTGGGAAAGGGGAAAGCCTTTGGAATGTAAACATAGAATATAGAAAATAAAATTTAAAAAAAAAAAAAAAGCCAAAAAAAAAAAATTTCTACATTAATTTAAAAAAGAAATTAGAATAATTTTATGCTAAAATTAAAGATTTTTATGAAAAATTATAGAGATGAAATTGTAGACATAATAAATCATTAGTAATTAATTGAAAGAATAATAAAAATTGACTAAATTTAAGATCCATATTATCTGATAAAATTGAAGATAGATGGAAAATTTATGATAAAGAATTATGATAAAGTAAATATTCTGATAAAATTTATAAAACACAGAAAAACATGTTGAAATTGAAGATTATCATGGAAAATTATACAGATAAAATTATAGGAATAGAAATATTTCTAAATAAATTTAAAGTGGAATTATAGGTATTTACTGAAATAGTGATTTACATGAAAAATATTTCTGATAAAATTGAAGAAATATATAGAAAAAGGGTTAAAATTGAAGAAATTTATGAAAAATAATTATGGTAAAATGGTAAACATTGATATATCTCTACTAATAGACAAATCAAGTAAAAAACTTTTCTGATAAAATTGAAGAATTTCATGGACAAAATTTTATGAGAAAATGTTTATATTTCCTCCTTCAAATAATTTATAAATATTTTTCTGTCAACCAATTTAACAGTATTATCTTCCATGGAAATCAAAAATTAAAAATTTTCTATATATTTCTTCAATTTTATCAGAAATCCTTTCTATGTAAATCTTCACTTTTATCAGAAAATGTTTATAATTCACATTTAATTATTTTAGAAATATTTTCTGTCAACCAATTTAACTTTAATAATTTTAAGTAGAAAATGTCTCTACTTAATGTTTAATTAGTTTAGAAATGTTTTCTATGTCTACCATTTATTTTAATTTATTATTTCCATGAATTCTATTTTAACACTTTTCTCTATGGTTCTATTTTATCTGAAAAATTTTCCATCAACATCTTAAATTTCCTCAGAATATTTTTCTATGTGCTTGGTCAATTAGTATAGAAATGTTTTCTATGCTAACCATTTACCATTATTATTTTTCATCAAAGCCTTCAATTTTAACACATTTTCTCAGTACTTACTCAATTTTTTTCTATACCTTTCTTCAACTTTATCAATAATATTTTCTATGTAAATCTGCTATATCAGAAAAAGTTTCCAATTACTTCTTCTATTATTGTAGAAATGTTTAATATATCTACCATTTTGTCTGTATTGTTACATGAAAATCTTCAATTTTAAAATATTTTTGTATATATTTCTTCAATTTTACAAGAAATATGTTTGATGTAAATCTTTAATTTTATCAGAACAATATTTGACTCAATTCTTAAATAAGATTGGAAATATTTTGTATGTCTACTATCTTTATCTGTATAATTTTTCATGGGAATCTTCAATTTTAACACATTTTTGTATATATTCTTCAAATTTATCAGAAATATTTTCCATCAAAGTCTTTATATTTATCAGGAAATTTTTCAATGTGCTTGGTCAAACAGTAATTATTTATTTTCTATGTTTACTATTTTACAATAAATTCAATTTTAATATTTTTTCTATATATTTCTTCAATTTTATCAAAAATGCTATAAATATAAATCTTCATCTGTATTGGAAAATGTTTCTTACCACTTCATAAATTGTAGAAATTATAATTTTTCTGTAAATTTTTAATGAAAAAAATTTAATTTTAATGTTTTTACTACATATTTTTTCAATTTTATCAAAAATATTTTCCAACAAAACCTTCAATTTAAGCAATAAGGGCTTCTATGTGCTTGGTCAATTTGGAAAGATATATTTTGTATGTTTTCTATTTTACCATTATTATTTACCAACACGCTCTTCTATTTTAAAAAAATTATCTCTATATATCTTCAGTATTTTCAGATATACTATCCATGTAAATTTTCAATTTTATCCTAAAATGTTTGTACTTACATCTTTGTTTAGGTTAGAAATGTTTTCTATGTCTTCCATATCTGCATAATTTTCTCAGAAAATCTTCAATTTTACCAAATTTTCTACATATTTCTTCAATTGTATCAGAAATGTATTCAACGCAAATCTTCAATTTTATGAGAAAGTGTGTTAGATGCGAAAAGTTTAAAAATACACATACAATATACTGTTTATGGCATATTAAAAGGCAACCTGTGTGTATCTTTAATTAACAATCCCAAAACATTTGGGCAGTTGAAGTGAAGACGTAAACACCCACTGAAAACAGGAAACCATCACATCATATGGACATCTTATATAAGTGTATCATGATGCTTGTCTGGATATGGTTCCTTTATGGTCAAGTTAGCTAAATAAAATTAATTTTATGAGCCGGGCGTGGTGGTGCACGCCTTTAATCCCAGCACTTGGGAGGCAGAGGCAGGTGGATTTCTGAGTTCGAGGCCAATCTGGTTTACAGAGTGAGTTGCAGGACAGCTAGGGCTATATAGCGAAACCCTGTCTCGAAAAACCAAAAAAAAAAAATGTATTTTATGACTGAATCTACTGAAGATGTGATTCTTGTTACCAAATTGTTTAATTTTGAGATTGTAATTAGGATTTTAACCATCAAAGTCAAAATATATCTTTTCCATGAGAATATGAAATTTATAACTATATGGACACATATATATGGATCACAGCTATATACTTCCCATGCAAGGAAGGACTCTAGAGACCAGGCTAGAGATCACTGTCCATGTTCAGGCTTGGTGGTCATTATCTCTCTCCAGAAAACACCTATCTCCTGGATAATAGGAGCTGTGATCTGCATAGAGTCACGGGGTATTGTTAGATTTGAGACATTTAGACCACACTTGGAGGCAGATGGGTGTCGTACACTGTGGTTAATTCAGTTATAGAATAGTTTGAAAGTGGCTGAGGAACAGAGGATAGCTGTTTAGGAAATGAAGAATTTGGACATTTTTTGACAAGTTTGGATACACTAATGTTGGGGAGTTTCTGGGGAGACATATCTCTCACAGCCTGACTTACAGAGCATGGAATACAGAGATATACTATACACTTTGTTTTCATCTCTTGGTCAGAGTGTCAAATCTGAGTAATCTTGTTTTCCTGATCCTTCTCCGCAAGCATCATCTCCAAACAAGACCATCCTGAGAATGTCCCTCCCGTCCTGAATATCCACATGCTGAAGGCGTCCCTGGAATTGCCTTCTCACAAGTTCATGTGGCCAAAGCCTAGGAAGAAAGTGGACATCTCAAGTCTTCTGCTGCCAACTTGATGGGCTGGCTCTTCTCTCCATCCTGTCCCAGGTCTCCACAGTTAACACATTTGGAAATAAAGCACACCACTTTCCCATTGTTCTGACACTGACAAATCTCAGTGGCTGAGACCTCTGGGTTTTGAAAGGGAGGTGATCAACATTTGTGTCCCAGGAGAGTCTCCCGGGATGGGCTCCTCATCTTCTGTTCAATAGAGGGAAAACATATACAGGAAGACAAATCCTGGTCTTCATGACATACACCATCCCTTGTCTGAACATTGTAGTGTATCCTGGAGAGCTCTAGGCATCCCCTGTGATGTCACCAGTGATATCACAACACCCACTGCTCTCAGAGCTTTCAATTAGTCCCTAGAGAGTTCACCCATATTTATGTCTGCAAGGAGGAGGAGGAGTCTACTTGAGAGTGAGAATGGGGAGCTTAGAGAACTAAGAGAGAGGCCAAAGGAAGCTGGCTTTCCATCTCACTGTCAACCAGCAAGGAAGATGTGGTCCAGGGAAAGGCATAGTGCATCATGGAACAAAGGTGTGATAATTTGCCCACCTTTGTATTTCTTGAGAATGTAGGATCCAGGGCTGTGCCTTTTGGCTTGAGAATATAACTATTTCTTATTTATAAGGTGCTGCTAGTGTTGAAGTCTGTGAACCACACTTTATTATTTTTAATTTGATATTTTATTTATTTACATTTCAGATGTTATTCCCTTTCCTGGTTTCCCCCTCTGCAAATCCCCTTTCCTATCTCCCCTTACCCTGCTCGTATGTGGTTGCTCCCCCACTTATTCACCTACTCTTACTTCACACTGCACATGATAGCCGAGCAAAATGTTTTAAAATTCTATTTGTTAAGAGAAAATATGGAAACAGATTTAACGTTTTGGGAATTTGGGAGGTGCAATGCCTGAAAAGGACAGGATTAAAGTTTCATTCTTGGAGGATGGACAATATCTGACACTGTTTGTTACGCAGATCATACCAGGAGTATTCCATGGAGAATTAGCCATGGGTACAGTGTCCTCCTAAGCTGTCATTCTATGTGGAAACCACAAAAACCTTCCTGTAGGGACAGTCATTCTGACAGACCACCAAAAGATAATATTAATTAAAATCCCTATTATTCTGAGGTATTAGGTGTGAAGAATTAATGAACTAAATTAATGTTTAATGTTTAGGTTAACCTAAGTGACTTCATCCTGTCCAGTCATCAACATTCATGCTCTGCCTGGTTTGCATTTAATGGCTCATTAACATAAGATGCCTTATTAGCATACCAGTCTGTGATGGACATGCACGCCCCACCCCATCATTAGCATGAAGTCACCAACCAAGGCTCCTCATTAGCATG
The DNA here is from genome assembly GCA_964023405.1 of Apodemus agrarius. NCBI lineage: Eukaryota > Metazoa > Chordata > Mammalia > Rodentia > Muridae > Apodemus > Apodemus agrarius. Next base: position 200,349 of record CAXIEO010000019.1, read on the forward strand.
TCACCACTCTCCTGCCACAATTCTGAGTTTTCCAGCAGTGAGCCCAGCTGCCTCATTAGCATATGAGAGAGCTCAATACCCACCTTGTTTCCTCATTACCATTCCCTGCCCCATAATTAGCATATGTATCCCCCAAACCCTTTGGTGATGTCATTTGCATCAGATAGCTCATTAGCATGAAGAGCCTCATCTGCATGCTCCACCCACTCAGTGTCTTGCCCAAAGTGTACTCTGCCCTGCCTAGCCCAGGGTGACCTGGTGGGGAGCATGTACATCCTGTGCTATGGGAAGGCATCCTGCTACAGGGAGGGGAAAACGTGAAATCCTGGGAGAAAGGGGAAGGTTAAAGACAGAAATGTGGGCCAGCCTGGGCTATAGGGAGTGGCGGGCAAGCCTGAACTACACAGAATGAAAGAAGCAACAGGAGGATACCCCTATGGTGTGGTTTCTGCATTTAGAGAGGGTACAGCCAAGGCTACAAGGAGAACGATGTGAGCCAGCCTTGGCTATGTGCAATCCACACAGACTGAGCTCTCACACCAAAGGCTACCCTCCTCCTCTCAATAATTATAACCCTCATACGCTTATTCTCCAGACCAAAACTAGACAGAGAAATACTCCAGCTAATGGACAGCATGGACATGAGTCCAGCTGATATTCAGAGAACATTCTACTGAAATGTAAGATAATATACCTTCTGCTCATCCCTCATGAAACTCACTCATAAACTGACCACATAATTAGACACATTGAAAGTCTCTATACATACAAGAAAACTGAAACAACACCATGTGTCTTATCAGACCACCATGAATTACAGCTTCATATTAACAAAACCAGAAAGGACACAAGGCTTACAAACTCACGGACGCTGCACACCACACTACTGAATGAAAAATAGGTTAAAGCAGAAATAGAGGAAGAAAGCAGAGATTTTCTAGAATTCAGTGAAAATGAATATGTAACATGCACAATTCTATTTAACACAAAGAAAATAATAGTGGTGCTTAGAAGAAAGTTCATTGCACAAATTCCTACATTAACAAATAGTAGAGTTCACTTATAGACAATTTAAGAGCTCAATTTAAAGCCCAGAACAAAAAGAAGTGGAAATTTCCCAACTGGGGGCTGAAATCAATAAAACAGAAGGAGAAGAAAACAAGGAATCAATGAATCATGGAGTTGGTCCTTTGAGCATTTTATTAGACAAGACAGGCAGTTCCTTATTGAAAGATATTGAATATCAAAATTACTGAAATATAAAATGAAAATGGAGAGAAAATAACAATGTCAGGGAATGATAAATACCTAGTTTTTAAAAACATGTCCTCCACCAAATTGGATATTCTAAAAGAAATAGGTAATTCCCTGGATAGCAACATTTTACCATAATTAAATCAAACTAGGGTAAACAACTTTTTAAAAGAATATTTATTTATTTATTTATTTATTTATTTTTTAATTTTATTTTCTATATTCTATGTTTACATTCCAAAGGCTTTCCCCTTTCCCAGTTCCCACCCACCATAGTTCCCATAGTTCCTCTCCCCCCCATCTGTTCCCCAATAATTCCCCCTCCCCCCTCGGTTTCTTTACTAAACTGGAAGCAATCTTTACAGGCCCAGGGTCCTCTCCTTTCTTCTTCTTGGGAATCATTTGACTTGCTATTTGTGTCTTGAGTATTTAGGGCTTCTGGGCTCATTAATATCCACTTATCAGTGATTGCATTTCAGGTGCATTCTTTTGTGATTGGGTTAATTCACTCAGGATGATATTTTCCAGGTCTAACCATTTACCTACAAATTGCATGAATTCATTATTTTTAATTGCTGTGTAGTATTCCATTGTATAAATATACCACATTTTCTGTATCCATTCCTCCTTTGAGGGATATTTGGGCTGCTTCCAATTTCTGGCTATTATAAACAAGGCTGCTATAAACATAGTGGAGCATGTGTCCTTATTGCATGCAGGGGAATCCTCTGGGTATATGCCCAGGAGTGGTATGCCAGGGTCCTCTGGAAGTAACATGCCCAATTTTCTGAGGAACCGCCAAACTGATTTCCAGAGCGGTTTTACCATTTTGCAATCCCACCAACAGTGGAGGAGTGTTCCTCTTTCTCCACATCCTCGCCAGCACTTGTTGTCTCTTGAGTTTTTAATCTTAGCCATTCTGACTGGTGTGAGGTGGAATCTCAGGGTTGTTTTGATTTGCATTTCCCTGATGACTAATGATGTTGAACATCTTTTAAGGTGTTTCTCGGCCATCCGAATTTCTTCTGGTGAGAATTCTTTGTTTAGCTCTGTGCCCCATTTTTTGATAGGGTTATTTGGTTCTTTGTGGTCTAACTTCTTGAGTTCTTTGTATATATTGGATATTAGCCCTCTGTCGGATGTGGGGTTGGTGAAGATCTTTTCCACCAGAGAACTTCTACAGCTGATAAACAACTTCAGCAACGTGGCTGGTTATAAAATTAACTCAAGCAAATCAGTAGCCTTCTTGTACTCAAAGGACAAGCAGGCTGAGAAAGAAGTTAGGGAAATAATACCCTTCACAATAGCCACAAACAACATAAAGTACCTTGGCGTAACTCTAACCAAACAAGTGAAAGATCTGTATGACAGGAACTTCAAATCCCTGAAGAAAGAAATCGAAGAAGACCTCAGGAGATGGAAAAATATTTCTTGCTCCTGGATTGGCAGGATCAATATAGTAAAAATGGCCATCTTGCCAAAAGCAATCTACAGATTCAATGCAATCCCCATCAAAATCCCAAATCAATTCTTCATAGATCTAGAAAGAGCAATTCTCAAATTCATCTGGAGCAACAAAAAACCCAGGATAGCTAAAACTATTCTCAACAATAAAAGGACTTCTGGGGGAATCAATATCCCTGACCTCAAGCAGTACTACAGAGCAATTGTGTTAAAAACTGCATGGTATTGGTACAGCAACAGGCAGGTAGATCAATGGAATAGGATTGAAGACCCAGAAATTAACCCACAGACTTATGGTCACTTGATCTTTGATAAAGGAGCCACAACCATCCGGTGGAAAAAAGATAGCCTTTTCAACAAATGGTGCTGGTTCAACTGGAGGTCAACATGCAGAAGAATGCGAATTGACCCACTCTTATCTCCTTGTACTAAGATCAACTCCAAGTGGATCAAGGACCTCCACATAAAACCAGACACACTGAAACTATTAGAAAAGAAACTTGGGAAGACCCTGGAGGACTTGGGCACAGGGGAAAAGTTCCTGAACAGAACACCAATAGCTTATGCTCTAAGATCAAGAATCGACAAATGGGACCTCATAAAATTACAAAGTTTCTGCAAAGCAAAGGACACTGTCAGAAGGACAAAACGGCAACCAACAAAGTGGGAAAAGATCTTCACCAACCCCACATCCGACAGAGGGCTAATATCCAATATATATTTATTTATTTATTTATCTTATGTATACAGACTTAAACATCTCATTAAGTGATGAAAACTCTTATAATATCCAACACCACTTTATGGAAAAATGTTGGAGTAAATAAGGACACAAGGAATGCACCTAAACATACTAACATCATATTACTGCAAGCCTCTAGCCAATGCTAAATTAAATGGAGAAATTTTTCAATCAGTTCCACTAACTCACAAACAAGACAAGGTGGTTAATTCTCTATCTATTCAAAGTACTATCTAAAAGTTTAAGTAGACCAATTTAACTAAAGTGGATGAAAGCAATATGAATTAGAAAGGACTAAGTAAAATTACATTTATTTGAAGATGGCATGGTCATATGCAAATGAACCAAAATTACCCAAAGGCAATTTGTAAGCTGTAAAACATTTTCAGGAAATTTATTAGATACATGACCAACTAAAAAATTAAAAAAAAATCAATGGATACGCTTCTAAGAATATTTTTGTGATGCTAAATAATGAGTAGCAAGTTGACTACAAAAGATTCTTTTCATTTGAATTGTCCTGGTGTTTGAATTGTGTTGGAACTCAGTGGATTCCATAACATAAAGGCTTTACAACATTGGTAACATTCACAGAATTTCTCTCTAGTATGAATCGTTTCATAATAATGAATAATATAGAGGTATGTAAAGGCTTCATTATATCAAAAACTTTCATGAAATTTCTCTCCAACACATATTCTTTCATCAAAATGAAGACTATAGAATTGTGCAGCCTTAACACCATCGAATGAAAACACAATGTTTCTTTCTTTCATTTCCATTGCTATAAAAAGTGATCATGAACAAGGCAAGTCCTATAAAAGCAACCATTTAATTGGGGCTGGCTTACAATGTCAGAGGTTTAGTACATTTTCATCATAGCAGGAAGAATGGAAGGCATGCAGGCAGACATGATGCTGGAGAATAAGCTGAGTGATCTGCACCTTTATCCCAAGGCAGCCAGGAAGATACTGTCTTCCAGGGACCTAACAGGAGAGTCTCTTCAGCACTGGTAGTAATTTCAAAGCCACAGTGATGCACTTCCTCCATCAAGGCCACTCCACCACATAATGCCTCTCACTTAGCATATTTAAATTACCACATTCCACTACTTGGCCACCATATGATTGTTCAAACACATGAGTGTATAGGGATCATACTTAAACATGCAGAATACACAAGCTCAAACTCCAAAGTCCCCATCCTCTATAGCAGGTTCAAAAATGTTAAGAGTCCAAAATTCAAAGACTCTTGTGAGAAGAATCTCACCATGTAATAGTTATCACATATATTTTCAAAAACAAATAGCACATCATATGTCTTCATATTAACAGGATACATGTCACCATTCCTAAAGGTCATTGTGAGGAAATTCTGGACCTATAGATGACCAAAAGTCAGCTGAGCAATCTCAAAACGCTGCATGTACAGGTCTGAGGTCAAAGCATTCTGATCTGTAACTTTCTGCTTTGTTCACTGAAAGCACAATACTTTCTTTTTGACTGGTTTTATTCCCTTAAAGCAGTTTTCCTGAGCAGGTAACACACAGTTCTAACATCCTAAAATATTGGTGTCTCCAAGGTAACTTCAATATCACAGGTTCTTGTTTCAGTCTCCAGGATCCACACATTATGTTCTCTGCCCCTCCAAAGAGATTGGGTCACTTTTCCAGCTCTGCCCTCTCTATCACTCTAAGTTCTGGTTGACTCCATTCTCCGGCTCCTTCTTTTCTTGCTGCTCATCCCATGGTACTTGCATCTTCACTGTGCTAGGTTCTTCTGCTGCAACTAGGCTTGACAGATAGCCTCCATTATGTTCAATCAATGGGGCCAAGCTTCACCTCCTCTTCATAACAATGCCATGTATTTGAAACCAGTACCATCTGGGGGATTCTTACACATGACCAAGTCAAGCTGCACCACTAGGTCCAACCTTGATGATCTCTGGAACACACATTCTTTGTCACTCAGGAAACACTACCCTGATTATTTCACCACAATGATGCTGATTTCTTCTCCATCATCTCTAATTCTTGAACTACAGCTATCCACCATTAAGTGTCTCACTAGTCCCTGCTATTCTAGCCTCTAAATGCAGAGCAACATAAACAAAGCTGCTGAGTTCTGTCGCGTGACATGGCAGAAACATGGCCCCTTCCATTACATTATCATCCACTTTCTATTTTTCATAAACTTTGCTGTGAAAGCTTGGTGGTCGTGGAACTTGTTCAGTAGATTAACCTTGAACTCAGAGATATGCGTGGCTCTGTCTACTGAACTCTGGGATTAAATTCATGTAGCACCATGCCTGTATCTAAATTTTCCTTTTAGAACTTAAATTGAAAGACCAGAATGGCAATCAAGGCCCAACGCTTGTCAGTTTGATTCATAATTGTGTATTCATAAGTCCACATGTCAACAATAGCCAGGTAATAATAATTTCTAACATGATACAGTTCACTTTCATATGACTTCAATACCATATGTTTAGGTGGATAGAATCTTGCACTAATGTCACCATTCCATTAATACCATTGAATATCCTTGATAACATGATTTAACTTCATTCAACTTCCTGATGAGGCTTTGAATTTTGAACCTTCCATTTTGTATTTTTCCTTTCATATTTTTTTTATTCTTGTTAAAAATTGTCAGGCCAAATTTTATGTGTGGATTTTTGAGACTTACTTTGTCAATCCAAATAATGTAAATCCCGCCGGGCGGTGGTGGCACACGCCTGTAATCCCAGCACTTGGGAGGCAGAGGCAGGCGGATTTCTGAGTTCGAGGCCAGCCTGGTCTACAGAGTGAGTTCCAGGACAGCCAGAAAAACAGAGAAACCCTGTTTCGAAAAAAGACCAACAAAACAAAACAAAACAAAACAAAACAAAACAAAACAAAACAAAACAAAAAAAACAAAACAAAAAAAAAAACAAATAATGTAAATCCCTTTACCTAAACCTCAAGGAAACTAATCAGATTAGGCTAAAAGTCAGCAACATTCTTTGCTAAAACATCATTAAAAACCTTCTTCAGGGTTGAAATAATGCCAAGCACCCATGTATATCATATTCCAATTCCAACAGCTTCTTAAATCCGACTTACTTCATGATTATATTCATTCAGTTTCTCTCCAGCTGAGTAATTTTGGAGTCTTCTCCTTGTGAACAGACATTACCACATTTATTACATTAATAAGGTTTCTCTCCAGTATGGTTTCTTTTATGATATTGGAGATAACTGGATCTTGCAAAGGTTTTACCACATTGATTGCATTCATAAGGTTTCTCTCCCGTATGTGTTCTTTAATGTCTTTGGAGATAACTGGGTGTTGCAAAGGCTTTACCACATTGATTGCATTGATAAGGTTTCTCTCCAGTATGTGTCATTTTATGATCTTGGAGATTATTGCTCTGTGCAAAGGCTTTACCACATTGATTACATTCATAAGGTTTCTCTCCAGTATGTGTTCTTTTATGTGTTTGGAGATGACTGTGCTGGGTAAAGGCTTTACCACATTGATTGCATTCATAAGGTTTCTCTCCAGTATGTGTTCTTTTATGATATTGGAGATAACTGGGTCTTGCAAAGGCTTTACCACATTGATTGCACTCATAAGGTTTCTCTCCAGTATGTATTGTTTTATGATATTGGAGAACAATGGGTGTTGTAAAGGCTTTACCACATTGATAACATTTATAAGGTTTCTCTCCAGTATGCATTGTATTATGATATTGGAGATTCCTGCACTGTGTAAAAGCTTTACCACATTGATTGCATTTATAAGGTTTCTCTCCAGTATGCGTTCTTTTATGTCTTTGGAGAAAACTGGGTGTTGCAAAGGCTTTACCACATTGATTACATCCATAAGGTTTCTCTCGAGTATGTGTCCTTTTATGATATTGGAGATGACTGGAGATTGCAAAGTCTTTACCACACTGATTACATTTATAAAGTTTCTCTCCTGTATGACTTCTTACATGCCTGCAACAATAATTGGTACATGTGATATATTTACCACATTCATTACACTGATCAATCATTTTATCAGTATGAATTTAGTTTAATATTTGGTCTAATAGTAAAGAAGCAACACATCTTAAGGTTTCATCACATCACATATTCATTGTGTTCTCTCACATTGTGGGTTATTCAAGATACATCTGGACGTTAATACATGGTTCATATTTGTAACATCCTCTTTTTATATGAGATTTTTATATGATGTAATTCATCTATCTGAAAAAAAACAACTCTGAACTTTAAAGCACGGTGTGCATTCATATTTTTTCCTGTAGTGTGAATAATACCACATTTGATTTGAACCAATAGAAACAAAAATTTTGCAAATTCTAGTACACACAAAGATTTCTTACAGTGTGCATTTGAGGATGTTTGTAGTAAAATTAGAAAACCAATCAATTGTGGACTTCTATGATATTCAGAAAGACTACCAAAGGCAGAATACTTCAAATTCTCTCGTTGTTTGTATATAGAATTTCTCAACTAAATAAGGAGATCATCAATAACCAAGAGAAACATTGCTTATGTCAATATCCCGATGTTCATGTGACTATAATTAATTGCGACCCATATATACCTATTACAATAGAGAACAAATGCATGTTTTTAACATAGCATTCACACAGTTTTATTTTTGTTCCTCATAGAAATTTTATGTATGTATTAATATTTCTCAATGACAACATTCGATATTCTCATAAATTGACCTCTCAATAAATTTAGCAATGTCACTATAAGAGTATGAATATCACCAGTTTTGATGGACTATTAGCTAATTCCTTTGTTTGGGACATACATTTATCACTACTTAATTTGTAACATCTAAATATTATGAGACTGTACAGATGGGAAGATACTACATACATCTAAATTAGCTATAAATCAAATGAAGTTATCCCTAAAATCATTGATTCCTTGTCTTCTTTATTAAGGGAATACCTTGCATATATGAATCACAAAATGAACAATGTGATTCATGGTTTTGAGCAAATATTATAATGAGAGGTACACTTAACAGACTGAAATTTAACACTCTTGCATTTTTTAGAGCTTCCAGAACATATTAAAAATTTGACAGAGGCATATTTGTATTAGCTTGCACATGAAAATTACCTTTTATGACTTCTAGAAGTTTGACATTGTTCTTCAATACGATGGTCTTCCCAGTAGGAACCTAAAACACAGTACCAGAAAAGACATGATATAGTATTGGAAACTCAGTAAAACTGAAGGTACTGTGAACAGTACCTGATTTATTCAGCTCAATCTTCCTGGTTCTCAACTAACATAAAGTAGATCATCAAAAACCAAGAATCCTCTGTCCCATATTTTGAAAATCAAAAGAAAATTCAGTCTTACCTATAACAGTAAGGTTCCAGTAGGTCTCCAGCATCACCTCTTTATACAGGTTTTTCTGGGAAGGATCAAGTAAATTCCACTCTTCTGAAGTGAAGTTCACATGCACATCATCATAAGTCACTGCATCCTAAAATATCCCACACAAGTGAACAATTCAAAGCATGACACTGATATCACTATAAAGTAAATGTATGCTTTCTTGACAATATATTCATTTAATGTTGTTGCTTTCCCAACTCACTTCCTGACACAGAAGTTATAATCTAATCACCATGTCATTTTTGAAGAAAATTGAATGGTGTGGAGACACCCATGTGGCCCACACACTCTAAAAGGAAAAAATAAGGAGGTGATTTGGTGTAAGGACTTTATGAGGGCAAGGGACCTAGTGTGGGGACAGTGATTAGGGATATGATAAATATATAAACTACTGGAAATATAAACACTGCAAAGAAGAAATAAATATTTTAAGTCTGTATACACTGTCATCTTCCCCAAAAGGTCTCTGGAAAGGCTCCTCATACATGACCTTCCACAAACTCCACAAGGAAAGCCAGATAGGACAGACAAGCATTCAAAATACCATCCTATCTAGATGCTGTATGTTTCAATCGACTGCATTGTGGCCCTGGCCATAATAGTTTCACTCTAATCCTGTGATGAAAATGCACTCAGTCTCCTGTGATCCTAATAGTCTTTAGGAGATCCCACATTATTCAATGTTCTCAAGTCTCCTCAGAAACTCAAGGCAATATCTCGAAAGCCGCATATTGTAAAATCAGAAAGCATGTTGCATCTTTCTAACATGTAATGGCACAGAATACTCCTTCTCATTCCAATAAATAGGAATGTGCACATATGGAGAGAAGATTGGACCAAGGCAAGAAACACAACAAGACAATCTCCAAATTCTGTAGCTTTGTCTTAAACATATTGTATTAGAGTTTCTAAAGGCTTAGATGGCCCTCTTCTGGTAACTTCTCATACATCTCCCAGTTTGGGTATTTCTTCTCCCTGTTTGCCTCTCTTAGCAGATTTGCCAATGCCTTAGGTATCTCAACATCTTGTGGTCACAAAATGCAACTTAAGCATCATCCTTACAACTTCAATTCAATGAACTGTGACTTAACTGAGGCTCTGACTCTGCCAAAAGATGGCCAGATTAGTGCAAAACTGAAACCATAGAGAAAATCCATGACATTCAATTTTTTTATCTGTCAGTTTCCAAAACCAGCATAATAAGTGTCACCCTATCAAGTTTGGCTTCTAAGATGATCGTCCCTTTCTCACTTGGGACACAGTTACAGCATGATTTATTTAAAGTTCCTTCCTGAACCCAGGAAATAATTTGCCCACTCCTTCCATTAATTTTTGACTTAACAGGAGTAAGAATTTTACTTATAGTACCTCCTCAGGCATATACCTGCCAGAGAATTTGCTCCACTAAGTTTTATATGTTTTATTTATAATGGCTAGAAACTTGAAAATGTCCAGATGTCCCTCAATTGAAATATGGATACATAAAAGGTGTTTCATTTTCAAATTTGCATACTATTCAGTTATTCAAAACAAGAACATCATGAATTTTCTGGGCAAATGAATACAACGAAAACTTTCATATGGATTGAGGTAACTCAGACAAAAAAAGGACAACCATGTATGTATTCACTTACAAGTGAATAATAAGCATCAATCCAGGATATCTACACTCCACTCCATGAACCTAAAGAAGCTGTATTATTTTTGGAGGAAATTGAATGGAAGGTTCACCTGTGTTGCATATGAAACTTTTGAATAAGATACAGCCTTGTAAGAGAAATGCCAATTGAGAGGGAGATGCAGGGAGAAACAGATCAGTAATACCAAACACACACACACACACACACACACACACACACACAATTATATGAAAAATTACTAACAAGAAAAATAATGGACAAACTGGCTTTATTTGTTAATGTCTTTAATATCAGATGCACAGGCACATTTATGTCTTTTAGGTGGTTCCTTTTTGGTCTATGTAACATGTTCCAAGACAGCAAAAGTTACTTGTTAAGACCCTCAGCCCCTTGCAAATATCGACTAAGATAATAAATATGAAAGAGAAACCTCACAGTTCTTTATTGAAGTTCCTACAAATAATTATATATTCACTAGAATAATGTAAAACTGTTCAGGAACATGATGTGCACCAACTACCAGGGTGACTTTAATAAAATTGTATTAAACATGAATGCATGTTTAAATGGTTACAAATGGACTGATGAAAATTCTAGTAATAAAAATGCAATAGAAGACAGGAGAGAGAGAGAGAGAGAGAGAGAGAGAGAGAGAGAGAGAGAGAACGAACTCAGCTCTTGCTGGTCTGTCGCATAATGGTGGAAAAATTTCTAGCAAATACATGGGGACCAAAAACTACCCATTACATAAAGATCATGAGTTCTGAGGCCATCTTCTGACAATACTGATGATGAGTAACACATGATAATCATATTCGTGGCCACAGGCAAAATATTCCTATTTCTTCAAATATTGCAGAACAAACACAGTGTTAGGCAACATGTCATACATTTGCATTTCAAAGACTCTGAAGTCACAGGTAGTATTGATGTCATGAACTTATGCAATCCTAAGAAATAAAATATAACATATATTTGGCTAAATATCAAAATAAAAGATGTGGATAAAGTGTTGCACAAAATCATATGTTTATTGTACAAAAATATGTCATGTTGCTTTACTATTTCTATACCTACTATCAGAACAGAACATGTTTCACAAATACATTTTGTTTTGAAAAAGAAAAGAAAAAAAATATAAAACCTCCCGCTTGAAAAATAGCTTAGTAGCGAATAGCAAATCTGTTTACTGAATCTTATGTAATTTAGGAACAGAATCCAAATGTTGAACTTTTACGAGTGTGAGAAGAAAGCTGAAGGCTCAATGTCAACCAAAATGCAGCAAACATATAGAAAAAATAACCTGTCCAAAAGAAATTTAGGGGTAGAGCTAGAGCATAGACTACGGGAATTGCCAATAAAAAATTGCACAACTATATCCACCTCATGGGCAAGCTCCAATATATGACATTATTAAGGATACTCCATTATGCTCCTATACAGGAGACTTGCATAATGGTCTATTGCGATGTTCCACCCAGTAGCTGACCAAAACCAATGCAGTAAACTAGAATCAAATATTGAATATACCTTGGGGTCCCTTATGGGAGAGTTGGGGTAAGGATTGGAGGACCTGAAGAGTATAGGAACTCCACAGGAAGATCAACAATCCCAACTAAACTGGACCCTTAGGGACAGTCAAAAGACTGCACAATGAACCAAATAGCATACTCAGCTAGACAAGGGACCTGGCACATAAGTAGCTGATGGACAGTTCAGTCTTCCTGAGGGTCCTCCGACAACTTTAGCAGGGGCTATTCTTAAACCTGCTGCCTAACTTTGGAATCTCTTAGCTTAAAGGACTGCCATGTCTGGCCTCAGTGGTAGAGGATGCACTTAACCCATAAGAGACTTGATAATGTACCATGGTCTGAGGATACCCAGGTAGCCCAAACCATCTTAAAGCAGAAATGATAGAAATAGGGGTAAGGGGTTCTGTAGGGGTATGTGACCAAGAGTAGTCACAGTGATAAAGGTGATAATGAATATAAACTTTGGAGAAAGAAAAAAAGTACAAAATATTTTTTCTGTCTATGCAGAATATTCTGTCCTCCAAAATGTATGTGGAAAGGCTCTTCCTACCAGAGCTTCCACAAGTTACCAGAGAAAGCCAGACAGGACACACAAGTTGCCAAAGACATCATCTTTTCTAGAAGCTTGTTGTTTCATTCAACTGCATTCTGACCCAGGACACTATATGTTCATGCTCATCCAATGATGATAATGAATTCAGTCTACGGTGAATGCAGGAGATCCTACACTGTTCAAATGTCTAAAGTCTCTTCTGACACTCAAGTTGATTGAAAGACATGTCAGGTAAAATCAGAAAGCAAGTTGTATCTTTCCAACTTACAATGGCACAGAATAAGGCTCTCCATTCCAATAGATAGGAATGAGTACATAGGGAGAGAAGATTGGAAAAAGGCAAGAAAAATAGCAGGGCAAACACAAAATCCTATTGCTTTGTCTCAAACACATTGGAATTCAGATGTTGAAGGCTTCAATTGACCTCTTACTGTATCTTCGCCTAAATCCCTCAGTTTGGGCCCTTCTTCTCCTTGAATGCTTCTCTCCATGGCAGATTTTTTAATGCCTTAGGTATTTCAACATGTTATGATCAGAAAATGTAACTCATGCTTCATCCTCATGACTTCAATCCAATCCGTGGGGCTCTGACTCTGCCAAAACAAGGATCAAATAGTGTGAAACTGAAACCATAGAGTCTCTGGGCAATGGTGGTACACAACTTCAATCCCAACACTTTGGAGGCAGAGGCAAGCCAATTTATGAGATTGATTCCAACCTGGTCTACAGAGTGAGTTCCAGGACAGCCATGACTACACAGAGAAATCTTGCCTCAAAAAAATCAAAAACAAAAATGAAAAATATTTAAAAAAGAAACTATACAGGAAGAATCAATTATCTTTAAATTTTCATCATTCAGTTTCCAGAATCAACACAATATGGCTGTTCTTATCTAGTTTTGTTCTTAAGTTGATGCACCCTGACTTGGTTGGGTCACAGGGGTAGCAAGATTTATTTAAAGTTTCTTCACGTGACTAGGATATGCTTTCCCTTTTTTGTGTCTTCCCTTAATTTATGACTGAAGAAAAGGAAGTGTTACACTTCGAGTACTTTCTTAGGTGTATATACACATAAGTGCTTGGGCTCCACTAAGTTCATAGGCATTTTTTAACAGTTACATAGAGGAAAGAATCCAGGTGTTTCTCAAATAGACACATGTAATGCAGTTCTTTTGCAATATGGACTGCAATTGTGATGAAAAACAAGGACATCATAAATTTTGCAGGCTAATGGATACAGCTAGAAACTCTCATCCAATGAGGTAACTCAAAGCAAAATGCATGTATATGTTCACTTACAAGTTAATATTAACCATAAAGCACAGGATATCCACAATCCACAAACGCTAAACAAGAAAAGAGGTTGAAATGTGCATGGTTGAGTCTCACACAGAAGAGGGAATACAACAGCCATAAGCGGAAGATGGAAATGAGAGTACAGACAGAATAAGAGGGTGAATGAGTCCCTAAGAGAAGGCCATTGAAATGTCCTGTGCACTGACAACTACTAAGTCAAGGTCCTTCCACAGAACAGGAATGAAGGAAAGATTCTCAAGCATTAAAGATGAATAGATCAAATGGATACATCTCTCAAAAAATTGGATTTTAAAATTTTCTACCACTAAACAATGAAGAATTCTGCAATATATGAGAAAACAAAAGCTACCAATGATTTGAATAGAAGATTATCAACTAAAAACAAGAAATTATTTTCAATAAAATCAAAAATAAAAAAATTTAAGCTAAAGAAGAACACACCTATTAAAGTAAAAGAAGCATCCGAAATACCAAATAGATTGTACAAAAAAAATCTCTTTGCCACATAATAATCAGAGCAGTAAACATATAAGTTAAAGAAATACAAAATATTACAGCAGAAAAAATTAGCAAAACTAAACAAAACAAAAACTAGTAATGTATGAGATCAGCACTCCACGAAAGACCACAGTTGGATTGGTACAGGTTCTCTAGATAATCATATCTCTAACCAAAGAAAAACAATGAATCTTTCTATCTATATAGAAAGGGTATTTAATAGAAAGTCCCAATAAAGACTGCCAGCCAAGTGGTATTAGATTCATACCTGTCTTTTTTAAGGAGTTTTTTTTAATTATTATGACTTATACAAATTTCTCCCTGCATATATTCCTGCAGGCAAGAAGAGAGTCCAGGTGGTCTCTAGGAATTAACTTATGACCTTTGTAAGACCAGCTAGGGCTATTAACCTCCAGTCCATCTATCCACCCCCATTCCTGTCTTTTTAATGCATATTATGAAAGAAACAAGGGTTTGGGTACATGTTCTGTAGAGTCAAAGGAACCACGGAACCACCCATGCTTCTATAAGAAAACACCTGATCAGCCAGGCAGTGGTGGCCCATGCCTTTAATCCCAGCACTAGGGAGGCAGATGTCTAGAAAATACTTATTATTTCAAATGAAATCATAAATGAATACTGTCATAAAATAAAGATGGTGCCTGTTAATGAACTGGAAGCATCAAAAAGAGAAAACAGATTGGAAAGTGTCCTTTTGCCACATAATAATCAAAATACTAAACATATAAGTTAAAGAAATATGAAAAAAACTCTACAGTGAAAAAAAAACAAGCAAAACAAAAAAAACTAGTAATGTATGAAATCAGAACTATTAGACTCATATCCATCATCTTCTTTTTAAGGCTTTAATTCATTACTTATACAAAATTCTCCCTGCATGTATTCCTGCAGGCCAGCAGAGGGTAACAGATCCCATTACATATAGTTGTGAGCCACCATGTGGTTGCTAAGAATTGAACTCAAAACCTGTGTAAGAATAGCCAGAGCTCTTAACCTCTGAACCATCTCTCCAGCCCTACTCCTGTATTTTTAGTGTATTTTATAAAAGACAAAAAGTTTTGGAAACAGGTGCTGCAAAGTTACAAAAAACACCCATACTTCTACAAGAAAGCAACTGGTCCAGATATTTTAGGTAGATTTACAATCAGCTATGATAGTGAAGTTATTAAGAGGTCATGAACTGAACTAGCAAGTAAGAAGCACCACAAGAAACATAACAGTAAGTCATATCTGGCTGATGGTTCTGATCCAACCCCATAGAGGGCCCACCACCACAGTACACACAGCTCAGCCACATGTTTCTCCCCAATGTGCACAGATATCCTGTGCTCACCATGTCTCTATTTCAGAGCTTCCTTGAGGTCCCCGCACAGCAATCAACAGCAGAGCTCAAAGCAGGACACAGAGAACAGCCTGCGAGCCACAATGAACACACAGAAAGACACCCGGAAGATCCTGCCTCAGGAGGCCTTGATTGGCCAGTGAGTCTTAGCCCTCCTCAGGTTAAAGTGTTCTTCCTATTCAGGGCCAGACCTTTTCCAGATCTGGGAGTGGTTTGCATTCCATTAGCATTTGAAATAAGATTCCAAGAGGATTCTCACCCCACCTAGTCCAGGGGGATGACACAGCATTCCAGCTCAGGCTGGTCACATTTCTGCTCCTCTCATCTCTGATCCAGGACTCTGAGCTAACCAGGACCTATGCCTGAGCTTTCCTCAAAGCACTTAACTTCTTCCAATAGTCATGTTGAATAGCTTGCGTAGAACATTACTGAAGGTGCATCGGCCATATCAATCTGACCCAGGAATCGATGACCCAACGCATGACCCAGGCTATTAACATAAAAGGTGGATTTTTAGTGGCAAGAGTTTTAGCCAGACATGTGTTGCATGCCTGTAATGCCAGAACTGGAGAAGCAGAATAAGGAAGATTTCTGAGTTTGAGGCCAGCCTGGTCTACAGAGTTATTTCCAGGGGAGCCAGTGCTATACAGAGAAACCCTGTCTCAAAACAAATAAACAAACCAACAAAGAAAAACAAACAAAAAACAAGAAAAAAATAACAAACAAAAACAAAGAGTTTTATTTTTTATGGCTAAATGCTGGGATCAGGGAAACTGAAGTTCCCTTCAACAGATGATACATATCAAACAATCCCAGGACAAAAACCAGAAACACAAGGGAAATTGCTGTTGAGCACTATTACTAGTCAGCACATTTTCATCATTGGCAAAGTAGAGAATAAAGCACAGTTGGATTAGTACAGATTTTCTAGATAAGCCTATCTCAAATCATAGAGAATGTGAAACTTTCTACATTTATAGAAAAGATAGTTAATAGAATGTCCCAATAGAGGCTGTCAGCCAAGGAGAGTCGGAAAAATCAAGCACTAGTTAATTACATGTTGTGGGATATTACACCTGATCTTCAGTATATACCAGTATATTAAAGAAAGAAGTATTTTCTAATACCAGTTTAGGAAAAAAACAAAACAAAAACAAAAACAAAAAAAACAAATCACCTTTGTTTTGTAAAATAAAGTAGTACAAGTATAAAAAACAAAGAACTAACTTTTTGTGACCTTTCTATATGTAGGTTGCAAAAAGCAACTATAACCCAAGTAAAATGTTAATCAGAACATCTCAAAACATCATGATTAAGAAAGGGTTTGTCACTTCAAAAGGATAATTAAGAAATATTCTCCACAGTAAGCAGGGTTAGAGTTAGGGTTAGGATTAGAGAGTTATGGTTAGGATCAGGATAAGAGTTATGAGAATTAGGATGCTTAGAAATTAAGGGGTTAATATAGGATTAAGGATTTAGGATAAGTGGCAGAGTTAGGATCAGGTTTAGGTTTAAGGTAGCCACCATTATTCTTGATGGTCTCACGGAATCAATTGTATCCATATTACACAAAGAAGAAATGTCAGGGTTAGGTTTAGTCTCAGGATTACGTCAAATGATTTGTTTGTTGTGCTATGTGAACTCAGCTTCTATCTTTTCACTCACCTGCCTTCCTAGTACTCATTTTCATAATATCAAAATCTTTCCTGATCCAGTGAAAATGAAATGTGAGTTATCAAAGAACCTAGAATTTCCAGATGGGAAATATCTTTACCTTATGATGGGGCCCAGTTTACATACAACAGAAAACTGCTACATCTTTGGTTTTTCTAAGTTTCACCTGGGGATCCTTATAAGATAGATGGAAAGATGGGACTTGGTGCACTTCATTGGTAATGATATCAGAAACATTGCATGGGTATTTGTCTTCACCACTGCTTTAGTATATATAACCAAATGGTACAAGACAAAATGGTCTCCAACATTATTATTGATGCCCCCACTGAGTCAATAGGATCCCTATTACACAAAATATCAGCCCTAAGTTATTCATTTTAAATTGTAATGCTGTTTTCTTTTTATTCTGATAGTTTCTACCTTATTTAATAGTTCATTTAATGGTTCTCTAAATAACCTAAAAGTTTACTCATACCACTTCCAATCTGGCATATTGACAAAGGAAGTACAGAGTTTGATATTCACAAAACCCAACAGATGATCAAGGGAGAAGTTGCCAAGGGCAAGACAGACTGCTGTCAGCAAAGAATAATTGTGCTACCTATGCTGGGTCTCACTGTCAGTTATTTACACACCTAATTTTCCTCTGAAATAAAATGCCCTTTAGTATTCTTCCGCTCTAGGCATGTCTGGTTTACTTCCTGTCCAAACTAAAAAATATGCTTACTCAAGATCTCTATGTGAAGTTTTCACAAAACAATCAAAATTATGGAAAAATTATCTCAGACCAGCAATAAACATAAATTCATGGCTTAATGAACTTTGTCTTTTATTACTTATGTATGAATAGCCACATGGGATCATGGTTTACTCTTCACATCTTTTCCTTAATACCAAATATTTTATAAGAGAAGTAAGCTGGTTAACTTTGACTAAGTTATTTTTATTCACAATAAATAAAACTTAAAAAATAATATGAATAGACAGAAGTATATTTAATCAATAAATCCCCACATGTAAAATAAATATGAATTGATATTATGTCTCTACATCTTTATTTGGAATAGGTAAAACGAGGATATATATTTCAATTGTCATGTCTGCTTTTAAGTACCTAATGTATGTGAACATACAGATCTGGTCACAGTGATATCCCTATGAACCCTATTCCAATTCTAGTATATAACATTTTCACTTAGAATTCTAAATGTCACTTAGAATTAGATTCATTTAGAATCCTTTAGGGTTCTAAATTAGTTTTAAAGACTTTTGTTTCCTAGAACAGGATTTGTTATTCATATTGGACATTGTCTTCACTCATTATAAGAATGACACATGTGTGCTTTTGAAAATGAAATATACATGTGTAATTGTTTATATAGACATAAACACTTTAATAATTTAAACAATATTTATATCCCAAAGGCCTCATTAAAAACTAATACATATACTAAAATAGAAAGATCAGCACAGGGCTAGTGACTTATTGTCTAAATTAAACAAAAAAAACCATGTTCATACCTTCAACTCCCTTGAATTAATATAATTACATCAGTCCTTTTAAAATGAAATTAAAACTCCATGAAATGAGATGACATGGGTGGCCAGTATTTGTATAATTTGTAGGGGAGTAACTAGTTAGGTAATGTGAATTTGCCTAAAGACATCCTGAGTAAAATTTTTGTGTAGAATGTATTTCAGGGCTGGAGAGGAGGCTCTGCAGTTAAGAGCACTGGCTGCTCTTCCAGACATTCTGAGTTCAATTCCCATCAACCACAAGGTGGATAACTACCATCTGTCATGGGATCCTATGCCCTCTTCTTCTGTGTCTGAATACAGGGATATTATGCTCACATACATGAAATAAATAAATAAATCTTTAAAGAAAGAAATCCTTTGTCAATTTTCATTGGGAAAAAACAATTTCACTATTACCCTTAGATAAACTATGATAATTTTAAAATGTGGTGTCATTGAAATTTAGAAAGAGGGAATAAAAATTGTTTATTCCCCACCCCTTAATTAATGTTCTGACAACACATTGTGGATTTATTTTTTAAACCTATTTTATCTCTTGGTATTAGCATTTAATGGTCTTAATAAAGAAGGATTTATATATAGACTAGTTTGTATATATAGATCCTATCTAGCTGGAGTTCCAGGGAACCCCTTTGACTTCTTAAAAAATATGTCTGAAAGCACATTTTCTAGAAAGAACAAGCATCAAGACTACTAAGTATCATCTGCCATCATATATTTCATTACATTTCAATCATTGGAGAGAAACAATAGTTAAAGATACTTTGTTATGGTAAATATTATTTTTCATTTATTTTTTTACCACACTTGAATCATAAAGGTACCAAGTAAAAGACACAAAAGACTTGGTATTTATAATAAGATTTAAAGCACTAGAGTTGTTCAGACTATATTGTATAGTTCCTGTTAATAACTGTGAGTTATCACTTGTCCCCAATGGGGGAGCTAGAGAAAGGACCCAAGGAGCTGAAGGGGTTTGCAGTGCCACAGAAGGAACAGCAATGATTCACCCAGTACTCCTAGAGCTCCCAGGAACAAAATCATCAACCAAAGAGTACACATGGAATTACTCATGTCTGCAGACACATAGGCAGCAGACGATGGTCTTGTTACACACCAAAGGGAGGAGAGGCCCTTGGCCCTGGAAAGACTTGTTGGCATAATGTAGAGGAATATCAAGAGAGGGGAGTGGGGAAGGGGATATGTTTTAATCGATTTACGGCAGGCAGGGTACCCAGGACAGGGGACAAAATTTGAAATGTAAATAAAGTATATAATTAATAAAAAAGAACAAAATGGATAGAAAAAATGGATACATTGGTCAAAAAAAACTGTATTATAAAACTTTACTGGCACTAAACAACCAAGAGTTCTGCAACATATGAGAAGGCAAAAACACAAATGATTGGAGAAAGGAGGAGGAGGGGGGAGGAGGAGGGGGAGGAGGAGGAGGAGGGGGGAGGAGGAGGGGGAGGAGGAGGAGGAGAAGGAGAAGAAGAAGAAGAAGAAGAAGAAGAAGAAGAAGAAGAAGAGAGGAGAGAGGGAGATGGAGAGAGAGGGAGAAGGAGAGAGAGAGAGAGAGAGACAGAGACAGAGACAGAGACAGAGACAGAGACAGAGACAGAGACAGAGACAGAGACAGAGAGGGCGAGTGCATACAAGATCAATCAGCATAAATGTCTAGAAAACATTTCCCATAAAATCATAAATGAAAACTTTCTTGAAGTAAAGTAGGTGCCAATTAATATAAAGAAGCATCCAAAATACCAAATACATTGGTGAAAAGCCCCTTTGCCACATAATAATCAAAACACTAAACATCTAAAGTAAAGCAATATGATAAACTACAATAGAAATAATTAACAACACTAGAGAAAACAAAAGAAGTAACACATGAAAGCAGAGCTATTCGATTTATACCTGTCTTTTTAATGATGCTATAAGAGACAAAAGGGTTTGAAAAGTGCTGTAGAGTCAAGAAACCACACATGTTCCAACAAGAAAGCCACTGGTCTAAAGGTTTTGGGCAGATCCAGAATCAGCCATGACAGTGAAGTTACTCAGAGGTCACTGGCTGATTTGGCAAGTGAGGAGCAGCACAAGGGACCTCCCAGGTGGTCACATCTGGCTCATGTTTCCCATCCAGCCACAGAGGGGGGTAAACTTCTGGACCTCCTATGGTTACTCTCTCCCACAGTCAGCACACCAGCGGGGCTTGCCCGACCAAGGGTGGCCAGGATAGCCCCGTCCATCCCACAGCCCTTGACCCCAGCCAGCTCCAACTTGATCATTTATGTTCCTTGGGAAAGCGCCAGCCCAGACCTCTGTAAACTCTACCGGGTCTTTGTGGTTTCCCAGCCCGGCCTGTCTCCTTAAGGAACCGGGTTCAGTTTATAGGTCTGTGATTCCCTACCTGTCTCCGCAACTCACAAGCAGAAGCAAGGCCCGGGCGCACGTCCCAGCGATCCATGGCGGCCAGGCTCGGCTTCTGTCCCCACAGGAGGGTCGTGCCAGGAGGCCACTGTCCCTGGCTGGAGCACAGAGAGGGTTTGCTCTCTGCCCCGCTGGAAACTTTCCAGAGCGGGAAGCCCGCGCCTTGCCAGGCCGCGCCAAATTCACGGACCGTGACTTGTGGAGACGACAGGAGGATGGCGCGGAGTGACTCCAGAGCTCACAGACACCGCAGCATGGAGTCCGATCTTCATCTGAATGCGCAGGCGAATTGGGTGCCATCCACCATTCCGCGCCTGGGAAACGCTGCAATCCCAGAAGTCGCTGAAAGCGCGCGCGCTCACCTCTCTCCCACCTCTGCCGCTGAACCACACACGCATTCAAACTCCTGACCCACTTTCATTCATAAAAAAGAAAGAAAGTTAATAGCATGGTTCCAGGAGGCTGGACGCGTGGCGCGACCGAGTGACGTCAGGGGCGGGGCCAGCAGTCGCCTGGTGAAGGACAGGGATGCCAAAGTGAAGCCCGCCCTGGGGCTGAGATTGATGGACACGGGCTGGGCAGGGCCGGGGTGATTCAGGGGCGGGGCCAGCAGCTCTGGGTGATGGCAGGGATGCAAACATGGCGCCCTCCCAGGGCTGAGAAGTATGGACTCAGGGCGGGGCGGGGCTGGAGGTGACATCAGGGAAGGGGCAGGCGGTCTGACAATTCTAAATAGGCTTCCCGAGTATTTCCTGAGTCCTGAGGCAAGGGACTTTATGCAGACATCCCATTTGTGAATTCTGTTCCAAAAGCGTTCACAATCTCAAAATTGACTGCCTAAGGGTATTTATATTTGTTCCTATTACAGAAGGAAAACTCTGTGATGGTGGAAGATCAAGACCCTGAATTTGAATATAGCAGAATGTAATTACGAGTGATTTTGTTACTATGTGACCTTATCTGAAGAAAAATATATGCAATATTACAATTTATATTGCAATATAAATATATATATATGCACACATATGGAAATGAATACACATTTAGTAAGAATTAATGGGATAAGAGGACACGTGCATTTTAGGAGTGCAGGGAGTGTTAAAATGTGTGTTTTAGAGACATGAATCTTAACGAAAAAGTAATTAAATGACAATGTCAAAAATAAGCTACCAAATAATACTTAAAAATGAAGCAGCAAACAGTACTTTGTGAAAAAAATGACACTGACCTTCATCACCTGATGTAAAGAAACAATAATATGTCTGTGTTTATATGTGAATGTTTATGCATGTAATATTAAACTGAAATTATCTATAGTGTCCATATTTTGATAAAATTTTTGAGACCCTTCATCTATAGTGATTTATGTGTCCATCAAATTCACCGGCCTTATTGGGGTAAAGGACTTGTGTGGAACATTTCCATTAGTGATTTTACACACTTTAAGAATCTCTTTCATTTCATAATGAAATTGTGTCTTTTCACATAAATCTACAGAGCAAAATATTGCAGGCACAACCTGAACCCCATTGTCCTTTTCCTAAATGTTACCTACATTGTATGTTATCTGATATTCCTAACATAGTCCTAGCTCATTGTAAAGTTATTCTAATGACCAGCACTTCAGTGTTGCCATATACAATACTGTCACTGTGATTCAAAATCTGCTAACACTCACTTTTATTTCACTTTTCAAATCAGTGCATTTATTGCATCAAGAATCTATGAGATTCCAAATTTCAACAGAGGCATTTTAACTTTTAGGACAAGTCTTAGATTTTGTTGCTCTAAAAAATACAATAAAATACACAAATATACCCACCATGATCAAGAGAAACATGTGAGAAAACTGTTTATTTATTTATGTTCTTTGGTAAAAGTATATAGAATGAAGTCAAGACAAGAAATTGGATGTAAGTACTCCATGAAAGCATGTGGAATAATGTTGATGACTGCTTTCATGTCCATGTTGTTTGCAGTCCACATTCTTATAACTTCAAGAACAGTTCACCTAAAGTGGGTACTGTCCACAGCCAGTACCATCACCATATAATCAAAATATAACTAAATGTATGGCTTACAAACAAAGATTCAAATGATGATAGCCCTTCCTCAGTTGAGATTCCCAATTCTCAATATTGTCAGGACAGTGACATGAATGAAACCATGTTCCACCAACCTTTGTTAATTGGTGTCACAATGGACAGTGTTGTCCTGTTTTTAAGATCAAAGGTGTTTATTATGTAAAAATTTCTATGACTAAATTCCACTTTTCTTAAGAGAAATAAAAATATATTCAGTATCATCTAACATTTTCATATGATGAAACTTTCAATGAAGCATTTTATCTCTGTAGTTCTGTACAAAATTCGAATCTGGTCTAACAAAAATAACATAACACTTTGGGACAAAGATGCACCCTAGCAACGCTACACTTGAAGACAAGATGGAGAACACTTCCACAACCACCAGCATTTTACCCCTGGTGCTATGGTAGACAGGAAGGAAGATGATCCAGACACTGCAGAACACAAACATGCTGAAAGTTAGGAACTTGGCTTCATTGAATCTGTCAGGAAGGTTTCTAGCCAGGAAAGCCACAATGAAGCTCCCCAGAGCCAAGGAACCCAAGTATCCCAGGACAACATGGAAGGCAATGACTGAGCCTTTGTTGCAAATAATGACAGTCTTTCCATGTTCAGATTGTATATCTCTGTCAATAAAGGGAGGAGATGTTACCAACCAGATGCCACACAAAACAACTTGGATTAGGGTACAAATGGGAATGACCAAATTAGGTGCCCCTGATGTCAGCATCCCTCTCATCCTTCTTCCTGGAGTAGTGAGCTTGAAAGCCATAACCACAGTTATTGTTTTGGCCAATACAGCAGAAACAGCCACTGTGAAAAACACTCCAAATGTGATCTGCTGCAGGATGCAGGTGGCCTGGTTGGGATGTCCAATGAAGAGCAATGAGCAGAGAAAACAGAACACTAGAGAGATGAGCAGGATGTAGCTGAGTATGCGGTTGTTGGCCTTCACAATAGGAGCATCCTTGTACTTCACAAAAGTGACGAGTACTAAAATTGTGATGGCCAAGAAGGTAAGAGAAGTGGAACCTAGAGCTATTCCCAATGGATCTTCATAAGCCAGAAATGTCACAGCTCTTTGGAGGCAGTGTGTTTGCTCCAAGTTGGCATACTCATCATCTGAACACCTCACACATTGTTCCATATCTATTGGCAAAAAAATAAATAAAACCTTATTAGGTATCATATTTATGTAGCTAACAATTATTATTATAATTATTATATTTATAATTTTATTATTTTTATTATCAGAGAATACATCAATAAATAATTTGGTATTGATTTCTCATTCATTCCTTTTTGCTTTAGGGGCTTAAAATTGCTCTCTATTAACCAGTGTTTTATGGTGAAATAAAACACCATGATAGGGAATGGAATGGGGAAAATATGCATTAAACAAAACAGAAAGAAAATATGATATATAATAATATGCATGATCTCAGAATTTTTAATTCTTCAAATCATAAAATCACTACTCACAGACAAGAATACTGTAAAGATATAGTCATTTATCTCAATTGATAAAATATAGTATGTACTTTGTTTGCTTTTTGGGTTGTGCCATTTTTCTGTCTATCCTATAGAAACCAGATCATACAATTCTTTATGCAATTACTGTTTGCCTAAAGGAATATTTTCATTCTTGAAGTTCTATGCCTCATAGTTTGTCTTTAAAAACTGGTACACATGTATGCCCTCCTAAATGTTTTCTGCATAGTATAAAATCAGTAAGCTGCATACTGTGAGAAAATAATTTATTTTATTGAGAAGACACTGCAAGTTATTTGCTTGGTCCAAAATAAGTTGACATTATTTAACTGATGAAGTACTGAGAGATGGACATTTTAGAACTTCAGTTTCCATATAGACCATATCACAGTTATAGTTTGGAAAGAGAAGGATTAAAATTCAGCATTTTATTCTGCATGCAAGCATGTACCTGTTTCATTGGAAACCTCATTTTCTGGGCACTGAACACAATCAAAGCAGCAGTCTGCTGTCTCTTGCTGATGAATTTTCCTAAATCCAGCAGTACATGGCAAACTACACAAGGAGGAGGGAACCTGAGACAATATATAATTATTATATAATATGTGTGTGAGAGAGTATGTATGTGAGTGTATTTGTGTCTATGTGAGTGTGCATGTGTGTCTGTGTGTACTTCATGTAAACATAATATGTATAATGACATATATTTACAGATATGGATATAAATATTACCCTGTTTACCAGTAGTTCTTAACAATTTCAGGCACATTATTATTTTGCATTTCCCTGCAGTACACTGAATATCACACAATATTTTCTGTTCATATAATATTATATATGTAACTTTAAGGTTGTAGCAATTTAAAACATTTACTTCCTAAACTGATTAATCCAAAAGGAATGCTTATGTGGCATCAGTATTTTTCTTATGATTTATAAATAAAAGAATCAGAATACTGAAGTATATGGAGAAAATTTCGCATATCAGCAGATTTTTGATAAGAGCAAAATATGTTATAAAAGACTGTCCTAAAATTAATGAAGTTTAAAAGAAAATCTTGAATATCCAATGCCTTTCCCCCCTTTGCCCGGCCTTTATGAGACTCCTGCCTCATCATTGTACCATTCCCCTATACTGGTCTGAAGCCTCCACAGGACTTAGAGGCAACACCCCACTGATACAAGAAAAGGCAATCCCCCTCAGAAGAGAGGAAGTAGGATAACGTGTTAATGTAACTAAGTAAAATAAACAATAAAAATATAAAAATAAAAAAGGAAACTTTGAATCTAGAGAAAGATTTCTGTTAATGAATTTATTACATACTTAATTAGGTTATAAATATATTCTCACAGAATAAGGAAATTCCATGGCATACATTTAGTTCAAAAATTTATTTGTATATATATATATATATATATATATATATATATATATAATAAAAATTTATATATATACACACACACACATTCCTGTAGTGTGTAGTAAATTGGCATTTGGGGAAGAATGTGAATCCAGAGGCCTTTGATCCCAAAGACCAGAAGTTGAGAGACATCAGATTTTGGTGCTTGTAAGTGAGAATGGTCTTTAGTAAGAGTAGCAATTATTCTTAACAACAGAGATATTACTTGGGTGCCTTATATTTAAACATTTATATATCTTGAAAAAACTAAAAATTGTAGTAAACCAACCGAAGTTCCTCCTGTGATCCACTCCACATCTTCATATATATGAAGTTGTTGCATTTGTGGGATGCAAGGAAAATAGCTTCCTATTTTCACTTTTAATCCAAAGCCTTGTGGAAAATTCCAAATGATGAAAATGTCATACTCTGCACACTGATTTTCCCTATGGCTCATGTCCACCAGTTCTCCAACAGGGTTAGTAAATGCCCTGGTCTTCAGCAAGGAAGACATCTAAATGAGATCCATCATTAGTTGCTTACATATGTATATCAATAAAGAGAAAGCAAAATTGAGAATTTTGCCTAATATCTTAATGAATTTCACAAAAGATAGCTGCATTGAAGTAATCCCGTGTAGTAAAATAAAATATCCCTCTTCAATAACTGAAAAATTGTATGCTGCACATTGTTTGTTGGTAAAACATGCTAGAAAAATGATTAGCATATAACACGTAACGTGGTGTGTGTGTGTGAATGTGTGTGTGCATGTATTCACGTTGGTAAAAAGTACAATTTTAAAAATGTAGCCATGTTTGTGCAAATGAAGTGGAATTTTGAATGTGTGTGAAAATAAAGAATAGCTGTTGGTGTTTCATGTATGCACAGTAAACTTATATGAGATAAACAGAAACTTAATAAAATGTACAGTCTTAAGCATTTATGCTTTTGTAAATCATTGTTAGTTTAAATGTGTACCTATTAGTTACAGCAAAAGTACTGATTCTTCAGAAATTACTCTTTAGTAAAATATTGTAGTCTAGTCCTCACTTAAGAATTTTATTATAAAACACTTGGCTCCTATTCTAACTTATGAAAACATTTGGTAAAAGGTTGAGTCATGGTTTCACAAAACTCACTAATATGAAAAATATCATTTCCTATTAAATGTTTTCTTTTTCATGATATTCATCCATGTGAAAAATTAATTAGGGGGATTTGCAGTGTAGAGATCTGTCCATTGAGAGAGTGCTCTCTTACTAATGTACATGTGTTTCTCTGGGTCCATTGAAAAGATCACATTGGTATATCTAAACAGAATGAAATATGAGAAACATCACCTCCTGACAGTCAGTGAATATTCCTTTGGCTTCCGATATTTTCTGAGACTCTACTACTTGAAGAAGTAGTTCATGGTATGTGTGGGCCACAGCATACACAGCATTATACAAATTGTAACCTTCTACACTCAGGGCCATGTCATATTTGTGATTTGCTGTCCATTCCAAAGTGTTGTTGAATTTAAAATGTTCCATTTTATTGCTGTTCTTAGAGATTGAGCAATTAAAGTAATTCCACCACAGTATAGACTCAGAAATGTTTACTGGGTATTTTTCAGTTTTCATAGTTTGTATAAAATTCCTGAATTTAGGAATCTCACCTATGTGGTGTGCAAAAGTGACAGTCCCATGGAAGAAATCAAGGCTGAATTCCTTTTTATTTGTGATAACATCCCATTGTGAAGTTGTGATCCAGATTCTCTGAACACCTAAATATTCCCATCTTCTAAAACTGAATTCTAAAGTAAAGTACATCTCACCATAAATGATAACAACCTTTGCTGAAGATGTCATAATCTGTTTATCATTTATCATACTCATTTTTATATATGACTCCAAGCCTTCTGGGATCACATTCACAAAAGCTAAACAGATCCCATGGCTTTGCATTTCTTCTCTTAAATCTAAGAGAAACTGAATGCCCTGGTCTTCGTCTGAGATGACCACGCCTATCCAAGTCCATCTAAAATGAAGCATCAAGGAGACCATGCCATGGGATAAGTGTGTGTCCTTGGTGGCTACCTGATAGACATAGGGATATCTTTCTCGGTCACTTAGGTTAGTATTAAATGGTCCAAAGAAAACCTAAAGGATGTAAAAGAGAAGATTAAACATTTACATGATGTCTATGATTATTAGAATATTTGGAATTGTGTATAAATAATGTTTTTCACCTTTCCACACTCCTCTCAAGGAAAGTATGATTATACTCTAAATATTATATATTATATATTTTAGATTCTAGTCTATTTCTGACAAGTCTGAATTTCCTAGAATAGAGTTTTGCCTGTTTGTCCAGTACATTTATGTTCTGATTAATTACTCTCTCTCTCTCTCTCTCTCTCTCTATATATATATATATATATATATATATATATATATATATTTGAGTACTTCAGGTTCACACATTCGTACCTGTGGTGTCCTAGAATGAATCGCAAATTTTAAGGATGTTTTCCATGATGGTCCTGTAAGGTCTACATTGCAAAAATGAAAATTTCCACAGATATAATTCATATAATAAACACTAATGTTTTGATGTGAATATAACATATCCAGAACTAGCAATGTATCTCTACACAGACCATCCATGATGGAGAATATCAAAGTCATGTTGGGTAAAAGATAAGGATTCTTGTTTATCTCATCTGTAGCAAAAAACATAACCAAAAAAGCCTCATATCTTCTTGCTGGTGTTCTAAAACAAAGCATAGTGATGATTAAGGGAGATGTTGGAAACATAACATTTCAATTGCAGTAAAGTTTGTACTATGCGACATGCTAAATTTCTAAATAAATATCTTGAAATAAGCCTCATAAATGAGGGATCTGTAAAGCTAAATACAATTTTAGAAGTCATAGACATCAGCACTATGATATGATATGATATGTTATGATAAATTTTGTATTTGTGTAAATAGATAAGGAGTTTAATCTGCTTCTTAATGCCATCCTTGAACTATATTGCAGTCCTATTGAATAAGACACTATAAAATAATCTTGGATATGTACTTCAATAGATACATTTTAAATTTTTCTTAAACTACGTAAAAATTATGCAACATATTCTCCTTATCTTTTATTACTTAAAACCAGTTTATATATCAAACATCTTAATAATATTGTGTATTTTGACAAGCAAATCATACGTAAAAATTTGTTCAACTTTAAAGTTGTATATTTTCATACCTTGAAATTATCATTAATGCATACTTTACCATATCTATAGGTGAAGATCCTTTATCTAATGTTGAGAATTAAATTATTTCAAAAACATACATGAAATTGTTTGTGAATTAGTTATAGAAAAAGAGCATAAAATATTAAAACCTGAACCGTTTAGAAATATATGGTTACGTTCTCAAAAATTGACCATATAATTGGACACAACACAAACTTCAGTAGATACAAGGACTTTGGATTGATCCCATGCATTCTATGGTATTACCATGGATTAAGGCTGATATTCAATAATGAAAATAACATCAGAAGGCCCACATACACGTGTAAGCTTAACAACTATCTACTCTGTGAAAACTTGGTCAGAGAAGAAATAAAGAAATAAATCAAAGATTTTTTTTTTAATTTTTCGATGAATATAAGGGCATGGCAGATCCAAATTAAGGAACACAATGAAAGCAGTGGTAAGAAGAAAATCATAGCTCTGAGTGCCTCCATAAAGAAAGGGGAGAGATCATACACTAGTAGCTTAACAACTCATCTGAAATCTGTAGAACAAAAAGAAGCAAATATACACGAGAAGATTAGACATCAGGAAATAATCAAGCTCTGGGATGAAATCAACCAAGTAGGAACATAAAGAACTGTACAAAGAACCAAGAAAACCAGGAGCTGGTTCTTTGAGAAATTCAGCAAGATAAACAGTTAGCCAGACTAACCACAAGGAACAGAGATAGTATTCAAATTAACACAATCAGAAATGAAAAGGGAATCATGTTTAGAGAAATTGAGGAAAGTAAAAAAAAAATCCTACTGAAATGTCTATATTCAAATAAACTGGAAAAAATGGAATAAATACATAAATTTCCTAGACAGATATCTGGTGACAAATATAAATCAGGATCAGGTAAACCATCCAAATAGCCCCAGAATATTCAAGGAAATACAAGCAGTCATTAGAAGCTTCCCTATCAATAAAAGCCAACTGCCAGACGATTTTAGTTCAGAAATGCATCAGACCTTCAAAGAAGATCTAATAGCAATACTTTTCACACTATTCCATTAAATAGAAGCAGAAGGAACTCTACCCAGTTATTTCTATGAATTCACAGTTACACTGATACTCAAACACACAAAAGAAACAGCAATAAAGAGAACTACACGCCAATTTCCCTTGTGAATGTCTATGCAAAATTATGCAATAGTATATCCACAAACTGAATCCAAGAACACATCAAAATTATATTCCAACAAGAATAAGTAGGATTAATCCCAGGGATTTGGGGACAGTTCAATATGGAAATGCATCAACATAATACACAATATAATCAAATTAAAAACACAAACAACCAACATGACCATCTTATTAAATGCAGATAAAGCATTTGACAAAATTTAATACCCCTGCATGGTAATAGTGGTGAAAAGATGAAAAATTCAGAGCCCATAACCAAACAGATTAAAACTAATACACAGCAAGCAAGTAGCCAACATTAAACTAAATGGAGAGAAACTTGAAGCAATTCCACTAAAAACAGGCACTAAACTAGACTGCCCTCTCTCTCCTTATCTATTCACCATAGTATTTGAAGTTCTATCCAGATCAAATAAACAACAAATGTATGTCAACGGGATAAAAATTAGTAAGGAATAAGTCAAAGTATCACTATTTGCAGATGATATGATTGCATATTTAAGTGACTCCAAAATATCACCAGAGAACTTTTTTTGATTTTGATTTTGATTTTGATTTTGTTTTGTTTTGTTTTTTTGTTTTTGTTTTCGAGACAGGGTTTCTCTGTGTAGCTCAGGCTGTCCTGGAATTAACGCTGTAGACAAGGCTGACCTTGAACTTAGAAATACACCTGCCTCTGCCTCCCAATTGCTGGGATTACAGGCGTGCACCACCACCAGCCGGCTAGAACTTCTTAACCTGAAAAACAACTTCAGCAAAATGTCTGGATAGAAAATTAACTAAAACAAATCAGTAGCCTCCCTCTACACGAAGAATAAGCAGGCTGAGAACGAAATTAGTGAAACAACAATCTTCACAATATTAACAAATAATATAAAGTGCCTTGGTGTTACTCTAACCAAGCAAGTGAATGATCTGTATGACAAGAACTTCAAGACCCTGAAAAAGAAATCAAAGTAGACCTCAAAAGGTGGAAAGGTTTCCCATGCTCAGCGATTGGCAGTATTAATATAGTAAACCTGGCCATCTTGCAGAAAGCATCATACAGATTTGATGTAATCCTCATCAAAATTACAAATCAATTCATAATAGTTAAAAAGAGCACTGTGCAAATCCTTCTGGAATAACAAAAAAGCCCATGATAGTGCAAACTATTCTCAACAGTAAAAGAGCATTTGTAGGAATCTGACTTTACAATCTATTACACAGCATTAGAGATGAAATCTGTTTGGTATAGGTAAAGAGTCAGGAAAATAGATCAGTGGAACAGAATTGAAGCCCCAGAAATGAAGACACACACATATGGCCATTTGATCGTTGATAAAGGAGCTAAAATCATCCAGTGGAGGGAAAAAAAAACATTTTCAAGATATGGTGTTGGTTCAACTGGTGGTCAGTATGTATAAGAATGCAAATTAATTTGTTCTTATCTCCCTGCACAAAGTCCAGTGGATCCATGATCTCTGCATAAAACCAGATACACTGAATCTAATGGAAGAGAAAGTAGGGAAGAGCCACAGACACATAGGCACATGGGAAAAGTTCCTGAACAGAACACCAATGGCTTATGCTCAAAGATCACAGAGAGACAAATGGATCCTAATAAAACTCCTGTCGATAGAACAAAACAGAAGCCAACATATTTTGAAAAGATCTTTACAAATCATACAACACATAGAGAGAAAATATCCAATATATACAAAGAACTCAAGAAGGTAAACTCCAGTGAAACAAATAATCCTAATAAAAATGAGGTACACTGCTAAATTAAGAATTCTCAATTATGGACTATTGAATGGATGAGAAGCACCTAAAGAAATGTTCAGCATCCTTAAACATCAGGGAAATGTTAATTAAAGCATCCGTGAGATTCCACCTCACACCAGTTAGAATGGCTAAGATCAAAAACCCAGGTTACAGCAGATGCTGGAGAGGATGTGGAGAAAGAGAAACACTTCTCCACTGCTGGTGGGGTTGCAAGCTGCTAGAACCACTCTGGAAATCAATCTGGCATAATATTACCAGAGGACCCTGCTATACCACTCCTTGGTACATACCTGACGATACCCCAGCATGTAATAAAGACACATACTCCACTATGTTCATTGCAGCCTTATTTATAAACGCCTGAACCTGGAAAGAAACCAGATGTCCCTCAACAGAGGAATGGATACAGAAAAGGATTTACATTTTCACAGTGGAGTGCTATACATGTACAAAAAAGACTGAATTTATAAAATGTACAGGCAAATGGATGGAGCAAGGAAATAGCATCCTGAGTGAGGTAACCTAGACACAAAAGTACACACATAGTATTCACTCACTGGAAAGTGGATATTAATTAGCCCAATAGCTCAGAATAGCCAAGATACAATTCACAGACCAAATGAAGCTCCAGAAGAAGGAAGACCAAACTCAATGCCTCAGACCAGATAATGAAGGAAAGCCCTGATTCTTTTAGGTTCTTTAAGTGATGTCTGAGGACAGAGATATACTCTCTGTAAGAAAATTCTTCATCTGTTATTATTAGCTATGACCTCTCATCAGGAGTATACATACCAAACATGCTCTATGACAAAAATTACATTTTTCATTTGAGTGTTTGGAGATAACATTTTCCTTCTAAACCTGAAGCGTGTATTAATACAGTTTACATATTTGGGGAATTAAACCTTATTATGCCTTATAAAAGTGTCACCAATGAGAATTTCCTCTATTTTTTTTCCAATGAGGTATGGAAAAATATAGAAAACATCAGAAATTAATTCCATACTAACCTAACACAGAAGAATAATGTGAAGCAACAAACACAATCACAGTGTAGAGTGTTTTGTGGCTACCAATTGGAAAATATATTCTTCAAATACCAAAGACATAAAAACTGAATAAGAGATGGAAGAGTGTCAAAGACAGAGAAGCACAGAAAATCTTGGTTCATGAAAGAAGTCTCTAGCACGTTGATTAGCTAAATTGTGAGTAATTTCAACACACCTTCCTGCATGATCTGCAGGCACAAATTGTACCATCTCACCCTTAGGATCTCAGAAACTGAGGACATATTCTTATCCAAAAGAAGCACATTTATTCTCCTAGATATTCTCTAATATTATATTTATTCAATAGTTAATAGAAATATTGACCATATATCTGATACTGACAATAAGGTTAATCTGTGTCTGGGTTTCAGTATAACTGGACCAAAATATTATTCTGGTACCAGAATATGATGCCTGGCAGTCATTTCCCAAATTAAGTATCAAATAAATAATTGCAGGAGGGACTCACATAACGACCATTTTACAAATCAAAATATATGTATATTCACAAGTATATATGTAATGTTATAATGTAATCAGGTATAGTATACCAATACATACACACATACTTCAATGAATGAATAGATGACAAACTGTTGGAGACCAAAATTAGATAACCATTTTTATGAAGGCATTTAGATGAATGTTCATATAGGAATTCATAACAGGAAATTGAATATAGAAAGTGATGCAGTCTCTTCATATTGAACTCTTGTTCAATGTGTGAATTGTGGATTCAAAGGAGATGAAAAGGTGTATGTCAACATATGATATCAACAATGACTCAACAGAGAGAATTAGACTCATTTTCCAGCATTGTGACCTGGAACCCAATGAATTAAAGCTAAAGTGTGACACATTTGGCAGTATTAAAATAGTGATTGGTGTAATAATTAATTTTCAGTGGTTCCTAAACATAGAGGGGAAGGAACAAGACAGAAGCCCATAGTTTGTCTACACAGGTAAATATTTCTAATTAATCCCATTGATGGAGAAATGAAGTTAATTGCTTACCGAAAATCAAAAATGTCATTAAAAAAAAACGGCTTCAATTGGTTCCGCCATTATCCAAAGAAGTCTACCAGAGTCACATCTCAAATCTCCCTCATTATCTTCACTATTCTTTATCCTCCAGAAGCAAATGGGTTCTGAAAAACAGCACAAGAAGAGAGAAAACTTCAGGAGCAAAAATGAAATACTGAAAGCACACAGCGTCTTCATGTGTGCCAGGCTCTCTGATGGAGCAGTTGTGAAATCTGTTTCCTATACAGACAAACCTCACACAGACATTTATAACTAAGTGTCTGTTGTAAGGCTATTGCTGTCTGGAGATTCCCTTAATTATATTTATAATTTATTTCCATTCAAACTATGCCATGGTCCCTGGATACCTTGAGAAAAATTCTGCCCACAAGCTCTACATCTGAGGTATGAAAACTTTTGAACAAAATATTTCTGACAACATGTTTTCAAGAACATTGTCTCTATCCCCATGATATCATTCATATTTCTGAAAACATGTTTTGCAGATCATGTTCTTCAACCTCAGGTGACATGATGGCATTCATATTTCCGAAAACATGTTTTGGAGATCACGGTCCCGAACATCAGGTGCCATGATTTCATTCATATGCTTGACATAATTCCCAAGGACAATCTTCTCCTGGGCAGCTTGGGTCAGAATATGTGTCAACAACCATATGCATGAACACAATGGATTTCACCAGAACTTTCACAGACAAGAGTTTAGAATATCATAAAAGTTCCATATAATTGAAATTTCGAGAAGAATCATGGGACATTATGTCTTCCATTGCCTAGTTTGGTGAAGTGCAGTCTCATATGAAACATTTAGCCAGGAGTTGAGCATGCTCTCTGTTGTTCATATACTATTGTATTTTAGTCATGTTTGCAAAATCTCTTCAAACTTCCTGTGATTCTGGTTACCTGGATAACATGTCATTCTGCTAAATCCAATAATACCTGGAATAATACAGATTCAAACCCCATGCTGTAAAATATCAGTACTTGTGCAGACAATTGATGATTTAAAATAATGTTCTCTTGTCTCATAATCAATACCTGGCAGTCAATGACATTTGATGAAACATTGCTGATTGCTGATTGAGAAGGATTTCATACATTTTACTCAAAGGAATGAAATACTTTAGGTGTCATTTATGAGAGCATTTTAATGCTAATATTGGTATATAAATTCTACTTTCCATTCATGTCCAGTTGGTATTTGTTTTGAAACACTCCTGTCTTCAGTTACATTACAACAACACAGATGTATGTTACACTAATTTATGTAACTTGGTTAGATTACAATGAGTGACACAGATGGAGCATTGAATTAGATTTGTAATTTTTTTGAACTACCTTATGTTTTTCCTCATAATATCCACACTGAGTGCATGGGACTCTTATTTTCTTCTTCTTCTTCTTCTTCTTCTTCTTCTTCTTCTTCTTCTTCTTCTTCTTCTTCTTCTTCTTCTTCTTCAAATGTATTCTTTATTCTATTTTTACTGTCCTGTTTTTATCCCTCTCATGTTCTACCCTCTGATTGTTCCATATTCCACACTCCCCCATAACAGCCCAAGAGGATGTTCCCAACCAACTACCACCCCAACAGACCTGCCCACACACTGGGGCCCCAAGTCTCTTGATGACTGGGCACATCTTCTCTGACTGTCTTCAGACCCAGCAGTCCTCTGCTGTATAGTATTGTGTCCTCATATCAGCTGGCGTATGCTGGCTGGTGGGTGGCTCAGTGTCTGAGAGTGTGCCAGGTTCATTGAGACTGCTGGTCCTCCTATAGGGTCGCCCTTCTCCTCAGCTTCTTCCAGCTTTCCCCTAATTCAACCACAGGGGTCATGTGCTTCTGTCCATTGCTTGAGTCCAAATGTCCTATTCAGATGCTTGCTTGGCCTTCTGGATTCATGAAAGGCCCTTCTTTGTAACAGCATAGACTCAGTAATAGTGTCAGGCCTTGGGCCCTCCCTCTGAGCTGGATCTCAATTTGTGCCTGTAACTGGACCTCCTCATCCTCAGGCACCTCTCCACTTTTGGTCCTGCTGTTCTTTCAAACAGGTACCTTTGTGGGCCAGAGGTTTTGACTATTAGTTGGCAACCCCATCCTTCCACTTGATGTCCTGCCATTATACTGTAGGTGGATTCTACAAGTTCTCTCTCCTCTCAGTAGGGCATTAAATCTAAAGTCCCTCCCTTTGAATCCTGAGTGTCTCTCACCTTCCAGGTCTCTGGTATATTCTAGAGGGTTGTTCCACCTCCTACCTCCTGAGGTTGTCTATTTTGAATTATTCTGCTGGCACTCAGAACTTCAGGCCTGTTCCCCTAAATACCTGATCAGAATATCCCTCTTCCCTTCCCTATTTCATTCCCACCCAAGGCCTTCCCCACAGCTGTGATTGCTTTCTTCTCCCTCCCAAGTGTGATTGGGCTCTTCAGCTTGTTAGCCTCCTTGAGTTCGGTATCCTGGGAATTTTGTAGATTTTTTTGTCTAAGATCCACTTATTAGTGAGCACATAGCATGCATATGGTTTGGGTCTGAGTTACCTGACCCAGGATGATATTTTCTAGTTCCTTCCATTTTCATGCAAAATTCATTGTGTCCACCTTTTAAGTTGTTGAGTAGTATTCCATTGCGTAAATAGACCACATTTTTCTGTATACACCCATCTGTTGTAGGACATCTGGGTTATTGAAAACTTCTGGATATCACAAATAAAAATAATATGAACATAGTGGAACACAGGATTTTGTGGTAGGGTGATTTATTGGTATATATGCTCAAGAGAGGAATAGCTGGGTTTTCAAGTAGATCTATTTCCATTTTTCTGTGGAACCTCCAAATTGACCTCCAGAGTGTTTTTTTTTTTTTACCATTTTACAATCCCACCAGCAGTGGAGGAGCATTCCTCTCTCTCCACATCCTCACCAACATGTGTTGTCACCTGATTTTTTGAACAAAGCCATTCTGTTTGTTTGAGGTGGAATCTCAGGTTCATTTTGATTTGCATTTTTCTGATGACTAAGAGTGCTGAACAAGTATTTAGGTGCTTTTCAGCCATTCAAGATTCCTATGTTTTGAATTATCTGTTTAGTTCCAGACCCATTTATTGATATGGTTGTTTGGTTTCTAGGTGGTTAGCTTCTTGATATCTTCAAATATTTATAATTTATCCCACTACAGGATGTGGGGATAGTGAAGACATTTTTTTCTAATCTGGAGGTTTCCTATTTGTTCTCTTGACTATGTCCTTTGCCTTACAAAACTACAGTTTCAATAAACCCCATTTATCAATTCTTGATCTTTGTACCTGAGCATTTGGAGTTCTTTTTAGGAAATATACCACTGTGCCAATGAATTCAATGCTCTTTCCCAAGTTCTCTTTTATTAGAATATGTATGGAATTTTATGTAGAGGTTTGAGTTACCCCAAGATACTTTGTAATGTTTGTGGCTATTGTAAAAAGAGTTGTTTACATAATTTCTTTCTCAGCCTGTTAGTCATTTGTATAAAGAAAGGCTACTGATTTATTTGAGTTAATTTTATATCCAGCCACTTTGCTGATGTTGTTTACAGCATGAAAAATTCTCTGGTAGAATTTTTGAATTTGCTTATGTATACTATCATATCACCTGCAAATAGAGAAATTTTTATTTTTTTCTTTCCCTATTTGTATCCCCCTTATCTCTTTCTGTTGTGTCATTGTTCTAGCTAGCACTTCAATTACTATATTGAATAGATATGTGAGAGTGGACACCCTTGTCTTGACCCCAATTTTAGAGGTTTTGCTTCAACTATGTCTCCATTTATTTTAATATTGGCTGTTGGTTTGCAGTAATTTGCTTTCATTATGTTGAGTTATGGGCCTTGAATTACTAATCTCTCCAAGATGTTTAACATGAAAAGGTGCTGTATTTTGTCAAATGCTTTTTCTGCACTAAGGAGATGATTATGTGGTTTTTTTTTCCTTTGAGATTATTTACATAGTGGATTACATTAATGGATTTTCATATATTAAGCAAACCTTGCATCCCTGGGATGAATCCTCCTTGACTGTGGTGAATGGTGTTTTTTATATGTTCTTGAATTTGGTTTTCAAGAATTTTATTTAGTATTTTTGTATTGATATTCATGAGGGAGATTGGTCTGAAGGTTTATTATTTGTTTGTTTCCTTGTGTGTTTTAGTTATCAGAGTAATTATGTCTTCATAGAATGAGTTAGGGAGTGTTCCTTCTCTTTCTATTTTATGGAATAGTTTGAGAAAAAATCCTATCAGGTCCCCTGACATCACCCTGAGCCCCGGCCACGCCCTGCGTCACAGACATAATTCTGATTGGTTTGAGTCATGTGAATGTTTCCCACGTGGGTGATGGAGTGCTCACTCTCCAGACACTTCCTAGACCATGGTGTCTCCACACACCGTCCCTCCCCTCCAGGCCCTGGGCATAGGACGGGTGTGGTGTGGGGTAGAGTATATTTAGGGTGTGGGGAGGGGAGTTGGGACTGGAGTAGAGGGAGAGACAGGGAGGGAGAGGGGAGAGAGAGACAGAGACAGAGACAGAGACAGAGACAGAGAGAGGAGGTGGGGAGGGGAGGAGAAGTTGGCGGAGGAGGGTCAGAGAGAAAAGAGGCAGAGAGAGTCAGCCATTTAACAGCAGGCCAGGCCCACCTGACTGTTGCTAGGGAACTGTTGGGCAGAGCACAGAAAGGATACTGATAGTGTGTGTGGGGTGTGTGTGTGTATGTGTGTGTGTGTACATGTGTTCTGTGTGTGTCTGTGTGTGCTATGTGTTTATATGTATGTATCTGTGTGTCCATGTTTGTGTGTGACTATGTGTATGTGTGTGTGTGTGTGTGTGTGTGTGTGGTGTCCATGTGTGTATGACTATATGTATGTATGTGTGTGTGGTGTGTCTATGTGTTTATGTGTATACGTTTGTGTGACCAAGTTTGTGTGTGTATGTATGTGTATGTATCTATGTGTCCATGCTTTGGTGTTTCTGTATGTGTCTGCATGTGTGTCTGTTTGTAGTGTGTATATATGTATATCTGCATATTTGTGTGTCTGTGTGTCCATGTATGTGTATGTACCTGTGTGTCAATTTATGTGTGCATCTGTTTGTATAGGTGTGTGTGTATGTGTATGTGTATATTTCTGTATCTGTGCATCCATGTATATGTGTATGTGTGTGTATTTACCTGTGTGTACATTGATGTGTGTGTGTTTATGATGTGTATGTGTGTGTATTTGTGTATATGTGTGTCCATGTATGTGTGTGAATTTGTATGTGTGTGAATGTACCCATGTGTTTACTTGTGTGTGTTTGTGAGTGTGTGTGTGTGTGTGTATGCTTTGTATAGGTTTCAGTGTATTTGTGTATATGTGTGTCCATGTACATGTGTATATGTGTACCATTATCCTTTGCTTGAAGGATCTTGGGATAGGTTTGATCCTAGGGCATTGTAAGTGCCATCCAAATATTAAACAAATAAGTTGCAGGTTGAGAATCCCATTCATCATATGCAAAATTAAAGGGTATATTGAATAAAGGCATTTACCTTGGAATTTGCACATCAAAACATTGGCTAACAAAGAGAATGGCTGAAAGAATGCTCTCAATACTGGCAATATTTAGCTACCTGAGAGACTACACAGTGTGCAATAAGGACAATTCAGTCTGGGAAAGTGTGATATTAAACGAACCTATACCTGTACATGTGTGAGTAGAAGGTGCCAGCTTAATCTATTCATCTAGTAGCATTGTCCAAAGCAGCCACACATTATGCTGCACACTTATGAATAAGTCATAGTCAGGCCCAGGCTCCTTCGAGGTACTAGTATGGACATGGAAACCTACTCAGGGGACAGCCACAACAGGCTCCATTCGTTATGCACTTCTTGACATCAATAATAATGTCAGAGTTTGGTGATTTTTTATACAATGAATCCCCAGGTAATAAAGTCTCTGGATGACCTTTCCTTCAGTCTCTGACCCAAACTTTGTCTCCATAATTGTTACTGTGTGTATTTTGCCAGAAAAGCCAAAGCACCCGGCCTTACTTCTTTTTTTTTTTTTTTTTTTTTTTTTTGGTTTTTCAAGACAGGGTTTCTCTGTATAGCCCTGGCTGTCCTGGAACTCACTTTGCAGACCAGGCTGGCCTCGAACTCAGAAATCCGCCTGCCTCTGCCTCCCAAGTGCTGGGATTACAGGCGTGCACCACCATACCCGGCTTCGGCCTTACTTCTTAATGAGCTTCATTTGGTCTGTGAATTGTATCTTGATTATTCTGAAGTTTTGGCTAATATTCACTTATAAGTAACTGCATACCATATGTGTTCTTTTCTGACTTGGTTATCTCACTCAGGATGACATTCTCCAGTAATACCCACTTGCCTAAGAATTTCATGATTCCATCATTTTTAATAGCTGTGTAGTACTTCATTGTGTAAATGTGTCACATTTTCCGTATCCATTCTTCTGTTGAGGCACATTTGGGTTCTTTCCAGCTTCTGGCTATTATAAATATGGCTGCTATGAACTGGGTGGAGCATTTGTCTTTCTTACATGGTGGGGAATCCTCTGGGCATATGCCAAGGAGTCTTCAGTTGGGTCTTCAGATAGTACTATGTCTAATTTTTTGAGTAGCCATCAAACTGAGTTCCAGAGCGGTTGTACCAGACTACAGTCCCACCAGCAGTGAAGGAGTGTTCCTCCTTCTAAGTTCCACTTCATCTCCAGCACCTGCTGTCCTCTGAGATTTTCATCTTAGACATTCTGACTGGTATGAGGTGAAATCTCAGGGTTATTTTGATTTGTATTTCCCTGATAACTAAGGATCTTGAACATTTCTTTAGGTGTTTCTCAGCCATTTGATATTCCTCATGTGAAAATGCTGATGACCTCTGTCCTTACCCAACACTTTCCAGATTTTCCTGCCCCATGCAACTGATTCAAATCCATACAGTTTCCTTTTTTCTGGTTATAGACTAAATATCTAAACCATTATTATTATTATTATTATTATTATTATTATTATTAATTATGAGAAAACCTGTAATATGACAAAATGAAAAATAAACAGATAAAAAGATAAAGAAAACATCTAAGAAACCTAAACATAGACAAACTAAAATTCATAAAATTAAATTAGTCAAAAACACAAAAAGTATAAGCCACAATATACTGAAAAATGAACTTTGAGGTAAAGAAATAAACAAAAAACAGAAAACAACAAATAAAATGAATATGAAAACCAAAGAAATATGAATGTCTTCAAAAGGATTGAGACAAGAAACTGTCCACAGTTTCTTTGAGGTTTTGTGTGTGTGTGTGTGTGTGTGTGTGTGTGTGTGTTTTCCATCTGATGCTGGGCAAAAGGTTTGCCCTTTAGAGTAGTTTGAACAGTCTATGTATGTCCTATTATTGAGCACATCCCTTGATAAAAGAGATTCTTGTAAATCAAACCTGAAAGCAAGTCTGTTAAATCCTTTTTAATATAGACATGAACTTTAATGTCTCCTTTTTCATCCATTTGGTTGCTGTTTCTAGAAAATAATTTCTGCATATAGGATGTCATCCTCAACTTCACGTGACAGATGACAATGCATGCTGTCATCCTTCATTTCATAAAGCATTTTATATTATAAAAAACAATTAATGTATTTTGTAAATGGATATCAACTGGATTGGAATGGGGATCCAGTTCCCACTGAGCTTTAGAGATTAAGACGCGAGCTCTGGGGGGAAAGGCTTGAACGCAGGATAGACCTCTATGGCTGGACCTGGTGGGGCTTGACTTTAATCCCAGCATTGCTGAGACAGAGGGAGATAGATCTGTGGTCTACACAGTGAGTTCCAGGACAGCCAGGGCCACACAGACTCTGTCAATTCATACATACATACATACATACATACATACATACATACATAGATACATAGATACATAAATACATAGATACCTAAATACATAAATAGAAACATCGATACATAAATACATCGATATATCAATATATCAAAACATCAATACATCGATATATCAATACATCAATATATCAATACATACATACATAAATAGGTAAATACATAGATACATACATACATAGATACATAAACACACAAATACACAAATACATAAATACATAAAGACACAAATACATGAATACAAAAATACATAAATACATAAACACATAAATACATAAATATTAAAAAAATAACCTCCACCGTCCTAACAAATATTTTTGAACAGTGTGAACCAGGAGTTAAAGTGTTCACCTAAAATCCCCATTTAATTAATATTTAAGAAAGCCCTACCAACCCCACCCCTTAACTTTTGAATATCTATTTGGTCAGTCAATTCCCCCAACACATTTACGATCTGGTGAGAAAGCTAGTTCATGCACAAATTCCAATAAATAGGTTTTAGAAATACAAAATATAAAATATTTTTAAATATAAAAGTCAATTACTTTCTGAGACAATGATATCATATACTCTTATTATATGATCTTTTTTTTCGAGACAGGGTTTCTCTGTGTAGCCTTCGCTGTCTTGGAACTCACTCTGTAGACCAGGCTGGCCTCGAACTCAGAAATCGTCCTGCCTCTGCCTCCCAAGTGCTGGGATTACAGGCGTGCACCACCACGCCCGGCTGATATCATATACTCTTACAAGGCAGGACAGAGGACCCCAGTGTCTAGATAAATACACCGAGCTTCAAAGCCACCATGTTGGTGAACCTCAATTGTCTACTTGATAAGATCTAGAGTGGCCAGGGGTGCTGTGATCATATAAAGAGAAAGAGGCGAGAGACTGTGTTCTAATGGTGGTGTGGGGGAAGGGCGTGCCTCAGTGGGCCCACGCCAAGACATCCCTTCCTCCTGAGGTGACCAGACACAAGACGGTGTAGGACAGAATGGAGTTTATTAGGGGCGTGGAGAGGGGAGTCAAGAGGGTAGTAGAGGCAGAGAGAGGCAGAGAGAGGGAGAGAGTAGAGGAGCAGAGGCCGCCATGACCATGTGGAGAGAGGGGGAGGGGAGAGGAAGGGAGGGGGCCCAAGAAGGGGCAAGAGAGAAGCTGAGCGTGGGGGAATAAGAGAGTGGGGAGGGGCAAGCAGCCCCTTTATAGTGTGCCAGGCCTACCTGGCTGTTGCTAGGTAACAGTGGGGAGGGGCATAACTGGTTGTTGCCAGGTAACAGTGGGGAGGAGCATATGTGGCTGTTGCTAAGTAACAGCGAGGAGGGGCATATCTTGCTGTTGCTAGGTGATGG
This sequence comes from Apodemus agrarius, assembly GCA_964023405.1. Lineage (NCBI taxonomy): Eukaryota > Metazoa > Chordata > Mammalia > Rodentia > Muridae > Apodemus > Apodemus agrarius. The sequence goes on from CAXIEO010000019.1 coordinate 244,309, forward strand.
TGGGGAGGGGCATACCAGGCTGTAGCTAGGTAATACTGGGGAGAGGCATAACTGGCTGTTGCTAGGTGACAGTGAGGAGGGGCATATCTGGCTGTTGTTAGGTGAAGGTGGGGAGGGGCATACCAGGCTGTGGCTAGGTAATGGTAGGCCAGAGCGTATGTGGCTGTTGCTAGGTAACACTGGGGTGGAGCATACCTGGTTGTTGCCACTTAACAGTATGGAGGGGCATACCGGACTGTTGCTAGGTAACAGTGGGGCGGTGCATACCAGGCTGTTGGTAGGTAATGGTGGGGAGGAGCATAAATAATGGTGGGGAGTGGCATGCCTGGCTGTTGCCAGGTAACAGTGGGGCGGGGCATGCCCGGCTGTTGCCAGGTTACTGTCGGTGGAGCTTAGACAGAATCCTAACAAGGGGGAGGAGCCTCGGGGCGTGGCTGTGAGGGACCACCTTGGTTATCTTAACTGGTGTGGGAAGCCCCACCCACTGTGGGCGGCTCCATTCCCTGGCTGGGATCCCGGGCAGTGTGTGGAAAGGGGCGGGGCAGCAGCAGGCGGTCATGGCTCTTGGCGTCCTGATTATTTACACACCTGATGTGAGTGAGTGGCTGCTTCAGACTTCAGAGTGGGGTTCCCCACCATGAGGGACTTTCCTGTGAACCGTGAGCCGGAATAAACCTTTTCTCCTGACAGAGTGTGTGTGTGTGTGTGTGTGTGTGTGTGTGTGTGTATGAGCTGGAATAAACCTGTTCTCCTGACAGAGTGTGTGTGTGTGTGTGTGTGTGTGTGTGTGTATGAGCTGGAATAAACCTTTTCTCCTGACAGAGTGTGTGTGTGTGTGTGTGTGTGTGTGTGTGTGTGTGTGTGAGCTGGAATAAACCTGCTCTCCTGACAGAGTATTTTATCAAAGCCACAGCAGGGGTTAAGATACTTGAGAATTGACCTTTACCCATTCAAGGTGACTAGGAGAGGAAATGGCGTGTGTGTGTGTGTGTGTGTGTGTGTGTGTGTTTAAGAAATTAATTTTATATTTGGGAAGTGGTGGCGCACACCTTTAATCGCAGCACTTGGGAGGCAGAAGCAGGTGGATTTCTGAGTTCGAGGCCAGCCTGGTCTACAGAGTGAGTTCCAGGACCGCCAGGGCTATACAGAGAAACCCTGTCTTGCAAAAACAAAAAAATCAACCCCCCCAAAAAAATTAATTTTTATTACATATTTTCTTTATTTGCATTTCAAATGCTCTCCCCTTTCCTCATTTCCTCTCTGAAAACCCTCTATCCCATCCCCCTCTCCCCATGTTCACTAACCCACCCACTCCTGCTTCCCTGACCTGGTATTCCCCTACCCTGGGGCAATGAGCCTTCCCGGGTCCAAAGGCCTCTCCTCTCATGGATGCCCGACGAGGCCATCCTCTGCTACCCATGTGGCTGGCGTCATGGGTTCCTCCATGTGCACTATTTGGCTGGTGGTTTAGTCCCTGTGAGCTCTGGGGGTACTGGGTGGTTCATATTGTTGTTCCTCCTATGGGGCTGCAAACCCCTTCAGTTCCTTGGGTCCTTTCTCCAGCTCCTCCATTGGGGACCCTGTGCTCAGTCCAATGGTTGGCTGTGAGTCAAACTTCTGTGTCTGTCAGGCACTGGCAGGGACTCTCAGGAGAGAGCTATATCAAGATCCTGTCAGCAAGGATTGTTGGCATCCACTATATTTTCTGGGTTTGGTATATGAGCTGGTTACTGGACGCAATATTCTTGCATTTCCCTAACTCACCCAGACTGGGATTGTAACACCATTGAAGGTAAGAAGAGGCCTTTTGTTCACACCCCATCTCTGCTGGCAGGTCTCAAGGTGCCAGACTGTGTAATATTAGGCAGAGAGAAAATAAAATCCCTGCAGCTCTTTTAGACAGGGTCACGGAGACATTTTTCACAATACATGCCCACGGACTCTGAATCACCAGAAGCAAAGGCCGCAGTGGCTTGAGCTTTTGTCAATCAGGGAACACCAGCTATGAAGACAAAGCCCCAGAGGGTGGAGTAGTTAGGAAAGAGTTGTCTGAGAGATTTAAGGATAGTGGCAAAGAGAGTGTTTAATGGAGGATAGACTGCAGAGGAGACGCAGAGGAGAGGATAGAAGTAACAGACTGGAGACATGGCAAAGACCCTGTTGGCAGCCAAGGCCAAATCAGAAGACCATAGTGATGCCTATAAAGGATAGCCTCAAAAAGGAGATAAGGGAGCCCTGAGAATCAAAAGTGACCCCACCACAAGACCAGGATTACCCTAAAAGTAAAATGGAAACCCACCAGATTTTGGCTGGACTTTTGGTGTGGAAGGCTGGGATTTCCAGGTTTGCTGGGATGCCAATGGGAGGGACTTCTGGTTAAATTTGAGGAACTTCCGATTGGGACCAAGGGATTTCCAGCTCTGGAGGGACTTCCGGTTCAGATCCAGTTAGTTAGGTCGACAGCTTGTCTTGCTAAAACCTACAAATAGAATCTCTTCATTCATTTATAAATGACTTCTCAGTGGCAACAGAAACAAATGAAAATGGAGGATGTCTTAGATCAATCCATCAATCAACCTATAGTCACTCAGGAACCTGCTGTTAATAACCTATCAATCACCAATTGTGTCAGTTTTTTGGTCCAGCAAAGACTCAGTGATCAATTGTAGGTGACGGATAACCTGTCAGACATTAGCAATGAACAGAGCCATTGAGTAATGGTCGGTTGTTTAATTATATTGATCATTGATTAATTATGGATTGATTCATCATGTGTTGAATATTGATCATTGACTAATTATCAATCAATTTTTTACTATTTATTGATCATCAATGGATTGACTGATTGGCAGCTCATGACTGGCTGGGCAGTGACTGGCAGCCATTTTCGATCACCAGTCAGTTGACTGATCAACTGATGGACAATGAGGTTCACAGGGGACAATTGATAGGTCCCTGACTGAATACTCAATGATGGACTATCAGTTCTTACTTGATTTGTGGATGACCAATTTTCCTCCTGGATAAAGATGATGAAAGAATGACTCATTGCCATCCTCTCTCCTTGAATGGCCCCTGGATATCTTCTCAGCTGCCATGCTGATGGACCCTGATCTCACTGAATGGCCGTCTGTATGACTGCTCAGATGGATGCAGGGGTAATGGGGTTCACCAATGTCAATAGCCTCATTCAGGATGGACAGAGGTATGCTGGGGCAGCAATGGTGTCCAACACTGAGTTCACATGGACAGGACCACACCTGGCAGGAATGTCAGCCCAGAAAGCTAAACTAGGAGCTCTGAAAAACAGTCATTAGAGCTAATAAAGGGCATTAAAGTCAATAAAGCCACTTTCTATGGTGTATGACCACTTCCTGTTATGTTACAGTCACTTCCTGTCAAGACCCGGCCACTTCATGTGACACTGATGGTCACTTCTAGTCACTGAAGGGCCACTTCCTATTAAAGTGAGTCATTCCTTATGGTGTACACTCACTTCCGGTTAGGGCCAGTCATGGCCACTTCCGGGTGTGGCACAGCCATTTCCTGTACTTCTAATGGTCACTTCCGGTCCTGATATGCCAACTTCCTGTGGGTTCATAGACTTAGGCATACCCTCCTCACTGTGGTAAGGTTATCTTTTCCCCAGGGTCAAGACACAGATGGCTAGTGTGCCATTGCTGCCTCTCATATCCATGGGGCCATTTATAAGGAGAGGAGCCTTCTGATGGGAAAGAACTAAACTCCATCCCAGAGAGCAACAAGACAGTCCTATGGGTGAACCTAGAAATTGTGCTCCTCATGTCTTTGACCACACCAGACCCAGGAGACCGCACACTCTATGACGAGACAAAAAAAAATCAATTGATGTATCAGTGTTATAAGAGATGAGGGAAGATAGGTAACTGACTACAATGTAATTGTATGAGAGAAAATGGGTCTACACAAAAATAAAAGAAGATATTAGAGACTTTCTAAAGTTCAATAGAAATGAATATGCAACTTGCACAATCTCATGGAACACAAAGAAAATGAAAGTGGAGTTAAGACGAAAGTTCCCAGCACAACATGCATATATGAGAAAAAACATACTGCAGAGCTCACATATGGTAATTTAACAGCATGCTTTATAGATTACCACAAAGGGAAATGAGGGAGCAGTGAATACAAGGAGGAGACATCAAGAAATTATCAAGTTGGGAGACAAAATCAATAAAATTGAAAGGGAATAATACAAAGAATTAATGAAACATGGAGTTGGCCTTTTGAGCCTTTTATTAGAAAAGATACACAAACCCTTATTAAAAGATAAAGAATATGCAAAATAATGAAATCTAAAATGAAATTGGAGATAAAATAACAGACAATGAAGAAATCCAGAGAATCTTAACGACATAGTTTTTAAAAAAGGGTGCACTCCACCAAATTGGAAATTATAAAAGAAATGGATAATTTAATTGGGGCTGGCTTAAAATTTCAGAGGTTTAGTCCATTTTCCTCATAGCAGAAAGAATGGCAGGCATGGAGGCAGACATGCTGGAGAAGATGCTGAGAGTTCTGCACCTTTAGACCAAGGCAGCTAGGAAAAGACTGTCTTCCAGGGACCTAACAGGAGGGTCTCTCTTCAGCACTGGTAGTAATTTCAAAGTCCACCCCCAAAGTGATGCACTTCCTCCAACAAAGTCACTATACCACATATTGCCACTCACTTAGCTTAGCATATTTAAATTACCATATTCCACTGCCTGGCCACGATATGATTGTTCAAACACATGAGTGTATAGGGATCATACTTAAAGATGCAGAATACATGAGGTCGAAATCTAATAGTCCCCATCCTCTATAGCAGGTTCAAAAATGTTAAGATTCCAAAGTTCAACGACTCTTCTGAGATGAATCCTATCATGAAATGCTAATCACATATATTTTCATAAACAAAAAGCACATCACATGTCTTCATATTAACAGGATACACATCACCATTCTTAAAGGTCATTGTAAGGAAATCCTTGACCTATAGAAGAACAAAAGCCAGCTGAGAATTCTCAAAATTCTGCATGTCCAGGACTGATGTCAATGCATTCTTCTGATCTGTAACTCCTTTCTGCTTTGTTCACTGAGAGCACAATACTTTCTCTTTGAGTAGTTTTATTCCCTTAAAGCAGTTTTCCTGAGCAGGTAACACACAGTTCTAACATCTCAAAATCTTGGTGTCTCCAAGGAAACTTCAATATTACAGATTCTTGTTTCAGTCTCCAGGATCCACACATTATCTTCACTGCTCCTCCAAAGAAATCAGGTCAATTTCCCCCACTGTCCTCTCTATCAATCTCTCTAGTTGACTCCAGTCTCATGCTTTTTCTTTTCTTGCTGCTCATCCCATGGTACTTGCATCTTCAGGATGCTGGGTTCTCCTGCAGCAACTAGGCTTGGCCCAAGCCTCCATTATGCACAATCAGTGGTGCCAAGCCTCAGCTGCTCTGCATCACAACTTCATGCATTTGGAACCAGTACCACCTGGTGATTCTTATACATGACCAAGTTCATGTGCACCACTAGATCCAACCATGACTATCTCTGGAACACACCCTACTTTTCACTCAGAATTTGCTACTCAGAAGTTTTTTTTCCCTCAGTGATGCTGAATTATTCTCCATCAACTCTTATTCTTGAACTACACCTATTCAGCTTTAATCGTCTCACTAGTACTTCTATTCTTGCCTGTAAAACCAGAGCCATCTAGACAAAGCTGCTGAGGTCTGCTGCTTGAAGTGGCTATTTTTCAAAAACTTCACATCCTAAGTTTTGTAGTCCTGGAACTTGCTCAGAAGATTAACCTTGAACCCAGAGATCTTCAGGGTTTTGGCTCCTGAACTCTGGAATAAAAATCATGTAACACAATGCCTGGACCTAAGCTTTTCCTTTTAGATCTTAAATTGAAAAACCAGAATAGCAATCAAGATCCATCCCTTCTCAGGTTGACACATACTTGTACCTTTGTTTCTTTACATGAAAACAACAACCAGGTAATAATTCCTAAAATGATACAGTTCACATTCATACAACTGCAAATCCATATGTATAGCTGGATGTAATCTTACCCTAATGTAATGATTCATTAAATACCATTGATTATCCTCTTTCACAGGATTTATATTCCTTCAACTACATGATGATGCCTTGTATTTTGAACCTTACATTTTATATTTTTCCTTTCTTAGTTTCTATGCTTGTTAAAAACTGCCAGGCCAAATTCTATGAGGTAATTTTCCTGACTTACATTGTCAAAGCAAATAACATAACCACAAGTAAACTCTTCAGACAAGGGTAAAAGACACCAACCTTCTTTGCAAAAGAATCAAAAGAACAATATCCAGAGTGGAAATAATCTCAAGCAACCATGTGTATTATATTCTTACTATGATAGCCCCATAACTCCCAATTAATTGATGTTTATATTCATTCGGGTTCTCTACAGCACAGATAATTTGTAGACTTCTCCTTTGTGAACATACTTTACCACATTGATAACATTAATAAGATTTCTGTCTGATATGTGTTCTTTTATGATATTGGAGATGACTGGGTGTTGCAAAAATTTTAAATCATTGATTACATTCCTAAGGTTTCTCTCCAGTATGTGTTCTTTTATGATATTGCAGAGTACTGTGATGTGCAAAGGCTTTACCACATTGATAACATTCAAAAGGTTTCTCTCCAGAATGTGTCATTTTATGTTTTTGGAGATGACTGGGTCTTGCAAAGGCTTTACCACATTGATTACATTCATAAGGTTTCTCTCCATTATGTGTTGTTTTATGTCTTTGGAGATCACTGGGTCTTGCAAAGGCTTTACCACATTGATTGCGCTCATAGGGTTTCTCTCCACTATGACTTCTTACATGCCTGCAACAATAAGCACATGTGAAAACTTTGACACATGCATTAATCTGATCAATCATGTAATCAATATGAATTATGTTTAATTTTGTGTAATGATAAAGAAGCATCAGATCTTAAGGTTTTGTCCCTTTGTATGTTTATAGTCTTCTCCCTAATCCTGAGTTGTTCAAGACACCTGTGATGGTTATTACATGGCTCATATTTATAACAACTTCTTGTTATATGGGATTTTTATATGATATATTTCAGCTATCCGAGGAAAGTTTGAACAACTGTGATCTTTATAACACTGATGTCATTCATAATTTTTCCTGTAGTGTGAAATACAACACATTAGACTGTGAACCAGGACACACAGAAGAATTTCCAAATTCCTAGTACCCATAAAGTTTTTCAACATTATGAGTTTGGGGATATTCACTGTAAAATTATAAAACCAAGTAGTTGAATATTTCTATCATATTCCTAATGTCTATCAAAGGCAGAATACTACATATCTTCTCATTGTCTTAGAACAAAAATTTTATGTTGCTTCTTTCAATATCCCTATGCTCACATCGTTTTTATCTATTGTGACACATGATATACCTAATAAAAAAGAATTACAAATGAAAGCTTTACATATTGCATTCACACTGTTTGAATGTTTGTTTCCCATAACATGTGCAATATAGACTAATGTTTCTTTTCAACAAAATTCTTGATTCTAATAAAAAGCTCTCTCATTAAACTTAACCATATTACTACAGGAATATGAGTATCAGAAACTTTACTATGGAATGTTTGCTTATTAGAATGTGTTAGATATAAATTTATTACTATCAATGTGAAATTTCTACATACTATGGTACTTTACACATTGTCATGTGCACAGCAATGCTTTAAAGGAGATACATATCAAACAGATATACTAATCAGATAATGAATCTTGAGGTACATGGTTTTGTAAGAATATAATCATAGCTACACTTAAAGGACTGTTATTTTACACTCTTGCTTTTCATTGGAGATTCCAGAAGATATTAAAATTCCCTCAGAGGAAAATTTGTATCAGCTTGTGCATGAAAATTACCTTTCATGTCTTCTACTGCTTTGACAACGTTCTTCAAGATGTTGCTCTTTCCGATAATTGCCTAAAACACAGTACCAGAAAATCAATGTTATAATATTTGAAATTAGGCAAAATTCATGGTACTGTGAATTTTCACTGCACTATTAAAGTTAAAATGAAAGTTCAGTGAAACTGAATTATTTAGCTCAATCTTCATTATTCACAATTAAAATAAGAGAATCTAATCAATAACCAAGAAACACTTCTTTTCTTTAGAAAAAAAAAATAACAGTCTTACCTACGGCTTTGAGGTTCAGGTAGGTTTCCAACATCACATCTTTGTAGAGTTTCTTCTGGGAAAGTTCCAGCAAATTCCACTCTTCCTCAGTGAAGTTCACATGCACATCATCAAAAGTCACTGCATCCTAAATATCACATACATATGTACAAAACAAAGCATGATACTTACACCACAGTAAAGGAAATATATGGATTATCGAAAACATATTCACATAATTTTGGCACTTGCTCCACTTATATTCTGACTCAGAAGTTATAATCACTGTGTCATTTTAGACGGATCTTGAATTACAAGATTTATGTGTGTCACGTTTTAAAACTTTGAATAAGATACAGACTTGCCAGAGAATTGCCAATTGAGAGGGAGATGCAGGGAAACAGATCCACAATATTGAGTACACATCTGAAAAATATATGAACAATTACTAACTACAAACATGATGGGACAGCTGGGTGTATTTGCTAACGCCTTTAGTTACAGAGGCACAGGCAGGTGTTTGACATTTAGTTTGATGCAAGCATGGCCTATGTAATGTGTTCTAGGAGACCAAAAATTATATCCGAAGACACTCAATCCTCTACAAAAATCAACCATGAAAACAAAAATGATATAGAAGTCACAGTTATTTACTTTAGTACCTTTTAAGGTCCTACAAAGAATTATGCATTCAATTCAGATATGTATTCATCTTACAGAAAAATGACGTGCAACAGTGTAAAGTATAACGTTATAATAAAATTTCACTACAAGGGAATGCATGCTTAAGTAGTTACAAATGACCAGATGAAAATGATAGTAATATAAATATTGATCGTAAATAAACAATTTAGGGCAGGAGAGAGAGCTCAGCATTGCAAAGCCTCTGCTTGTCTTCTACATAATGTTGGTCATTTTCTTGCAAACACATGGGGGCAAAGAATTACTCATTACTTCAAGATCAGGAGTTCTGATAATAGTTTCTGACAACAATAAAGATGAGTCAAGTGATATTATTATTCATGCACACAGGAAAAATACATCTATTTATTAAACTAATTGTGTTTCTTCCGATAAAAAAAACACACACAAGACTGAGGCACAACTTCATAAACTTGGCATTCAATGAAAATAAAACCTCAGATAATATGGATGTCATGAACATATGCCATCCTGAGAAATAGAATACAACATATATTTAGCCTAATTTCAAAACTAAAGATATGGATGAAAAATCACACAAAAACTTATGCTTACTTTAAAAAAAATGCCATGTGGCTTTTGCAGTTTCTCTACCTACTATAAGGACAAGCAAAGTGTCACAGAGAAAAAAAAATTTGAAAAGAAAAGCAAAAAATAAGATAAATTAACTACCTGACTTGTAAATTAGATTATTATTGAATAGTAAATGTTTCTACTGCAACTTATGTAATTTAGGAAAAGAGTTTATAGGGAATATATGGGAGCAGGAGAAGAAAGAAACTCAAATCACTTTCAACTACAACAGAGTAGACACTAAGAACACAATGTTTCCCCTCAAAAGAAATACAGGGGTAAATCTGGAGCAGAGACTGAGGGAATGGCAAATGAAAATTTGCCCAACTTGAGTGCCATCCTATGGACAAGCTCCGATCCATGACATTATTAACAATACTCTGTTATACTCCCAAAGAGGAGCCTTGAGTAATTGTCCACGGAGAGGCTCAACCCACCACCTGACTGAAAAAGCTGCAGAGATACATAGTCAAACCTTGTATGGACCTTGGAGACTCTTACAGAAGAGTTGGAGGGAAGATTAAAATCCCCAAAGATACTCCATAGGAAGACCAACAGACTCAACTAACCAGTACCCTTGTGGACCCTCAGGACCTGAGCCACAAACCAAATAGCATACACAGGCTAGACTAAGGCCTCTGGCACATTAGAAGTAGATACACAGCTCCCTCTTAATGAAGGTCATTCAACAACTGAAGCAGGAGCTTTCCCTATAGCTGCAAGCTATCTTTGGAATCTGTTCCCTTAACTGGGCAGTCTTGTCCAGACTCAGTGGGAGAGGATGCACTTAACTCATAAGAGACTTGATGCACCATTTATGGGGGATACCTGGGATTCCAACCAATTCTCAAAAGAGAAACAGAGGAGACTGGGGGGGGGGCGATTCTGTGATAGCAAGGGACCTATGATGGAGAAAGTGATCAGCAGGATAATGAATATATAAATTATTGGAAAAACAAAAAAAGAGAAAAATAATATTTTTTTCATTCTATAAACACTATCCTCTTCTCTAAAAGGTATCTGGAAAGGCTCCTGTTACATGATCTTCCACATGCACCACAAAGAACGCCAGAAAGGGCATACAAGTGTCCAAAGACACCAGACTATCTGCATGCATTTTGTTTCAATCAAATGCCTCCTGACCCTTGACACTATAGGCAATATTCATCGTGTGATGAAAATGCATTCCGTCTTTCTTCAGTGATCCTTAAATTCTGTAGAAACTCCTACACTGTTCAAATATCTAACGTCTCTTCTGCCTCTCAAGGCAAAATTTTGAAACACTGTTCAAATATCTAAAGTCTCTTCTGACTCTTAAGACAAAATTTTGAAAGTCAAATCTTGTAACAGTTTGGGTAATTCCTATAATTCTATACATCTCTCCATGGCAGATTTATCAATGCCTTAGATATCTCAACAAGTGGTGGTCGCAAAATGCAACTCAAGTATCTTCCTCATAATTTCACTACAATGAACTCTCACAGATTCTTCCCTTGGGCTGCGACTGTACAAAAAATGGTGGAATCGTGCCAAACTTAAACCATACAGGAAGAATCCATGATACTGAGTTTTTCAACTATGAGTTTTCAGATGTCACACCATATGAATGATCCTCTCAAATTTGGCCTCTAAGGTGATGGACTCTGCCTTACTTGGACCTTATTTGCAGCAGGTTTTATGTAAAGTTCATTCTTGCGACTAGGAAACACATAGCCTACTCCTCAAATGAATTTAAGACTTAACTGGAGGAAGTGGAACACTTAAGATATGTTCTTCTGCATCTACCCACGAGGGCATGTGCTCCACCAAGTTCATATCTGTTTCTTTCATAAGAGGTAGAAACTGAAAAAAAAAAACAAGATGTCCCTAAACCAAAATATGGATATAGAATATGTGGATCATTTACAAAATGGAATACTATTCAGCCTGTAAAAACAAGGACATTAAGAATTTTGCAGGCAAATGGATACATCTAGATACTCATATCCTGATAAATAATAAGCATAATGTACAGGATATCCATGCTGCATTTCTTGGCTCTGAAGAAACTAAACAAGAAGAAAGACTAAGGAGCTGAATAGATGACTCAGCTGGTAAGAGCACTGACTGCTCTTGTGAAGGTCCTGAGTCCAAATGCCAGCAAGAACATGGTGGCTCACAACCACCCATAATAATATCTGATGTCCTCTTCTGATGTGTCTGAAAAAAGTTACAGTGTGCTTATAATAAATAAATAAATAGATAAGTAAATAAACAAACAAAACAAATCTTTAAAAAGAAGGAAGGCTAAAATCAGCATTACTGAATCTCATCCAGAATAGGAAATAAAACAGTCATAGGAGGCAGATGAAAGAGAGAGAACTGGAAGGACAAGTAGTTAAGAAAGGGGATGGGGAGGTAAGGAACAGGTGAGGTGAGAGAAAACAAAGAGCCACTGTGTCAGGAAAATTGCTTGAAATCTGCAGCTGTCAGGATTCTAAGGGTGCAGACATCTTTAGGATGTGCCACAGACCATGAAAGGGAGAGCAAGATGGCGTCTATGGGAGTGACCACAGCTAAAATGCATAGCAGTGACAATTTGGACACTGAAGAGGGCCACATCCTAAAGTCAGTAAGAACCCCCAGTAGAAAGTTAATTACAACAAAACCTTTCCACACAATTTTCTTTCTATTTATAAGAAATGGAGGCAAAAAGATAGAACAGAGAATGAAGGAATGTCCAAATTATATCCTGCCCAACTTGAGAGCCATCCCATGTGCAAGCACCAATCCCTGGCATTAATGAAGTAATACTTTCTTATTCTTTCAGAGAGTAGCTTAGCATATTCATCGTCTGAGAGTGTTCATCCAGTCCCTGACAAAATCAGATGCAGAGACCCACAGTATAATATTGGACAGAGCCCAGGGGGTCTTTTGGGGAAAGGAATGAGGGTCTCCAAAGGAATAGGAAGTCCATAGGAAGAACCTCAGTGTCAACTAAACTAGACACTAGTAGACTCTGAGACTGAGCCCACCAACCAAGGAATATACACAGAATGGAATGAATTCCACACTATATATGTAGTACATGAGCTACTCAATCTTCATGTGCTTCCACCAACAAATGGAGCAGGAAATGTCCCTTATCATTCTCGGCCTTTTGGCTAAGATCAAGTATAGGGGATGTCCCTTATGTATTTCCAAACTTTCCCCCTAACTTGGCTGCCTTTTCTGACTTCAGTAAGAGAGATATGCCTAACCATGCAGAGACTTGAAATGCCATGGTTGGTGGAAACTCCTGTGGTCCCTGAGCTCCTTCGAAAGATAAAAGTAGTTAGGGATGAAGGACTGTGTAAGATGGAATGGAGGGATGGGAGAAAGTGGAATTTAAATTAAATAAATGATAAATAAGTGGGGAATATGAACAAATAAATATAAATAGAATAAACATATAGAAGTCAGCCATTATTTTTAAATTTTACCCCACTCAATAATTTGGAGTGTAGGCCAAGGGGAAATGATTTGTAGCCAATATGTCACACAAATGACTTCTGGCTAAAATATACCCAGTGTCTAATTTCCTCAGAAATGCTATGATCTCACTTTCCACTGGCTGCATACTGTCAGCACTCCCATCTTCTGCATCCTATGAGAACAAATGATTAAGCTCCATGGACAGCTTTCTATAAGTTTCACCATCTCAATTTCTGATATTTTCCACATTCCTTCCTAAAAGGACATAGATGCTGTCCAGCAGCAAACTCAACTATTGATACCATTTTTGTTGTTGATTTTGTTGTGCTAATTTACTACTCAGCTGCGGTGATGGAATCCTCTGATCAAAAGCACATCAGGTAATAAATGTTTGTTGTGAATGGTTCTGAAGCTACAAACTGAAGGCAAAAACATGGACAAACATTGTCTCCTGGCTTGCTCTCCTGCTTGGTGAGTGTCCCATGCACAGTTAGCTCTGTAATCCAGCCCATGTCCACTTGCTTATGAATATTTTCACCCTCAGTAGAAGAGCCTTCCCACATCAATCATCAACACTATCTCACACAAACATAGCAACCAGCCATTCTGATGAGAGCACACCCTCAACTGAAGCTCCTTCAGATGACTTTATCTCGGAAATGTTGAAATGTTGGCAGCTTCACCTCTCTCCTGAATTTGTCTCCTTGTGGATTCAGAAGATTATCTCTTCCTGACCATGTCCTCTCATAGCTTTCAACATTAACCAGGAATCTCTCTTGAACATAACAAACACACCAATAAAAGAAGCAACACTCAGCCAACACCCTAAAATCTATAGAGAAAACTGTTAACATAGGAATAAAACTCCCACATAAACAAGACAAACTGAGAATCCTTACCTACACCTATAATCACCACAAATGCAGATTCCTAGACACCAGCATAGGATGATAAGGAATACCGGCCAGGAAAATAAGTCACCATCCTCAGGTTCTCACTCCTCTCCTTTCCCACAAACAAACTCTTTTGCATCAGAGTCTTACATGTTTCAGTTTAGTTTAGTTTCTCGGGACATGTTAGGGAGAAGGAGGAAGAAGAAGAAGAAGAAAATGATGATGATGATGATGATGATGATGATGATGATGATAAAGAAGAAGAGGAAGAGGAAGAGGGAGAGGGAGAGGGAGAAGAAAAAGATAAATCAGCATAAAGGTCAAGAATATATGGCAAATGAAATCATAAATGAAAAATTTTCCTAAATTAAAAAAGATGCTGTTAATGTACAAGAAGCACTAAAAATACCAAACATTGGAGAAAGTCCCTTTGCCACATAATAATCAAAACTCTAAACATATTAAAGAAATAAAAAAAAACTACAGCAGAAAAAATAACTAACAAAAGAATGAGTAATGTATATAATCAGAACTATTAGATTTACATCTGTGTTCTTTTTTTAAGGATTTAAATCATTACTTATAAAATGTTCTCCCTGCATGTTTTCCTGAAAGCCAGGAAAGGGCACCAAATTCCATTACATATGGTTATGAGCCACCATGTGGTTGCTAAGAATTGAACTCATGACCTGTGTAAGAACAGTCAGAGCTCTTAACCTCTGAGCCATCTCTCCAGCCCTATTCCTGCCCTCTTAATGTATATTATAAAAGAAAAAAACAGTTTAGGCACATGTGCTGCAGAGTCACAGAAACCACACATGCTTCTACAAGAAGGCAACTGGTCTCGATGTTTTGGGGAGAATTACAATCAGCCATGATAGTGAAGTTATAAAGAGGTCACGGCCTGAACTTGCAAGTAAGAATCACCACTAGAAACCTCACATGCCCTCAAATCCAGCTGATGTTTTTCATCCAACCCCTGATAGGACCCTCCATCCCAGCACCCTCTTCTCAGCCACCTGTTCCGCACCATTGTGGGGTATACTCCCTGGGTAAAAAAAAAAAAAAACAAAACTGTGCTTATCATTTCTTCCTGAGTTCCCCTCACAGCACAGCATGGAACAGTAGAGATCAGATCAAGACACAGTGAACTATTCTGGCCTGCAAAGCCACAGGGAACTGGAAGACCCTGCCTCTTTCCTTGAATTGCATGTCTGCTTGGAGGTCTGGATTGGCCTGTAAGCCTTACCACTCCACTGGGTTAAAGTGTGCTTCTAATAAAGGGGCAAATATTTTTCCAGATCTTAGAATTGGTTTGCACTCCCTTAGCATATGTGCCTGCGTTGCAAGAGGAATCTCACACCACACAGCCCTAGGGAAGAACCCACTATTCCAGCTCAGGCTATTCAGCTGCCTGCACCTACCCTTGTGAGCAATGACCCTGCACTTTCCAGGACCTAAATCCAGACCTTGTCTGAGCTTTCCTCACAGCACTTGTCTTACTCTTCCTGTAATCAAGGTGAATAGCTTGCATAGCCCATTCCTCGGGTGCAGTGGAGGAATTAATATGATCCACAAGGAGAAGGGTGCCCAGGCTATTAACTGTAAAGAGTTACATTAGGAAACAAAAGTTTCATTTTCTGGCTTCATGCTAGGCTTGGGTAAATTGCAGCGACCTTTCACCAAAAGATAATTCCTTGATTTCATGTTCCCTTGGCAGACAGCCATTACTGGAAGAAGGGGATAACTGTCTGTGACACATTATAATAAATCTTTCTAAATACACAGAAAAATTTTCTCTAAGATATATGTTGACCTAGAGAACCTGTGCTAATACAACTGTTTTTCCCCAACTTGCCACTGAGGAAGATGTGATGAGTATCAATAATGTTCCATAGTGTTTGTCATCTCTTTCCTGGTTTTCTACCGAGATTGTTTCATACCTATCATCTGGTGGAAGGGAATTGTATGAAGCAGCAAAGCAAAACACGTGTTTCCTAAAATCCCTCACTAACGTTAAATGCATGGGCATCTGTACACTGATGGGCCAGCTAAAGTCCAAAGGACACAGTATACCTCACACAATAATTTTCAGGGACTTGAACACCCCACACTCATCAATGGACATATCAACAAAATACAAATGAAACAGAGACACAGTGAAACTAACAGAAGTTATGGACTAAATGGATTTAACAAACATCTATAGAACATTTCATCCTTAATCAAAAGAATACACCTTCTTCTTAGCACCTCATGGTATCTTCTCCAAAATTAACCATATAATTGGTCACAAAAAACTCAACAGATATCAGAAGATTGAATTAATTTCATGCCTCCTATCTGATCACTGCGGATTAAGGCCTGCCTTCAATAGCAACAAAAACAACACAAAGTCCACATACACATAGAAGATGAAGACTGCTGTACTCAATGATGACATGGTCAAAGAAAAAATAAATAAGTCAAAGATGTTTTAGAATTTAATGAAAATGAAGGCACAGTGTCCCCAAACTTATGGGACACAATGAAAGCAGTGCTAAGAGGAAATCTCATAGTTCTGAGTGCCAACAAAAAGAAGCTGGAGAGAACATACCCTATCAGCTTAAGAGAACACCTGAAAACTTTAGAACAAAAGAAGCTAATACACCCAGGAGGAGAAGGCTGGAAATAATCAAACTCAGGGCCGAAATCAACCCATTAGAAACAAATAGAACTATAAAACAAATCAAGGAAACTAGGAGCTGGTTCTTTGAAGCTAACCTGATGGCACAGTGATAGTATGCAGTTTTAAAAAATTAGAAATGAAATGGAGATATAACAACAGAAACTGAGAAATTCAAAAAATCATCAGATCCCACTACAATAGTTCAACACAATTGGAAAATCTGGATGAAATGGGCAATTTTCTAGACAGATACCGAGTATAAAAGTTAAATGATCTCATAACCCCAAAGAAGTAGAAGTAGTAATTGAAAGTCTCCAAAAAAAAGTCATGGGACCAGATGGATTTAATATAGAATTTTATCAGACCATCAATAAATACCTAATATCAATGCTCTTAAATTGTTCCACAAAATAGAAACAGAAGAAACACTAACCAACTTGTTCTATGAACCACAATTACACTGATGCAAAACCCACAGAAAAATCCAACAAAGTAAGAGAACTTCAGAACAATTTCTCTTGTGAATATCAATGTAAAAATATTTAATGAAACTCTTGCCAACTGAATTCAAGAACACATCAAATCAATCATTCACCATGTTCAAGTAGGCTTCATCCCAGGGATTCTGGGATGCTTCAATGTACAGAAAACCATCAATGTAATCCATACATAATCAAACTCAAAGAAAAAAAACCACATGGTCATTTCATTAGATCCTGAAAAATCATTTGACAAAATTCAGCATCCTTTCAACTTAAAAGTCTTGGAAAAATCAGGAATTCAAGGCTTATACTTAAACATAGTAAAAGCAATATACAGCAAACTAGTAGCCAACATCAAACTAAATGGAGAGAAACTTGAAACAATCCCACTAAATTCAGGAAGAAGACAAGGCTGCCCCCTCTCTCCATATATATTCAATATAATACTTGAATATCTAGCTAAAGCAATTAGACAACATAAGGATGTCAAATGGATACAAATTGGGAAGGAAGAAGTCAAATTATCACTATTTGCAGATTATTGGATAGCATACTTAAGCGACCCATAAACTCTACCAGAGAAAACTTACAGCTGATAAACAATTTCAGCAAACTGGCTGGATATAAAATTAACTCAAGCAAATCAGAAGCCTTCCTATACACAAAGAATAAACAACAGGCTGAGAAAGAAATAGAAATGGAAAGAACTTGAAAAGCCAGAAAACAATCTAAAGGATCTTGGTGTGACTCTAACCAAACAAATCAACGCTCTGTATAACAGGAACTTCAAGTCTTTGAAGAAAGAAATGCATGGATACCCCAGAAGATGGAAAAATTTCTATGCTCTTTGATTGGCAGGATTAATAATGTAAAAATAGCCATACTGCCAAAAGCAAATACAGATTCAACGCAATCCCTGGCAAAAATCACAACTCAATTCTTCATAGTGTTAGAAAGAGCAATTCTCAAATTCATCTGAAATAATAAAAAAACCCAGGATAGCTAAGACTATTATCAACAAGAAAAGTACTTCTGTTGGAATCAGTATCCCTGACCTCAAGCAGTGCTATAGAGCAATAATGATAAAAATGCACGGTATTGGTGACAGGCAGGTAGATCAATGGAATTGAATTGAAGATCCAGAAATGATCACACCCATCTATGGCCACTTGATCTTTAACAAAGGAATCAAAACCATCCAGTGGAAAAAAGATAGCCTTTTCAACGAGTGGTGCTGGTTCAACTTGCACTTAGCAGACAACATAAAATGGTACAGAATACCCCTTCCTCTTCCAGTAGACAGGAATGTACACTCATTGTTCAACCACATGACATACCTGTCTGGAAACAAAGTAGTCTTTCCATAAAATTTACCAAACCATTTTAATCCCACATGCAATTTACACAGCTATTCCTAACACTGTACAAACACCAGAGGCAGCTTTACCTCTTTACTGACTATGACTCCTGGTGGATTATTAAGATCATATCTTCCTGCCTGCCACTTCTTCCAGCTTTCAACATTCGCAAGCATTCCCTCTTGAACATACCCACCAAACAGGTCAGTAAAGGGGGCAACACTCAGTCAATATTGTCTGAAAATACAGACAGCAAACCGTAACTCAGTAATAAAATTAGCATTCAAATATGGCAAACCCAGAGACCAGTAGCTAGAGCTATTATCACCACAAACCCAGATGCTTAGACACCAGCAAAGTAATATAATGAAGATAAGCAAGGGAAATATGTCACCAAGAAAGTCAAGGTGTTCTGTCACAGCAGTTCCTCAACAATTAAAAAAAAATGCAATAGGTATGATACAGAAGAGGTTGTTTTGTGGAAAGGACAGGAGTGAGAACCAGGAGAAGGGATAGAGGTACACAAGTGTACCTCCAGACTCGAACATGTAAAGGGAGAAGATATAAGTGACATGAGAGTGGAGAAAGACTATAGAGGGGGCATGCGTAGGGAAGAGAAACAGGCAACAAATACAGAGAGCAGCTGAAGCTAGTGCTCCATGTATATAAAGCACACCTGACAACAGCAGCAGTTGATGGAGGCAGGTAATGACTTAAGCAGGGCTAAGTCCCTGAGAGCAGGGCATTGAAATTGCATACACATGGACAACTACAGAGGGAAGGTTCACACACTGAACAGGAAAGGAGATAAATAGAATTCATGGACTTACTGGTCAAAAAATATTTGGAGTCTAAATGTTTCCTGGCACTAAATAACCAGGATCACTGCAACATATCAAAAGCACACACTACAGTTGGCTGAAATAGGAGAAGAATATCAGTTTAAAGGTGTAAAAAATAGTTTTAATGAAATCCTAAATGAATTATTTCTAAACTACAAAGATTCCTATTAAGGTACAAGAATCATCCACAATACCAAATAGATTTGAACAATAAAAGTCCCCTTGCAACACAATATTCAAAACACTATACATGTAAAGAATATGAGAACTGCAAAAAAAAACAAACAAAACAATTCACATGTTAAAATAGACCTATTAGATTCAAACCTGCCCACTCAATGTGCAGTATAAAACACAAAATATTTTGGACTCATGCTGCAGAATCAAAAAAGCAGCCATGATATTTCTACAAGCAAACCAATGGTCCAAATGATTTGGGAAGATTCATCCATGATATTGAAGTTATTCAGAGCTCACCACCTTATTTAGCAAGTAAGAAGCACCACTAGAAACCTCACACATGGTCACATCTAGCTGATGTTTCCCATCCAACCCCTGATAAAACCCTCCACCCCAGCACCCACTGCCCAACCATGTATTCCTGCCCATTGTGGGCAGATATATTGTGATTACCATATCGTGATTTGATAGCTTCCCTGAGGTCCCCTCACAGCACAGCATGGAACAGCAGATTTCAGAGCAGGAAACAGTGAACAGTTCTGGCCTGCACAGCCACAGGGAACTTGAAGAAAGGTACTCGGAAGATCCAGCCTCTTTCTTTGAATGGCAGGTCTGCCTGGAGGTCTGGATTGGTCAGTAATCCTTACAATTCCTCAAGGTTAATGTGTGCTTCTAGTTCAGGGCCAAAAATTTTTCAGATTTTAGGAGTGGTTTTCACTCCCTTAGTATTTGTTTCTACCTTGCAAGAGGACTCTTACACCACACAGGCCTAGGGGAGAACCCACTATTCCAGCTCAGGCTATTAAGCTGCCTGCTTCTCCTGTGGTGAGCAATGATGCTGCACTGACCAGGACCTAAATTGAGACCTTGCCTGAACTTTCCTCACAGCACTTGCCTTCCTCTTCCTGTAATCAAGGTGAATGGCTTGCATAGCCCATTCCTCAGGTGCAGTGGAGGAATCAATCTGACCCACAAGGGGAAGGGTGCCCAGGCTATTAACTTTAAAGAGTGACTTTAGGAAACAAGAGTTTTGTTTTGTGGCTTCATGGTGAGCTCAGGGAAATTGCAGGTCCCTTTCAGAAGAAAATAAGTCCTTGATTTTGAAGTTCCCTTGGCAGACAGCCATTATTGGAAGAAGAGGACAAACTGTCTTGAGACATTATAATAAATTTTCTTTCTACATACACAGAAAAATTCACTCTCTCTATGAGATATGTTGATATAGAGAATTTGTGTTAACACAACTGTGGGTTTTTTCCTCATCTTACCTTTGACAAAGATATGCTGACTAACCAGTGTGCTCCACAGTGTTTGTCATCAATTTCCTGATTTTCTTCCAGAGTTGTTTAATACCTATCATCTGGTGGAAGGAGACTGTATGAAGTCACAAAGCAAAACTTATATTTCCTAAAATCCATTTTTTAATGATCAAAAGCTGGAAGTCCTTCCACTGATGGGCCAGCTCTATACCTCCACTGCAATCAAGTAACAGGTTATCCACATTGATTTCAAGAAAAAAAATAAGAATAAGAATAAGAATAAGAATAAGAATAAGAGGAAGAGGAGGAAGGGGAAGAAGAAGGGGAAGTTCTGTGAGCAATTCTCAAGAAAGCTATGAAGTCAGGTCATGATGAGTGCAGGATCACTGCCCACAAAGGGGAGGAGCAAGCAGCTGAACAGCCTCAGTTGCAATGGTGTGTCCTCCTCCAGTGCTGGGTGGGAGTACAGATGGATGAGGCTCTTGGAGGACAGGCACAAATGCTATGGGAGTGCAAACCTGACCTGAGATATATGAAGGGTCTGGCCCAGGACTGGAAGCACACTCTAACCTTGAGCAGGGGTGAGACTCACTGGCCAATCAAGGACCCCAGGCAGACCTGCCAGTCAGACTGAGAGGCGGGTTCTTCCTGGAGTCTTGCTGAAGTGTGTGTTGTCTGTGCAGGCTTGAACGGGTCTCTGTGTCCTGCTTTGAGTGCTGCTCTTGGGTGCTGTGTGGTGACCTCAAGTCAGTTCTGTTTCTGAGACATGTTGAGCGCAGGGTCTCTGCCCGTCATGAGGAGAATGTGGATGAGCAGTGGAGCTGGGTTGCTGGGTCCTCCCTGGTGCTGGATGGGAAGCTTCAGTCAGATGTGGCCAGATGTGGCCTCCTGTGGGGTCCCTTGTGGTGCTCCTCATTTGTTATATCAGGTGGTGACCTCTGAATAACTTAACTACCAAGGCTGAATCAGCTCAAAACATTTGAACTAGAAACTTGCTTGAAGAAATATCACTGGCAGGATGCCAAACTTTTAGAGCCCTGGTTTCTCTTGAATCTTATACAAGTTCTGCCCTCAGCATTTACCACTTAGGAGTAAGATCCACCTGCAATTAATATTGTAGAGCTGTTAAAAGGCATCTCATATATTGGGGAGCACTCCCATATTAAACTGAGTTGTAAAAGAGTATAATTTGTGATGTAAAGGAGTTACTAAGCTTAGGAATAGTGACAGTAAATAGCATTTAGCTGATGGATGACTGCCTGAAAAACACCCCACAGATGAACAGTATGCTAAGCAGGCCAGTTAGAGACTAGGATGCTAGGATTCAAATATTTTTTAAAATATTATTTATTTATTATATGTAATTACAGTGTAGCTGTCTTCAGACACTCCAGAAGAGGGCGTCAGATCACATTGCAGATGGTCGTGAGCACCATGTGAGTGCTGGGATTTGAACTCAGAACCTTCGAAAGAGCAGTCAGTGCTCTTAAATTTTGAGCCCTCTCTCCAGCCCTAGAATTTACATATTTAATCACCAAGCTTGTCTAGATATATGGCTGCAAACCATGACAAAGGATGTAACTGTCATGTACAAACAGACACTTTATACATGATCATAGCAAAAAACCAACAACAAAAAAACAATGAAAAAACAAAAACAAAAATTAAAATAAAAATAAAAACCAAAAAACAAAAATAAAAATATAATATAAACAAAACAAAAAAAAACAAAAAACAAAAAATGCAAAAAAACAAAAAAAAAAAACAAAACAAAAGAAAAAAAACCCAAAAATACAGGTCTGTAATAAGCAGCTCAGCGGGTCATTACAAAGTCACAACCAACGTCAAGGTCCAGTGTGTTTTAAGCCGCCATTTTCTAGTTGAGAAAAGCATAGTTCTGCCACACCAGACAGTCTACACTGGGTGGCGGCCATTTGAGAAGGAAAAACACCCATGTCCATGCAGACAGGAGCTGATCATGGCTGTCCTCTGAGAGGCTCTAACAGCAACTGAGTCAGATGGAGACAGAGCCGACCATTGTACTCACGTCAGGGACCCTATGGAGGAGTTAGGGGGGAGGACTGAAGGAGCTGTAGGGGGTGACACACCCTTAATAATAATAAATAATAATAAGTGATAATAAATAATAACAAATAATAGATAAAATATTAATAATAAATAAATAATAGTAAATAATGAAAAATAATAAATAGTAAATATAGTAATAAATAATAATAAATATAATAATAATAATAATAATAATAATAATAAACCAACAGTATCGAGTCACCCAGACCCCTGGGAGCTCGCAGATGCTAAGTCATCACCCAATGAGCATGGGCTGGCCCATGGCCCCAGGAACATATGCAGCAGAGGACTGCAGTGTCTGCACTCAGTGGGAGACTGTACATCTAAGCCTGTAGAGACCTGATGCCCCAGGGAAGGAAAATGGGGGAGGGGAGGTGGAGGTGGGAGGGTGAGTGAGAGGAGAGGATGTGGGCGGGATGGAGCCCCATCTCAGAGGCACATGGGAGGGGGTAGAGTGAAGAATTCTGGGATGGGGAAAGGATAGTAGGGCGACATGTGGAATATAAGGGAAAACAGGAGAGAGAGAGAGAGAGAGAGAGAGAGAGAGAGAGAGAGAGAGAGACTGCTCTATGGAGGGCTAGCCTGGTCCAACATGTCTTTCCATGACTGTTTCATGGACAGGGAATAGCATCGCTCCTTCTCACATCCAGGAACATACGTGGCAGATCTAATAACAGTCTGGGGCCTGGGCCTTGGGAGCTTTCCCTAAGGCCCCAGTGTATTGATAATAAACAGAGCTCCTTTTCTAATTTCAGGAATATCCTAGGGAGATCTGGTCATGGTCTGGGTCAGGGCCTTCAGGACATGTTATATCCTCAGAACCCAACTCTGTCCACCATATGGGGCTGTGGTTATCAGTCCTAAGGCTGCTGTGGGCGTGGTCAGTAATGTTCTTGAGATGAGGTGTGTTCTCCTTGTGCCACATTGTTTGTGAGACTCCCCCCCCCCCAGGTTTGTCCTATGGTATAATTTCTGCTGGCTTCATAGAAGTCATGATTCCTTTCGAGTAGTTCACAAGATGGTGTTGTTTAGACCTTTACTTAGCATAAAATTTGGCGTCTACAAGACCTCCCCACCACAGCTTTTACACAGTTTGCCTTCTACTTTTTCTCTTTTAATTCCCTGGGATCTCTGACTTAGAACCCTGTCACTGAAGAATGACCCTTTGCATTAGGGCACTGGTGTACTTAGGACATAATTTCAGGAATAACTTTGCTATTTAAATCTCTGTTCTGCCTAATTGTCTAGAAATGCAGTCTTCTGTCCCTATTTAATTTGTCCAAAATATAACATGGGGCCTGACCGTAAAAGAGCGTCATCCAGAAGTTAATTCATGTTGTCATTAAAGAGATTGTCGTGGCCTCCACACATCACAGCCACCTCAGGAAAAGACTCGGACAGCGTGCTCCTGTTGCATGTTCTGGGGTCTTCACCAGAGGGTCAATAACACGCGTGTGTGTAGACGGGGGCAGGCCTGATGTTCCTGTCAGATGCTCGACGAACTTTCACTGCATATAGTTAATAATAATAATAATAATAATAATAATAATTATTATTATTACAAATTAATAATATAGTTAATAATGTAGTCAATAATAACATTCTTAATAATAATATTAATAATATAGTTATTGATATACTTAACAATACCGTTCTTAATAATAATATAATTAATAATATACTTCATAATAATAAATTCTTACTAATAATATAGTGCAATTAAAGTAGAGTCCATTTTATTTAATCAGGCCTTTCTGGAGTCTCTCTCTTCAGTACCCCGTATCAGGGCATACAAAGCTGTGGAGGTTTGAATAGGAATGGCCTTCATAGACCTAAGATGTTCTACCTGTGACCAACAACTCAGAATGAAAGTTTCTCTTCTGCTGGGAGTGTACCTTACAGTTATTAAAAAAATAACTCATTCTTTTTTTAATTCTCAAATTATGTGAAGTGAATTTTCTTTTCCTTATGACATAAGATGGTAGAAGAAGTGGCTCCCTCCTTCTAGTTTTCTAGGTTAGATCTTCTTGTACTTTCTGCTTCCTGTTGCTCTGCAGCTCCAGCTCCTAGATCTGTTATAGGCTCACACATTTGCAAGATTTTACTTTCACGTTTGGCATAGACTGTTCCCACTTGAGTTAATGCTTTGTTGTTATCCGACTTAAAGGAACTGCCTGTTTGGTTATTCCCTTTGCACTGTTTTAGACTAGGTTTGCCCTCCTAGCCTACAGCACTGTGCAGCAAGTTTAAGCAGGATTCTGGACTCAAGGTCCCCAACTGCTTTCATATGAACTTTTGAAGAACATTCCAGATGCAAACTATGTTGTCCTCTCTGAGCAATCCTCAGGGTATCTGTGAGTCACTTGATGCTCTTATTGTATGTTTTGTCTTGGGTGATAGGATGGGATTGGCTGATGGCTCCAAAGTCAATTTAATTCCATTTAGAAATAACATGCCCATTGAGCAGAATGTGCTAAGCGCTTTGGATCTACTGACCTCTCCATTGTCCCAATAAAGGAGGGAGGTGACTTGTGTTGAGATCCCAATTCTGCAATCAGTAACCAAGGCTACACTGGGCAATGTGTCTGAGCCTCGCCGAAGTAATTCATAAAATGGGAATACTATCACCTTTGTAAAGTGATGGAGATCGCTCCAGCAAGATAAGTTCTTGCTACCAGCAAGCTGGTTCCTAAGGGAATGTTGATTCCTTAACCCTGCAGGCATGGAGCTTAAGAACCGGCACCAGCGAGGGGCTGCTTACCAGCCACACTGCAATGATTGTCATGTGATGGGCAGGCATGTGTCAAGCCAGTATGCAGGGAGAAGAGAGGGGCTGCGGGTACCTTTTAAACTTCCCATCTGAAATACACTCTTCCCCGAGGTCTGAAAGAGCTGCTAACTTATTTCAGAGAATAAATCTTGAATCTAGTTTTATGGTTTCAAAAAAAAAAGAGCAAATGGAAACTGAATAAGTGTTAGTGCAAATCTAAGGGAACGATTTTAAATGCCTGTAGTGTGGGGCCCCAGCAGAATCACTTTCCTGCTCTGCTTTTTGGAGACGAGAACACTTGGATTTCCAGTGCCCACTTTCTGCATCCTTTCTCAGCTGTTACTGCACACCTGCTGTGATGCTCTCACAGCCTTAATGGACCACTTTGCCCCAGAGGGGTCTGACTACATCAAACGTCTTTGCCACAACCTTGAAATGACCAGGACTGGGTACGATTCTTGAATGAGGCGGCTCACCCTTTTACTGGAGTGAGAGGCTCTTATGAAACTTTCAGACAGTTTTGAGAATCAGGGGGAGGAAATTTCCACTCCCCCCCTCAGGTCGTGCTCTCATGAGCGGCTCAGAACTGCACAGCAGCTCATAACGGAGAGGCAGATCTGAGTCCCATTTAGGTGAGGGGGTGCGGGTGGGGTGGGGAGTGTTATATATCTGTTGCCATGTGTCTCAGCCTCTAATTGAATACACATTGTAGGGAGAGGAGCAAGTCTAATAAGGTCACAGAGAGTTCTGCTGTGATATCATCATCTGGATGGTCAGGGTCAGCTATCCCATGGCTGCAGAAAGCAGGTAGTGGGAGACTTTGCTCCATCATTCATGTTGGAAAATAGAGCTGATACAGGTTCCGAGGTGAGCTCATGGCTTCGCCAGTCCACGCGAGACCTACACACCCACATGATTCCTACCTACAATTCTACCATCCTGGAAATGAGAAGGGTGGTGTCTGGAAATGTGTTAGTGCTACAGCCCCACACATCCCTTGGAACTTAAGACCATGGGACATATGAATAAGCAGTCCTCCTTTCCCTTTTTTGCTGAAGGGAACAGAGCCACGGAGAGTGTCACACTTGAAAGGGCTCTGTAAGGAACAGTATCATGAGTGTCTTTGTCATCCTTAGTGTTGCCGAAGATCAGAGAAGACACCTCTGAAAACTCAGGAAGCAGACATTGCCCCGCAGAAGCCTGCACATGCTTGGAGTAGACCTTCACACTTGAGCATGAGAATGCCCTCATGTACTTATGTGTTCATGTATTCATGTATTTATGCATTTATGCATCTATGCATTTATGCATCTATGCATTCATGCATCTATGCATTCATGCATTCATGTATTCATGTATTCATGTATTCATGTATTCATGTATTATTTATATATTTATGTATTTATGTATTTGTGATTGGGATGCCTCACTCATCCATTGGCCTGAGGATTTTATGAATTCTTTTTTTAATAGCTAAGTAGTACTCCATAGTGTAACTATACCTCAATTTTTGTATCCATTCCTCTGTTTATGAACATCTCGTTTCTTTCCAGTTTCTGTTTATTATAAATAAGGCTGCTAATGAACATAATGGAGTTTGTGCCCTTATTACATGCTTCAGCATCTCCTGCGTTTGTGCCCCAGGGTAGTATAGCTGGATCCTCAGGTCATATTATGTCCAATTTTCAGAGTTATCAGGGGAATGCAAATCAAAATAACCCTGAGATTCCACCTCACACCAGTTAGAACGGCTAAAGTAAAAAATAAAAAAATAAAAAAATAATAAAAAAAAAGAAAAAACAAGAGGCAGCAGATGCCAATGAGGATGTGTAGAAAGAAGAACACTCCGGCATTGCAGGTGGGATCACAACCACGCTGGATTCAATTTGGTTGTTCTTCAGAAAATTGGACTCACTGATGAGTGGATATTATCCCAGAAGCTCAGAATACCTAAGACACAACTCAGACCTCAGGACCCTAAAAAGAAGGAAAATCAGAGGGTGGGCACTTCCGTTCTTCTGAGAAGGGGAACTAAATACCGGGGCAAATATGGAGACAAAGTGTGGAGCAGAGACTGAGGGAAAGGTCAGCCAGAGACTGTCCCAACTGCATATCCATCTCATATGCAGTCAACAAACGCCGTCACAATTGTGGATGCCAAGAAATGCTTGCTGACAGGAGCCTGATATGGCTGTCTCCTGAGAGGCCCTGCTAGATCCTTACAAGATTGGGGAAGATGCTCACAGCCAATCGTTGGACTGAGCACAGGGTCTCCAGTGGAGGAGGTAAGGAAAGCACTAAAGGGGTTTGCAACTCCATAGGAAGAACCATATTAACCACCCAGACACCCCTAATACTCCCAAGGACGAGGCCATCAACCAAAGGGTACACATGACTCCAGAAGCATGTGTAGCAGAGGATAGCCTTGTCGGGATCAGAGAGAAGAGAGGCTTGTTCCTATGATGGCTTGATGGATGCCCCAGTGTAGAGGAACCCCACGACAGCAGGCACTGAGAACACACATTAGCTCTTACCCCTATTCTGTTCTGAAGGCGGAAATCATGATACACATGCAAAATTTCTTATGATCAGAAGAGAGCATTGACATTGTGTCTCAGTGGGTAAGTCAGTGCTGATGCAGCCAAATTGCTTAATAATTTATTTGGGTTAACTAAGAGGACAGCGAGTTCATTGACTTTGGAAGCAAAATCCTGAGCCACATGAGCCAGCAAAACATGGGACTGTTTGTCTCAGGTTCATTTCTCTAAGAGACTGCGGGTGTAGCTGTTATAGAATTAACATCCCTTCCCAAGTAGAGATCACTCCACACAATTAAGATGTTAATAAAGAAATAAATCACTTTAATGATCGCATGCATTCAGCTCTGGCTAAATCTCAAAGGAGACCCAGTACAGAAGGGAACTGGCTTTCTGCATATGCTGCCGACCTTACGTCTCTTTTAGGTTCACGCCTATGATATGTTTGAGACAACGTGAATAGGGTCAGGAGAGTGCACACGTCGCTATGATTTTTCCAGGTCTGAGTAAACATTTGTGCAGTAATGAGGGTTGTCATGTATGTGTGTGAGCTCCACCTTCTGGTTGGTCTTGGTACTGCGGGCTGTATCCTTTCCATCCATGACTGAGTGGTGCCACATTCCTTTTGTGTGATCGACACCTTCTGGTTGGTTGTGATATTACAAGTTGTGTTTTTTTACGGTTTTTCGTTGATTTTTTTATTCTGGTTGTGCCTTTATCTGTTCACTGATTCTACATGGTGTCACATCCTTCTGGGAGGAAGGCCTTGACTTTGTATGTGTGACAGGTTTCAGTTAGGAAAGACATATCTGGGAGCTGTGACTACAGCAGGGCCAGGAAGCTTCCTGAGACTTGGGCTGAGGTACATGCACATCGACTAATCATCAGTTAGGCATTGATTATTGATCAACTGATTATTGGTTATTGATCAATAATCATTGAATAGGTATTGCTAATTGATAGATCATTTATTGGTAATTGATCAATTTTCAATCCACGTCCTGCCCCTCACTTTCATCCCCCCGCCTCACACACATGCTCACACACTCCACACACATTTTTAAAAGCTACTAATGCCTGCAAATTTATTCAAATTCAATAATTCATGCAAATTAACTAATTCATTCTGGGCTCACTGCAGCTGAGAAATGTCCACAAATCTGGTACTTTCCTTGAAATAACTTCCTGGTTATTTCTCATGTCTGCCTGATAGAAAGAAAAAGATGGATTTGTGTTTGGGGAGTCACAGAGAGGTCTTTCTCATGAGTGCCACTTTCTGGTTGTTTCTTATGCCTGTGATAGACAGGGAAGGTTTTATTTGTGTTTTTGTGTGCTGCGTTTTTGTTTCTCAGAACAAGAGGACTTTATCAATGAGAGTTTAAGGAGTAACCTTGACTAGTGTCTTTGATGAGGTGACTTGATGAAGTGACTTTGACTTGTTGGACATATTAATGTAAGGCAATCTATGTCTACCATATTTTTCAGGTTTCCTTCACTGCAGAAGAGGCCAGGGAGCTGGTTCCTCACCCCACCTGGGAGTCCCCACAATATGCTTGCTTCACCCTAACTCACCCAGACTGGGATAGTAACACCATTGAAGGTGAGAGGATGCCTTTTGTCCATCTCTGCTGGCAGGTCTTAAGGTGGTCACAAAATGGCTCACATATTTGGCCAGAGTGTATAATATTGGGCAGAGAGAACATAAAAGCCCTGCAGCTTTTTCAGACATGGAGACATTTTGACAACACACACCCATGGACCCTGAATCACCAGAAGAAAGGCCACAGTGGCTTGAGCTTTTGTTAATCAAGGAACAGAGGGTGGAGTAGTTAGGAAAGAGTTGTCTGAGAGAGTTAAGGATAGTGGCAAAGAGAGTGTTTAATGGAGGATAGACTGCAGAGGAGACACAGAGGAGAGGACAGAAGCAACAGACTGGAGACCTGGAAAAGACCCTGTTGGCAGTGAAGGCCAAATCAGAAGAATATAGTGATGCCTAAAAAGGATAAAATCCATAAAGGAGATAAGGGGGCACTGAGAATCAAAAGTGTCCCCACCACATGACCAGGGTCACCCTGAAAGTGAAATGGAAACCCACCAACCTTTGTTGATAAAGGTCAACATCCTGTCTTGCTAAAATCTACAGATAGAGTCTCTTCAACAGTTTATAAATGACTTCCCAGTGGAAAGAGAAACAAAACAATAATTCAGGACCTCTTAGATGCCTCGAAAAATTCAGACTATTTAAGACTCTGCTAAAAAAAAATGTCTTGCTCTGCCAACATCAGTTGAGCTCTGTAGACTTGGGGTATGAATATTCAGATCAGTGGGGTCCTGGCATTAGCCAATGGCCAATGTGTCACAAATTTGCAGGAGGAAGCTCTCCCCCTGTTTACACCTTAGTTCAGACATGGCCTTCTGGTTAAAAATTATGCCAGAATGACTCATTGCCAGCCTCTCTCCTTGAATGCCCCCAGGATAACTTCTCAGCTGCCCTGCTGCTGGACCCTGACCTTTCTTGATGGACCTCTGAATGACTGCTCAGAAAGATGCAGGGGTAATGGGGTTCACCAATGGCAACAGCCTCATTCAGGATGGACAAAGGTATGCTGTGACAGCAGTGATGTCAATTAACAAGATCACATGGGCAGAACCACACCTGGAAGTAATGTCAGTGCAGAAAGCTGATCTGGCTCTGAAAAATACATTATTTCTGAGCAAAGGCAAGACACAGATGGCTAGTTTGCCATCACTAGCTCTCATATTCATCGGGCCATTTATAAGGAGAAGAGACTTCTGATGGGAAAGAACTAAACTCCATCCCAGAGAACAACACGACAGCCCCGTGGGTGTCTCCTAGAAATTGGGCTCCTCATGTCTTTTATCACACCAGACCCAGGAGACCACACACTCTACGATGAGACAAAAGATGTGACCAGGGGAAAAAATCTATTGATGTCTCAGTGTTGTAAGAGATGAGGGAAGATAGCTAACTGACTACAACCTAATTGTATGAGAGAAAATGGGTCTACACAAAAATAAGAGAAGATATTAGAGACTTTCTAAAGTTCAATGGAAATGAATATGCAACTTGCACAATCTCATGGAACACAAAGAAAATGAAAGTGGAGCTAAGTAGAAAGTTCACAACACAACATGCGTAAATAAAAAAAAAACTGCAGAGCTCTCATGTTGGTAATTTAACAGCATGCTTTATAGACTACCACAGAGGGACATGAGGGAGCAATGAAAGCAAGGAGGAGACATCAAGAAATTATCAAGTTGGAAGACAAAATCAATAAAATAGAAGGGGAATAATACAAAAAATTTATGAAACATGGAGTTGGTCTTTGAGCCTTTTATTAGAAAAGATACACAAACCCTTATTAAAAGATAAAGAATATGCAAAATAATGAAATCTAAAATGAAATTGGAGATAAAATAACAGACAATGAAGAAATCCAGAGAATCTTAACGAAATAGTTTTAAAAAAGGGTGCACTCCACCAAATTGGAAATTATAAAAGAAATGGATAATTTAATTGGGGCTGGCTTAAAATTTCAGAGGTTTAGTCCATTTTCCTCATAGCTGAAAGAACGGCAGGCATGCAGGCAGACATGATGCTGGAGAAGATGCTGAGAGTTCTGCACCTTTAGCCCAAGGCAGCTAGGAAGAGACTGTCTTCCAGGGACCCAACACACCTGATGTGAGTGAGCGGCTGCTTCAGACTTCAGAGTGGGGTTCCCCGCCATGAGGGACTTTACTGTGAACTGTGAGCCGGAATAAACCTGTTCTCCTGACAGTGTGTGTGTGTGTGTGTGTGTGTGTGTGTGAGCTGGAATAAACCTGTTCTCCTGACAGAGTGTGTGTGTGTGTGTGTGTGTGTGTGTGTGTGTGTGTGAGCTGGAATAAACCTGTTCTCCTGACTGTGTGTGTGTGTGTGTGTGTGTGTGTGTGAGCCGGAATAAACCTGCTCTCCTGACAGAGCATTTTATCAAAGCCACAGCAGGGATTAAAATACTTGAGAATTGACCTTTACCCATTCAAGGCCACTAGGAGAGGTAATGTTTTGTGTGTGTGTTTGTGTGTGTGTGTGTGTGTGTGTGTGAGCCGGAATAAACCTGTTCTCCTGACAGAGTGTGTGTCTGTGTGAGTGTGTGTGTGTGTGTGTGTGTGTGTGTGAGTGAGCTGGAATAAATGTATTCTCTTGACAGAGTGTGTGTGTGTGTGTGTGTGTGTGTGTGCTGGAATAAACCTGTTCTCCTGACAGGGTGTGTGCATGTGTGTGTGTGTGTGAGAGCTGGAATAAACCTGTTCTCCTGACAGGGTGTGTGCATGTGTGTGTGTGTGTGTGTGTGTGTGTATGTGTGTGTGTGTGTGTGTGTGTGTGAGCTGAAATAAACCTGTTCTCCTGAGAGAGTATTTTATCAAAGCCACAGCAGGGATTAAGATACTTGAGAATTGACCTTTACCCATTCAAGGATACTATGAGAGCTAATGTTGTGTGTGTGTGAGTGTGTGTGTGTGTGTGTGTGTGTGTTTAAGAAATTAAAATTTTTATTAGATATTTTCTTTATTTACATTTCAAATGCTCTCCCCTTTCCTCATTTCCCCTCTGAAAACCCTCTATCCCATCCTCCCTCCTCATGCTCACTAACCCACCCACTCCTGCTTCCCTGACCTGGTATTCCCCTACCCTGGGGCAATGACCCTTCCCGGGTCCAAAGGCCTCTCCTCTCATGGATGCCCGACCAGGCCATCCTCTGCTACCCATGTGGCTGGAACCATGGGTCCCTCCATGTGCACTATTTGGCTGGTGGTTTAGTCCCTGGGAGCTCTGGGGGTACTGGGTGGTTCATATTGTTGTTCCTCCTATGGGGCTGCAAACCCCTTCAGCTCCTTGTGTCCTTTCTCCAGCTCCTCCATTGGGGACCCTGTGCTCAGTCCAATGGTTGGCTGTGAGCCAAACCTCTGTGTGTGTCAGGCACTGGCAGAGACTCTCAGGAGAGAGCTATATCAGGATCC
Source organism: Apodemus agrarius (assembly GCA_964023405.1). Classification (NCBI taxonomy): domain Eukaryota; kingdom Metazoa; phylum Chordata; class Mammalia; order Rodentia; family Muridae; genus Apodemus; species Apodemus agrarius. Next base: position 277,367 of record CAXIEO010000019.1, read on the forward strand.
TGTCAGCAAGTACTTGTTGGCACCCACAATAGAGTCTGGGTTTGGTATATGAGCTGGTGACTGGACCCGATAATCTTGCATTACCCTAACTCACCCAGACTGGGATTGTAACACCATTGAAGGTGAGAGGAGGCCTTTTGTCCACACCCCATCTCTGCTGGCAGGTCTCAAGGTGGCCACAAGATGGCACACAAATTTGGCCAGGGTGTTATAATATTAGGCAGAGAGAAAATAAAAGCCCTGCAGCTTTTTTAGACAGGGTCATGGAGACATTTTTGACAATTCACGCCCATGGACACTGAATCACCAGAAGCAAAGGCAGCAGTGGCTTGAGCTTTTGTCAATCAGGGAACACCAGCTGTGAAGACAAAGCCCCAGAGTGTGGAGTAGTTAGGACAGAGTTGTCTGAGAGATTTAAGGATGGTGGCAAAGAGAGTGTTTAATGGAGGACAGACTGCAGAGGAGATGCAGAGGAGAGGACAGAAGCTACAGACTGGAGACCTGGGAAAGACCCTGTTGGCAGCCAAGGACAAATCAGAAGATCATAAGCGATGCCTAAAAAGGATAGCCTCAATAAAGGAGATAAGGGAGGGGCCTGAGAATCAATAGTGACCCCCACCACAAGACCAGGGTCGCCCTAAAAGTAAAATGGAAACTCAATAGTTCTTGTTGATAAAGTTCAACATCCTGTCTTACTAAAATCTACAGATAGAGTGTCCTCATCAATTTATAAATGACTTCCCAGTGGAAAGGGAGACAAAACAAAAATGCAGGATGGCTTAGATTACTGGAAAAAAAAATTCAGACTATTTAAACCTCTGCTAAAAAAATAGCCTTACTCTGCCAACTAACTACAAGTGACCTTTGTAGACCTGGAGAAAGCATACACAGTGCAGGGGTCCTGGCCTTAGCCAATGACAAATGTGTCACCAATCAATCAATCAATCAATCAATCAACGTATAGTCAGTCAGGAACAAAGAGTTCACAAACAATCAGTAATCAATCAAGTCAGTTTTTGGTCCTGTGAAGACCAAATTAATTGAGTAATTGTCGGTTTAATTATATTGATTGTTGATTAAGTATTGACTGATTCATCATGTGTTGAATACTGATCATTGATTAATCTTCAATCAATTGGTTACTATTTATTGATCATTGATTGATTGACTGATTGGCAGTTGGACATTTGAATGGTCCCTGACTGAATACTGATCAATGGATGGTTGGTTCCTGATTGATTTGTGTTCATTTGCAATTATTGATACATTATGGATGACCATTCAACCTCCTGGTTAAAGATGATGGCAGAATGACTCATTACCAGCCTCTTTCCTTGTTTGTCCCCAGGATAACTTCTCAGCTGCCCTGTTGCTGGACCCTGACCTCACTCGCTGGGCCTCTGTATGACTTCTTAGATAGATGCAGGGATAACGGTGTTCACCAATGACAGCCAACTCATTCAGGATGGACAGAGTTATGCTGGGGCAGCAGTGGTGTCCAATACCGAGATCACATGGGCAGAACCAAACCTTTCAAGAATGTCAGACCAGAAAGCTGAATTGGCAGCTCTGAAAAAATCATTAGAGCTGAGAAAAGACAAGACACAGATGGCTGGTGTGCCATTAATACCTCTCATATCCATGGTGCCATTTATAAGGAGAGGAGCCTTCTGGTGGGAAAGGATCAATCTCCATCCCAGAGAGAAACAAGTCATCCCCATGGTTTACCCGTAGGAATAGGGCTGCCCATGTCCTTCATTTCACCAGACCCAGGAGAACTCACACTCTCTGATCAGACAAAAGAAGTGATCTGGGCCAAAAACCTGTTGATGTCTCTGTGTTGTAAGAGATGAGGGAGGACAGCTAATTGGCTACTGACCGTGTGAGAGAAAATGGGTCTATACAGGAAAAAAAGGAAGAAATTAGAGACTTTATAGAGGTCAATGAAAATGAATATGCAACATCCACAATCTCATGGAACACAAAGAAAATGAAATTAGAGCTAAGAAGAAAGTCAACAGCACAAAATGTGTACAAGAAAAGAAATAGAGTCCTTGGAGAGTTAAAGGCTCAACAGAGGCCCCCAAAAAGGGAAACCGAGTGTGGAGGAGGTAGGAGTGTGCTGGGTGGAGAGTCATATACCTGGAGGCAGGGAGAAGGAGGAGAGGGAGTGATTGGGGGTCTTAGGGGAGGGAGGACATTGGGAATGATATTACCATTGTCAATGTAAATGAAGATGATATTCAATTAAAAGCCGAAAAATAATGGAGAGCTTTCATGCTGGTAATGTAACAGCATGCTTTAAAGGCTACAACAGAAAGAAGTGAGGAAGCAATGAAAATGAGGAGAAATCAAGAAGTCATCGCTTTGGGTGCTGAAAGCAATAAAATAGAGAAGAAGACTCAATGAAACATGGAATTGGTCTTTTGATCCCTTTATTAGACAAGATTCATGAACCCTTATCATAATAAAAAGAATATCCAAATTAATGAAACCCAAAATAAAATAAAATAGGGACAAAATAACGGGCAATGAAGAAATCCAGAGAGTAGTAAAGACATAGTTTTACAAAGGGTGCACTCTACCGAACTGGAAATTCTAAAAGTGATGGGTAATTTCCACAATAGATTCCACATAAACTAGAAAAAAAATAACTTAAACAGACATAAACACGAAGGAAAAGAAAATTCATTTAAAAATATGGTACCAATATGAGCCCAAATCCATGAATTTTAGGGTAGAATCCTACCAGACATTCAAAGAGAATTTAATAAGAATTCAGTGTATTCAACAATATAGAAATAAAAGAAATATTAGCCAATTTATTTTCTGAACACCGATTACTCATATATCCATTTAGAAAAGACTGAGCGATAAAAGAGAATTACAGACCAATTATCCTTAAAACCACAGATTTAAAAATACTTAATAGACAATACAAAAAAGTATAAAACACATCAAAAGATCATCCATCATGATCAATGAGGAAGGCCTCATTCTAGAAACACAGTGATGGTTCAACATACTGGGATTAAAGTGTAAGAAAGACCAAGAATTGATCATTTCATGAGATAATGTAAAATTCTCTGACAATATTCAACATCACTTTATGATAAAATTCTAGGAGTGATTAAGGAAACAAGTGAAATGCCTAAACATAAAAATGTCACTTTACAGCAAGACTGTAGCAAACATTAAATTAACTGGAGAGAAATTCATATTAATTCCAGTAATTCCCAATCTAGACAAGGTGGTCCATTCTCTCTATAACTATCTATTCAATATATTATGTAAACATTTAGTTAGAGCAATAAAACTGAAGGAGAGGAAGGTAATATAAATTAGAAATGAGGAAGTAAAATTATCTTTCTTTGCAGATGATTTGATAGTTTGCACATGGGAACCAAAACTTCACAAAGGCAATTTCTAGGGGTGATGAACACTGTCAGCAAAGTTGTTGGATACATAATTAACTAAAAAAAATTAAAATTAGTGGCCTTTGTAGGTAAAAATGAGTTTGCAAGTGGAAATAAAATGTAGATGTATCGTAAATTTTGAATTGATTGTTGACACTTGTCACATATTTTTCTACAAAATAAATAACATTGAGTAACTCAATAAAGGTATATTGGCAGAACTTAACAAAATCTTTTTACTCACATATTACGTTTGGTATTCTTGAAGGTTTTCAAAGACTACAATGATATGCAAATGCTTTAAAAGATTAGTTACTTGCAACAGAGTTTACTCTTGTATAAATACACTAGAAAGTACAAAACTTTGACACTTGACTGTGTTTATGAGATTTCTCTGCATTATGACTTTTTCTTATGGTTTCTAAGACTACTGCTTCATGAAAAGTCTTTCTTTACCAAATTGCATATTCATAGCTTTCTGTACAAGATATAATTTTTATTCATTCAATGATAACTACTGTGAAAATGTTGTATCACATTGATTATATTTATAAAATTTCTCTTCAATATGTGTTCTGTTAAATATTTAATGATGAGTATGATATACAAATGTTGGGAACAAGCAAAAGAAACTTGCTCTAAAGATTGCCTTTTTGTTGCCAAACTCCACTTAATCATGAGTTGAAACTAAGTTCAAGTCCGAGGTCATAGAGTACCTATATCTTAACAATATATGTCAAGCTTTCATGGTTTGTTTCCAGAAACATAATGACAGTTCCTAACCAAAATTTCTGTTATTCATGTTTTATTCCTCAAAATTAAATGACTGTTCCTAACTAAAAAAATAACCATTTGGGTGTGATAGGCTAAACCATAAAACCTACATTCTGTATCATTTCACATAGTGTAACAACATAAGAAAATCCTGATTGGTGGGAAATGTAGCTGTAACTTAGCATTGATGTTTGGGGTTTTCAAGTTTGAAATTTGTATCAGTTTCTGGCTCAGCGTGGGGACAGGATGGGGTTATTCAGATAAGTTTATAAATATATTTTCTAGTCCAGATTAATCAGTAATGATTTGAGTACAAAATATTTTTATCATTTGCATTGTCCTGGTGTTTAAATTGTGTTGGAACTCAGTGAAATCTCATAACATAAAGGCTTTACCACATTGCTAACATTCATAGAATTTCTCACCAGTATGAATAGTTTCACAATGATGAAGACTATAGAAGTGTGCAAAGGCTTCATTATACTAAACACATTCAAGAGATTTCTCTATAACACAAATTTTTTCAGGAAAATGACTACTACAGAATTGTGCAGTCTTGATCACATTAAATGTACTCAACAGTGTTTCTGTCTTATCATTTCCATTGCTATGAAAAGTCATCATGAACAAAGCAACTGCTATAAAATCAAACATTTAGTTGGGGTTGACTTAGAGATTCAGAGGATTAGTCCATTTTCTTCATGGCAGGAAGAATGGCAGGCATGCAGACAGACATGATGCTGGAGAAGAAGCTGAGAGTTCTGCATCTTTATCCAAAAGCAGCCAAGAAGAGACTGTTTTCCAGGGATCTAATAGGAAGGTCTCTTCAGCACTAGTATGAATTTCAAAGCCACCCCCACAGGGATGCATCTCCTTCAACAGAGACACAACACCACATAATGCCCCTCACTTTGCAGAGCATATTTAAATTACTACATTCCACTGCCTGTCCCCCATATGATTGTACAAACACATGAGTGAATACAGATCATACTTAAACATGTAGAATCCATGAGCTCATACTTCAAAAGTCCCCCTCATCTATAGCAATCTCAAAAATGTTGAGTCCGAAGGTCAAAGACTCTTCTGAAATTAATCCTATCATATAATCATGTGCAAAAACAAAAAAAGCACAACATATACCCCCAAATTCACAGTATATACTTCACTGATCCTAAAGGCAAAATGAGGAAATAGTGGATCTAAATATGACCAAAGCCAGATGAGGAATCTCCAAACTCTACATCTCCATATCTGTTGTCAAAATGTTCTTCAAATCTCCAACTCCTTTCTGCTTTGTTCACTGAAGCACAATTCATTCTCTTTAAGTGGTTTTATCCCATGAAATCAGTTTTCTTGAGCAGGTAATACACAATTCTAACACCCCAAGATCTTGGGGTTTCCATGATAACTTCAATATCCCAGCTTCATGTTTCAATGTCTGGGATCCACACATGATCATCTCTGCTCCTCCAAAGAGATTGGGTCACTATTCCGTGTCTGTCCTCTGTATCACTCTAAGCTCTGGTTGACTCCACTCTCCTGCTCTTTCTGTTCTAGCTGCTCATCCCATGGTACTTGCATCTTCAGGATGCTGGGTTCTTCTGCTGCTAGTAGGCTTGAGTGATAGCCTCCCTATTGTTCAATCAATGGCTCAAAGCCTCAGCTGATCTGCATGACAAATTCATGCATTCGAAACCAGTACCTCAAATGCACCACTAGGTCTAATCTTGATGGTCTCTGGAACACACCTTCTTTGTCACTCACAAAATTCTTCCCAGAAGATTGTATGTCGGTGATGCCAATTTCTTCTACATCACCTCAAATTCTGGAACTATAGCTATTCACCATTGTCCCACTAATCACTTCCATTCTTGATTCTAAATCCACAGCCACTTTGACAAGCTGCTGATTTCTGTTGCTTGCTATGTTTGAAACATGGCCGCTTCCATTACATTATCAACCCACATCTATTTATCGAAAATTTCACTGCCTAGGCTTGGTGGTCCTGTAACTTGCTTAGTAGATTAACCATGAACTCAGAGATCTGCTCGTCTCTTTCTCCTGAATGTTCAGATAAAAATCATGTAACACCATGCCTGGATTTAAACTTTTAAATTTAGATCTTAAATTGAAATCCCAGAGTAGCAATCAAGATCCATCACTTCTAAGTTTGACACATATTTGTATCTTTGTATCTACACATGAAAAAAACCCAGGTAATAATAATTCCTAACATGACACAGTTCACATTCATTAAACTTCAAATCCATATGTTTAGCTGGATGAATTTTTGCCATAATGTAACAATTTCTTTAATAGCATTGAAAATCCTGGATCACAGGATTTAACCTCATTCAACTTCCTGATGAGACTTTTCATTTTGATACTTACATTTTGTCTTTTTCCATTCTTAGTTTCTATGATTGTTAAAAACTGTCAGGCCAAATTCTATGCCATAATTTTCATGATTTATTCTGTCATTGTAATGGATTAAACTCAAGAAACACTTCAGACAAGCATAGAGGGAATCAACCTTCTTTGCAAAAGCATCAAAAGAGCCATCTACAGATTTGAAATAATCCCAAGTACCCATGTCTATTATATTCATAATATGATAGCCCACTAGCTCCCACTTAATTCATGATTATATTTATTAGGTTTCTCTACAGCACAGAGAATTTGGAGAATTTTCGCTTGTGAATATATTTTACTGAATTGATAACATTAATAAGGTTTCTGACTGGTATGTGTTCTTTTATGATACTGGGGATGACTGGGTTTTGCAAAGATTTTACATCACTGATTACATTCATAAGGATTCTCTTCGGTATGTGTTCTTTTGTGTCTTTGGAGATAACTGTGATGTGTAAAGGCTTTACCACACTGATTACATTCATAAGGTTTCTCTCCAGTATGCGTTTGTTTATGATATTGGAAAGTACTGCTATGTGCAAAGCATTTACCACATTGATTGCATTCATAAGGTTTCTCTCCAGTATGTGTTCTTTTATGACATAGAAAATTACTTCGATGTGCAAAGGCTTTGCCACATTGATCACATTCATAAGGTTTCTCTCCAGTATGTGTTCTTTTATGATACTGAAATGAACTGACATGTGCAAAGGCTTTACCACATTGATGGCATTCATAAGGTTTCTCTCCAGTATGCATTCTTTTATGATATTGCAAAGTACTGCCATGTGCAAAACATTTGCCACATTGATTGCATTCATAAGGTTTCTCTCCAGTATGTGTTCTTTTATGAATTTGGAGATAACTAGGTCTTATAAAGGCTTTATCACATTGATTACACTCATAGAGTTTTGCTTCATTGTGACTTCTTACATGCCTGCAATGAAAATTAGCACATGTGAACTATTTACCACATTCATTACTCTGATCAATCAGATAATCAATATGAATTATGTTTACAGTTTGGTCTAATGATAAAGAAGTATCAGATCTTAAGTTTTTAGCACTTTGAATGCTCATGGATTTCTCCCTCATTATGAATTGTTCAAGACACCTGTGATGGCTATTACATGGTGGATATTTATAATATCCTCTTCATATATGTGATATTTATATGATGTATTGCAGGTATTTGAAGAAATGTTGAATAACTCTGATTTTTGTAATAATGATTGCTTTCATAATATTTCCTGTTGTGTTAATTACAATACATTAGTGTGTAAACCTGGAAACACAGGAGAATTTTCAAATTTCTAATACACTAGTACCCTAGTAGTAAAGATTTTCTACACTATGAATTTGGAAATGTTCCATGTAAAACAAGAACACCAATTAATTGCAAATGACTATCATATTCCTAAGATCTATCAATGGTAGAATACTACATATCTTTTCATTGTTTTAGAACAAAAAGGTTATGTTGCTTCTTTCAATATCCCTATACTCACATGGTTTTTATCCATTGTGACCCAGAATATACCTAATGCAAAAGGAATGACAAATGAAAGATTTATACTTTGCATTCACACTGTTTGAATTTTTGTTTCTCATAATATGTGGAATATAGACTATAGTTCTCTACAACAACATTCTTGATTCTCATAAGAGGCCCTCTTAACAACCATAACAATATTACTAGAAGAATATGAGTATCACCAATTTTACTATGGACTATTTGCTTTTTAGAATATTTAGGATATAAACTTATCATTATACAATGTGCAATATCTAAGTACTGTGAGACTATACAGATTGGCAGGTCCACAGCTTAGCTCTAATGAGCTATAAATCAAATAAAGTTATCTATAAAGGCATTGTTTCCTTGTCTTTTTCTTAAGGAAATGCCTTGCAAACACTAATCAGATAACCTACAATGAGGTGCATGGTTTGTGAGAATATTATAATCATAAATACAATTAATGGTATGAAATGTAATGCTCTTGATTTTCTTTAGAGTTTCCAGAACATATTGAAATTATGACAGAGGCATATTTGTATCAGTTGCAAATGAAATTACCTTTCATGACTGCTAGAAGTTTGATATTGTTCTTCAATACGATGGTTTTCCCAGTAAGAATCTAAAACACAGTATCAGAAAAGGAATGATATAGTATTGGAAATTGCATAAAATTCAGGTTCTGTGAATTTTCACACCACTGAAACTGCTTTATTCAGCTCAGTCTTCCTGGTCTTCAACTAACATAAAAGTGATCATCCATAACCAAGAAACATCTGTCCCTTATTTTGAAAATCAAAAGAAATATTATCAATCTTACCTACAGCATCGAGGTTCTGGTAGGTCTCCAGCATCACATCTTTGTAGAGATTCTTCTGGGTTGGATCGAGTAAATTCCACTCTTCTGAAGTGAAGTTCACATGCACTTCTTCATAAGTCACTGCATCCTAAAATGTCCCACACAAGAGCACAACTCAAAGCATGATACTGATATCACTATAAAGTAAATGTATGCTTTATTGACAGTATATACATTTAATTCTGGTGTATCCTCCACTTATTCCTGATACAGAATATGTAATATAAACACCATGTCATTTTTGAAGGAAATAGAATGGTGTGGGAATATTCATGGGGCCCACACACTCTAAAAGAAAACAGAGGTGATTAGCAGGAAGGATTTTGTGAGGCCAGGGACCTAGAGTGTTGACAGTGCTCATGGAAATAAAGAATATATAAACTATTGGAGATACAAAACTGTATGGATAAAATTAATATTTTGAGACTATATACACTGTAATCTCCTCCAATACGTATCTGGAAAGGCTCCACACATAAGACCTTCCAAAAATCTTCAAAGAAAGCCAGACAGGACAGATAAGTATTCAAACAAACCATCCTATCTACATGCTTTTTGTTTAAATTAACTGCATTGTGGCACTGGTCATGATAGGTCATCCTGTGGGGAAAACAGTCAGTCTACTGTGATCCTCATAGTCTTTAGGCCATCCCAAACTGTTCAAAGTTCTAAAATCTCCTCTGACATTCAAGTAAATATCTTGCAAGCCACATATTGTAAAATCAGAAAGCATGATATACCTTTACAACATGCAATGGCAAAGAATACTCCTTCACATACCATTAAATTGGACTGTGCACACATGGGCGAGAAAATTGGACCAAGGCAAGAACAAAGCATGTCAAACCGCAACTCATGTAGCTTTTTCTTAAACATATTGGACTTCAGTCTCTATAGGCTTACATGACTTACAGTTTGGGGATTCCCTCTCCCTGTATGCATCCCATCATAGCAGATTTATCAATTCCTTATGTATCTCAATACTTTTGGTCCCAAAATGCAACTTAAGAATCATCTTCGGGGCTGGAGAGATGGCTCAGTGGTTAAGAGCACTGACTGCTCTTCTGAAGATCCTGAGTTCAAATCCCAGCAACCACATGGTGGCTCACAACCATCCTTAATGAGATCTGACACCCTCTTCTGAAGTGTCTGAAGACAGCTACAGTGTACTTACATATAATAAATAAATCTTTAAAAAAAAAGAATCATCTTCACAACTTTAATACAATGAACATTTGATCTCCAGCTGTGCTGCCCAATCCTTCTGACACCCAAGTTGCTACATCAATAGTATGGTCATACCATGATAACTTTATAACGTTTTTTTTTTCAAGACAATGTTTCTGTGTATAGCCTCCTGGAAAGATCTTAGTACAGGCTGTCCACAAACTCAGATATCCATCCACCTGCCTCTCCCCCAGTGCTGGAATTAATGTCATGTACCATTAAATCTTTTAAATTTCCTAATTTCTTTTAAATTTTGAGTATGCATGAAGCATTAAGTATGTGAACAGTGTCTAAGGATATAAAAAGAGAGCATTAGATTCCCCAGATCTAGAATTAGAAGCTGTGTGTCAATAAGCCAGAGTAAGAGAAAGTGAACTCAAGCTCTTGGAGAGAGATAGGAAGCTATACTGGATTGCTGTGTGTCTACGTTTTGGCTGCATTCTGTTGATATTCTGATATGGGAGTGAATTTTCCTTTTTATGTATCTGGGGCTACCAAGAAGAACTCTCAATTATGGACATCTATTCTCCAAATGAATGGGAACACACATTCATGAAAGAAACTTTACTAAAGCTCAAAGCACCTCATGCAGTAATTGTTGGTGACTTCAACACCTCACTCTCCACAATGAACTGATCAGGGAAATGCAAATTAAACAGAGGCACAGTGAAACTTACAGATGTTTTGGGGAAAATGGATTTAACACATATCTATAGAACATTTCATACTAAATCAAAAGGATATACCTTTGTCTCAGTACCTGATGCTACCTTCTCAAAAATTGACCACATAATTGGTCAGAAAACACACCTCAGCAGATATGAGAATATTGAAATAATCTAATACCTCTGATCATATCAGTACAGATTAAGGATTATCTGCAATAGCAACAAAACCAACCAAAAACTCACACTCACATGTAAGCTGAACTATGCTCTACTCAATGATGCCTTGGTCAACAAAGAAATAAGGAACAAAATGAAAGACATTTTAGAATTTAATAAAATAAAGGCACAACATACCCAAACTTATGAGGACACAATGAAAGCAGTGCCTAAGGAAAACACATGGCTCTGAGTGCCTTGAAAAAGAAACAGGGGAAAGTATACACTAGCAGTCTAATAGCACACCGGTATGCTCTAGAACAGAGAGAAACTAATACACCCAAGAGGAGTAGAAGGCAGGATGTCACCAAACTCAGGTTTGCAATCAACTACATAGAAACTAAGAATTATATAAAGAATCAAAAACATATAAGCAAAAAGTGAAAACAAAAAACAAAACAAAACAAAAACAAAAACAAAAAACCCTGAAGCTTTTCTTTGATAAAATCAACAACATAGGTAAACCCTTAATGAGACTAATCAAACTGAACAGAGATGGTATGCAAATTAAGAAAAATAGAAAAGAAACAGGAGATATAACAAAAGAAATTGAAGAAATTAAAAAAAAATCATTAGAATATACTTCAAAAGCCTATACTCAATACATCAGGGATATCAAGATGAAATGGACTATATTCTAGACAGATACAAAATATCAAAGATAAATCGGAATCAAAGAGACCATTTAAAAAATCCCACAACCCCTAAAGTAATAGAAGTAGTCATAGAAATTCTCCTAATCAAAAAAAAAAAAAGGAAAAGAAAGAACAGGACTAATTGGTTTTTAGTGCAGAATTCTATCAATCCTTCAAAGAAGAGCTACCACCAATACTTTTCATATTATTCCAGAAAATACAAACAGATGGAACACTACCCAACTCGTTCTATGTATCCACAGTTATGCTGATAACAAAACCATTCAAAGATCAAACAAAGTAAGAGAACTTTAGACCAATTTCCCTTATGACTACCAATGCAAAAAATCTTAAAATTTTCTTGCCAACTGAATCCAAGAACACATCAAAATGATCATTCAACTATGCTTCATCCTATGGATGTAGGAATGGTTCAATATACTGAAATCCATCAATGTAATCCACTACATAATTAAACTAAAGAAAAACACATATCATTTCATTAGATGCAGAAAAACTATTTGAAAAATACATCATCCTTTCATGCTAAAAGTCTTGGAAAGAATAGGAATTCAAGGCCCATACACGAACATAGTAAAAGTAATGTATAGAAAACCAGTAGACATCATCAAACTAAAAGTAGTGAAACTTGAAGAAATCCCACTAAAACCAGGGACTAGACAGGGTTGCCATCTCTCTACCTATCAATTCAATTTGGTTCTTGAAGTTCAAGCTAGAGCAATTAGACAAGAAAAGGAGGTCAAAGAGATACAAATTGGAAACGAAGAAGTCAAACTATCACTATTCACAGATTATATGATAGTATACTTAAGTGATCCAAAAAGTTCCACCAGAGAAATCTTACAGCTGATAAACAACTTCAGCAAAGTTGCTGGCTATAAACTTAACAAAAACAAATCAGTATCATTCCTATACTCAAAGGATAAATAGGACAAAATAGAAATTACTGAAATGACACCTTCAAAATAGTCACAAACAGCATAAAGTGACTTGGTGTGACTCTAACCATACAAAGAAAAAATCTGTTTCACAAGACTGTCAAGTCTTCAAGTATCTGAAGAAAGAAATCAAAGAAGACCTCAGAATATGGAAAAATCTCTCATGCTTATGGATTGGCAAGATCAATATAGTAGTAATGGCCATATTGCCAAAAGCAATCTACAAATTCAATGCAATCCGCATCAAAATCCCAACTCTATTCTTCATAGGGTTAGAAAGAGCAATTCTCAAATTCATCTGGAATAACAACAACAACAACAACAACAACAAAACAGGGTAGCTAAGACTATTACCAACAAGAAAAGGACTTCTGTTGGCATCAGTGTCCCTGACCACAAGCAGTGCAACAGAGCAATATGATAAAACCTGCACGGTATTGGTGACAGGCAGCTAGATCAATGGAATTGAATTGAAGATCCAGAAATGTTCCCACCCATCTATGGTCACTTGACCTTTGACAAAGGAATCAAAACCAGCCAGGGGAAAATGGATAGCCTTTTTAACAAACGGTGCTGGTTCAATTGCAGTTAGCATGCAATACAGAATACCTCTTCCTCTTCCAATAGACAGGAATGTGTAATCCTTGTTCAACCACATGCCATGCCTACCAGGAGACAAAGTAGGCTTTCCATAAAATGTACTTCAATATTTGTTATCCCACATAAAATTTACACAGCTGACCCTAACACTGTAGAAACACCAGAGACAGCCTAACCTCTCTCCTGACTATGTCTCCTGGTGAACTGCTAAGATCATAACTTCCTGCCTGCCACTTCTTCCAGCTTTCAACATTATCAAGCATTCCCTCTTGAACATACACACCAAACAAGCCAGAAAAAGGGGCAACACTTAGCCAATATTGTCTGAAAATACAGACAGCAAACTGTAACAAAGGAAGAAAATTACCACTCAAATATGACAAACCCAGAGACCAGTATCTAGACCTATTATCACCACAAACCCAGATGCTTAGACACCAGCATAGGAATATAACGAAGATCAGCCACCAAAACATATCACCAAGATATCCAATGTGTCCTGTCACAGCAGGTCCTCAAAAATTTAAACATACAAGAGATCTGATACTTAAGAATTTGTTTTGTGGAAAGGACAGCAGTGAGATCCTGGGGAAGGGATAGAGATACTCAAGAGGACCAGCAGACTGGAACACATTTAGGAGCAGTGAGAGTTGGATGAGAATAGACAAAGACTATAGAGGGGTCATGTGTAGAGAACGGAAACAGGGGGCAAATATAGAGAGCAGCTGAAGCTAGTGCTCCAGGTATATAAAGCACACCTGACAACAGCAGCCAGTTGATGGAGGCAGGTAATGATTTAAGCAGGTTCTAAGTCCCTGAGAGTAGGCCATTGAAATTGCCTGCACATGGACAACTATAAAGGGAAGGTTCACACACTGAATAGGAAAGGAGATAAATAGAATACATGGACTTATTTGCCAAAAAGTTTTTGGAGTCTAAAAGGTTCCTGGCACTAAATAACCAGGAACAGTACAACATATCAAAAGCAAATAATACAATTGATTGAACTAGGAGAAGAATATCAGCTTAAAGGTCTAGAAAATGGTTTTAATGAAATCCTAAACAAATAATTTCTAAACTACAGACAACGATTCCTATTAAGGTGCAAAAAACATCCAAAATACCATATAGATTGGAACAATAAAAGTCCCCTTGCCACACAATATTCAAAACACTATACATGTAAATAAATATAAAAACTGCAAAAAATAAATAAAACAAGTCATATAGACCTATGAGATTCATACCTGACCTCTCAATGTGCAGTGCAAAACACTACATATTTTGGACATGTGCTGCAGAATCAAAAAAAAAGCAGCCATGATATATCTACAAGCAAAGCAATGGTCCAAATGATTTGGGAAGAATCAGCCACGAGAGTGTAATTATTCAGAGGTCACAGCCGTTTTTAGCAAGTAAGAAGCCCCACTGGAAACCTCACATGTAGTAACATCTAGCTGATGTTTCCCATCCAACCCCTGATAGGACCCTCCACCCAAGCACCCACTGCATAGCCACCTGTTCCTCCCCAATGTGGGCAGATATCCTGTGCTTACCATGTCTCTATTTCAGAGATTCCTTGAGGACTCCTCACAGCAAAGCACAGAACAGCAGAGCTCAGAGCATGAAACAGTGAACTTTCCTGAAGAGCCACAGAGAAATTGAAGGAAGGTACCTGGAAGATTCTCCCTCTTTCTTTGAATGGCAGGTCTGCCTGGAGGTCTGGATTGGCCAGTAAGCCTTACCACTCCTCAAGGTTAAAGTGTGCTTCTAGTCTAGAGCCAACCTTTTTTCCAAATCTTAAGAGTGGTTTGCACTCCCTTAGTATTTGTTCCTGCCTTGCAAGAGGATTCTCACACCACCCAGGCCTATGGGAGAACCCACTATACCAGCTCAAGCTATTCAGCTGCCTGCTCTTCCCCTTGTGAGCAGTGATCCTGACCTTTCCAGGACCTAAATTGAGACCTTGCCTGAGCTTTCCTCACAGCACTTGCCTTCCTCTTCCTGTAATCAAGGTGAATAACTTGCAAAGCCCATTCCTCAGGTGCAGTGGAGGAATCAATCTGACCCACAAGGAGAAGGGTTCTCAGGCTACTAACTTTAAAGAGTGACTTTAGGAAACAAATGTTTTCTTTTTTCTGGCTTCATGCTGCCTTTTCACCAAAAGTTAATTCCTTGATTTCGAGTTCCCTTAGCAGACAGCCATTATTGGAAGAAGAGGACAACTGTCTGTGAGACATTATAATAAATCTTCTTTCTACATACACAGAAAAATTTACTGTCTCTAAGATATATGTTGATCTAGAGAACCTATGCTAATACAACTGTTTTCCCCCACCTTACCACTGAGGAAGATGTGATGAGTAACAACCGTGTTCCACAGTATTTGTCATCTCTTTCCTGGTTTTCATACCTATCATCTGGTGGAAGGAAATTGTAGGTAGCTGCAAAGCAAAACACATGATACGTAAAATCACTCTTTAATGTTAAAATCCTGGACATCCTTCCACTGATGGGCTAGGTAAATTCCAAAGCAGACAGTGTTCCTCACACAATAATTCTGAAGGACTTCAACATACCACACTCATCAATGGACACATAAAAAAATACAAAGGAAACACAGACACAGAGAAACTAACAGATGATATGGAACAAATGGATTTAACAAACATCTATAGAACATTTCATCCTAAATCAAAATAATATACCATCTTCTCAGCACCTCATGGTACCTTCTCCAAAATTGACCATATAATTGGTCATAAAGCAGACCTCAAAACATATAAGAAGATTGAACGGATGCCATGCTTCCTCTCTGGTCACTACAGATTAAGGCCCACCTTCAATAGCAACAATAGCAACACAAAGCCCCCATACACACAGAAGCTGAATAATGCTCTACTCTGTGAAGCCTTGGTCAAAGAAGAAATAAGGAAAGACGTCAAAGACGTTTTAGAATATAATTAAAATTAAGGCACAGCATCCCCTATCTTATGGGACACAATGAAAAAAGTGCTAAGATGAAAATTCATAGCTCTGAGTTCCAATAAAAAGAAGCTGGTGAGAACTTACACTAGCAGCTTAACAAGACACCTGAAAATATTAGAATACAAAGAAGTTAATACACCCCTTAGGAGTAGAAGGCAGGAAAATAAACTCGGGGCTGAAATCAACCAATTAGAAATAAATAGAACTACATAAAGAATCAACAAAACAAGGAGCTGGTTCTTTAAGACTAACCAGATGGCACAGAGGTATTATGCAATTTAAAAAAATTAGAAATGAAAAGGGAGATATAACAACAGAAACTGGGAAATTTAAAAAAATTCAGATCCCACTACAAAAAACTCAACACAATTGGAAAATCTGAATGAAATGGGCAATTTTCTAGACAGATACCAAATACCAAAGTGAAATAAGAATAAGATACATGATCTTATAACCCTAAAGAAATAGTAGTAAATGAAAGTCTCCCAACCAATAAAGCATGGGACAAGATGATTTTAGTGCAGAATTCTAACAGACCTTGAATATCAATGCTCTTAAATTGGTCCACAAAATAGAAACTGAAGAAACACTACTCAACTTGTTCTATGAAGCCACAATTACACTTATGCCAAAACCACCCAAAAATCCAACAAAGAAAGGGAACTTCAGAACAATTATTCTTGTGAATATCAATGTAAAAATATTTAATAAAACTCTTGCCATCTCAATCCAAGAACATTCACCATGATCAAGTAGGTTTGATCTCAGGGATGCTTCACTGTACAGAAATCCATCAATGTATTCCACTACATAATCAAACTCAAAGAAAATAAAAGACATGGTCATTTCATTAGATCCTGAAAAGGCATCTGACAAAATTCAGCATCCTTTCAACTTAAAAGTTTTGGAAAAATCAGGAATTCAAAGCTCATACATAAACATAGCAAAAGCAATATACAACAAATTAGTAGCCAACATCAAACTAAATGAAGAGAAACTTAAAGCAATCCCACTAAATTCAGGAAACAGGAAGGGCTGCCCACTCTCTCCATATTTATTCAATATAGTACTTGAAGTTCTCGCTAGAGCAATTAGACAAGAAAAGGAGGTCAAAGGGATACAAATTGGGAAGGAAGAATTCAAATTATCACTATTTGCAGATGATATGATAGTATACTTAAGCGACCCATAAACTCTACCAGAGAAAACCTACAGCTGATAAACAACTTTAGCAAATTCGTTGGATATAAAATTAACTCAAGAAAATCAGAAGCCTTCCTATACACAAAGGATAAACAGCCGGCCGTGAAAGAAATGGAAAATGAAAGAAATAGAAAAGCCAAAAAACAATATAAAGTATCTTGGTGTGACTCTAACCAAACAAATCAAACCTCTGTATGAGAGGAACGTCAAGACTTTGAAGAAAGAAATCCATGGAGAACTCAGAAGATGGAAAATGTTCTATTCTCTTTGACTGGCAGGATTAATATAGTGAAAATAGCCATCCTGACCAAATCAATCTACAGATTCAATGCAATCCCTATCAAAATCTCAACTCAGTTCTTCATAGAATTAGAAATAGCAATTCTCAAATTCATCTGGAACAACAACAACAACAACAACAACAACAACAAAAACCAGGATAGCCAAAACTATTCTCAACAAGAAAAGGACTTCTGTTGGAATCAGTGTCCCTGACTTCAAGCAGTGCTACAGAGCAATAATGATAAAAAACTGCACGGTATTGTTGGCAGGCAGGTAGACCAATGGAATTGAATTGAAGATCTAGAAATGTTCCCACCCATCTATTATCACTTGACCTTTGGCAAAGGAATCAAAACCATACAGTGGAAATGAGATATCTTTTTCAACAAATGGTGCTGGTTCAAATTGCACTTAGCAAGTAACATACAATGGTACACAATACCCACTCCACTTCCAGTAGACAGGAATGTACACTCCTTGTTCAACCACAGGACATGTCTGCCAGGAGACAAAGTAGGCTTTCCATAAAATTTACCAAACCATTGTTATCCCACATGTAATTTACCCAGCTGTCCCTAACTCTGAACAAACACCAGAGGCAGCTTAACTTCTATCCTGACTATGTCTCCTGGTAGATTGCTAAGATCATATCATTCTACCTGCCACTTCTTCTAGCTTTTAACATTAGCAAGCATTCCCTCTTGAATATACCCACCAAATAGGGGCAACACTCAACCATTATTCTCTGAATATACAGACAGCAGTAAGTAACTCAGGAACAAAATTACCACTCAAATATGACAAACCCAGAGACCTGTATCTATATCTATTATCACCACAAACCCAGATGCCTGGACACCAGCGTAGGAATATAATCAAGATAAGCCAGGGAAATATGTCACCAAGAAAGCCAAGGTGTCCTGTCACAGCAGGTCCTCAAACATTAAAACATGAAACAGATCTGAATCAAAAGAGGTTGTTTTGTGGAAAGGACAGGAGTGAGATCCTGGGGAAGGGATAGAGGCACACAAGAGAACCTGCAGACTGGGACACATATAGAAGCAGAGAGAGTGGGATGAGAGTAGAGAAAGACTATAGGGGGGCATATGTAGAAAACAGAAACAGGTAACAAATACAGAGAACAGCTGAAGCTGTTGCTCCATGTATATAAAGCACACCTGACAACAGCAGCAGTGGATGGAGGCAGGTAACGATTTAAACAGGTGGTAAGTCCCTTAGAGTATGCTGTTGAAATTGCCTGCATATGGACAACTTCAGAGGCAAGGTTCACACAGCAAACAGGAAAGGAAGATAATTAGAATAAATGGACTTATTGGTCAAAAACTATTTGGTGTCTAAAAGTTTCATGGCACTAAATAACCAGGAACACTGCCACGTATCAAAAGCAAATACTACAATTGACTGAAATAGGAGAAGAATATCAGTTCAAAGGTTTAGAAAATAGTTTTAATGAAATCCCAAATGAATAATTTCAAAACTAAAGACAAATATTTCTATTAATGTACAAGAACCATCCAAAATACCAAATAGATTAGAACAAAAATTGTCCCTTTGCCACATAATTTTCAAAACACTATACATGTAAAAATATATGAAAACTGCTAAAAAAAGTCACCTCTTAAAGTAGACCTATTAGATTCATACTTGCACTATCAATGCACAGTGTAAAACACAAAATATTTTGGACACTTGCTGCAGAATCAAAACAAGCAACCATGTTATTTCTATAAGCAAACCAATGTACAAAATGATTTGGGAAGAGTCAGCCATGAGAGTGAAGTTATTCAGAGGTCACCGACTTATTTAGCAAGTAAGAAGCACCATGAGAAAACACACATGTAATCAGATGTAGCTGATATTTCCCATCCAACCCCTGACAGGACCCTCCACCCCAGCACCCACTGCTCAGCCACGTATTCCTGCCCATTGTGGGCAGATATCCTGTGCTTACCATGTCTTGATTTCAGAGCTTCCCTGAGGTCCCCTCACAGCACAGCATGGAACAACAGAGCTCAGAGCAGGACACAGGGAATGATTCTGCCCTTCACAGCCACAGGGAACTTGAAGAAAGTTATCCAGAAGATCCCACCTCTTTCTTTGAATGGCAGGTCTGCCTGGAGGCCTGGATTTGCTAGTAAGCCTTACCAAACCTCAAAGTAAAAAGTGTGCTTCTAGTTCAGGCCAAACTTTTTTTCCAGATCTTAGGAGTTTACACTGCCTTAGCATTTGTGCCTGCCTTGCAAGAACACTCTCACCCACGCAGGCCTAGGGAAGGTCCTACAATTCCATGTCAGGCTATTCAGCTGCCTACTCCTCCCCTGTGAGCAATGACCCTGCACCTACCAGGACCTAAATTCAGACCTAGCCTGAGGTTTCCTCACAACACTTGCCTTCCTCTTCCTGTAATCAAGCTGAATAGCTTGCACAGCCCATTCCTCAGGTGCAGTGGAGGAATCAATCTGACCGACAAGGAGAAGGGTGCCCAGGCTATTCGTTTTAAAGAGTAACTTTGGGAAAGAAGAATTTTGTTAATGCTGGGCTCAGGGAAATTGTAGCTTCCTTTCAGGAGAAAAGAAATCCTTGATTTCTTGGCAGACAGTCATTATTGGAAGAAGAGGACAATTGTCTCTGAGACATTATAATAAATCTTCTTTCTACATACACAGAAAAAATCATTCTCTCTGTGAGATATGTTGATCTAGAGAACCTGTGCTAACACAACTGTAGGTTTTTCCCCACTTTTCCACTGAGAAATATGCGCTAACAATAGTGCTCCACAGTGTATGTCATCTGTTCCCTGATTTTGACCCAGGGTTGTTTCCTACCTATCATCTGATAGAAGCTAATTTTGTGAAGCCTCCAAGCAAAACACGTGTTTCCTATAATCCCATTTTAATGATAAAAGCCTGTGCATCCTTCCACTGATGGGCCAGCTTTATACTACCACGGTAAGTCGAGTAACATGTTATCCACCTTGATTTCAAGCAGAAGAAGAAGGGGAAGTGCTGTGAGGAATTCTCAAGCATGGTATGAATTTAGCTCAGGATGAGTACAGGATTACTGCCCACAAAGGGAAGGAGCAAGCAGCTGAACAGCCTCAGTTGCAGTGGTGTGTCCTCCTCCAGTGCTGGGTGGGAGCACAAATGGATGAGGTTCTTGGAGGACAAGCACAAATGCTATGGGAGTGCATCTCAGGATGTATGAAAGATCTGGCATAGTACTAGAAGCCCACTCTAACCTTAAGGAGGGGGTAAGACTCACTGGCCAATCAAGGACAGCAGGCAGACCAGCCAGTCAGACTGAGAGGAGGGTTCTTTCTGGTGCCTTGCTGAAGTGTGTGTTGGCTGTGCAGGCTTGAACTGTTCTCTGTGTCCTGCTATAAGTGCTGCTTTTGGGTGCTGTGTGGTGACCTCAAGTAAATTCTGTTTCTGAGACATGTTGAGCACACGGTCTCTGCCCATGATGAGGAGAATGTGGATGAGCAGTGGAGCTTGGATGGTGGGTACTCCCTGGTGCTGGATGGGAAGCATCATTCAGATGTAGCCAGATGTGGTCCCTTGTGGTGTTCCTCGCATCCCACATCAGGCCGTGACCTCTGAATAACTTCACCATCAAGGTCGAATCTGCTTAAAACATTTGATCCAGGGACTTAATTATATTAGCAATACAGGTCGGATGCTAAACTTGAAAAGCTCTATTTCCTCTTAAATCTACAAGTTCTGCTCTTATCATTTACCATTTATGTATAAGAAACATTTGCAATTTATATGTAGCAGAGGAAGGCATTGTCTGTACACAGTGGGTGACTTCACACCTACTACTCTAGGAGACTTGAGTCCCCATGGAAGGAGAATGGCAGAGGTGAGGTGGTGGGTGTGTGGATGAGAGGAGTGGAGGAGCAATGGGGTAGAGACATCTGGGAGGTGGAACAGAATAGTGGGGCAACATTAGTAATGAAAGTACCAAAATAAATGAGAGGGAGGGAGGGAGGGAGAGAGAGAGAGAGAGAGAGAGAGAGAGAGAGAGAGAGAGAGAGAGAGTTGTGTGGAGGGTTATCCTTACACAGCAAGTCTTTCTATGAGGCTCTCATGGATGGAGAATGACATAGCTTCTTCTCAAATCCTGGAACATACTTGGCAGAGCCAATAACAGCCTGGGGCCTAGGCCTTGGAACCTTTTCCTGAGGCCCTAATGTATTGGTAATAAAATGGAGCTCCTCTTGTAAAGCCAGGAATATGCTTGGGAGAGCTGGTAACAGGCTGGGACCAGGGCCTTCAGGACATCTTATATCTTCAGAACCCAACTCTGTCCACCTTAAGGGGCTGTGGTTATCACTCCTAAGACCACTGTAGGCTTGGGCAGTTATGTTTTTTGAGATGAGGTCTATTCTCCTTCTGCAACAGTGTTTATGAGACTTTCCCCTAGTTTGTCCTATGGTATGATAGTTTCTTCTGGCTTTATAGAAGTTTCACACAACGCTGTCACCACACACAAACATGTATGGGTGTGCACAGCACACGGAGTTTTGGCAAAACCATAGAACCGCCATGATTGTGGGCATCAGTGACTGGGGAAGTGGGCAGGGCTCAGCTCGACTGGGCATCATTGTGGGCGTCACTGTCAGGGGAGGTAGGCGGGGCTCAACATGACTACCCTCATTGTGGGTGTCACTGAAAGGGAAGGAGGGTTTGGCTCAGTGCAACTGGCCCACCCTGAGGCCCCTCCCCTAATCAGGAAGCCCCGTCCTCGTCCTGACTAGTCTTCTCAGAGACATGGCCCCTGCAGGCCCCACCTCTCCTGGTTTCCATGACTGATCTGGTTCTCTCTGGCTTACATCCAATCTCAATAAGTCAGTTACACTCCATAAATCATAAATCAGTTGTCAAGGAGCAGACTTAGCTTGGAGAGAGATTCTAAGGAAGTGGTGTCTGATAGTAGAAAAACAAATGGAAAAAATTACTAAGAAAGTATGGCTTAGATTGTTTCTAGGGTGTCATTCTTGTTAGAGAAATACTCTATCAGTGAGATAAACTTCATGACTCTATTCACATTCTATGAAAATTATAGGGCAGACTGTATGAAGACAGTCAGCTGCTGTTTTGGCCATCCCCAAAACTGTTCCTTGGGAATGGTTGGTAGAATATTATGAAGACTGGGAATGTTTAGCTATCTGACAGAGAATAGTTGTGCCTCAGTCTATACTGTCCACTAAAGAGTATTTAGTCTGGGAACTACTGATATTAAACTATTGTCTACCAGAAGATAGCACTAGCAGAGGAAGCTAGGTCAGTCTATCCACCTGGTATTATTTACCAAAGCAAAGAAACACTATACAGAGGACACCCCCATGTGAGTAAAGCACAGCCAGGATCAGGTTATTTACAGATATTAGGATAGACAATGAGACACACTCAGTGTAGGGGCTACTTAGTTCTGGGACCTAATGCTTGTCTCATCTAGTGTCCAGTGTGTCTATAGATGTACTTTCTGTGTCTGGGTCTGTTCATAAAGATCAGGTGAGCTATGGCAGAAAGTAATCAAAGAATCCCCCATACGTCTCTAGACGCTGACCTTCAAGCTCCTGGTTACCGAAGCTAGGACTAAATGGCATAGTCCACAAGCACTTATATCCTTGGAGATAACAGAATGCATTACCATGTCACATTAGTCCCATGTTTTTGGGGTAAAATCTCATATAGTGGCAGGAAATCCTCAAAAGACTGATCAACTTACGCAACAGAAAGAAAAAAAGAAAAACACTGAGCTGGAAAGTGTATCTGCTCTCTGATTGTGACAGTTGTTTGTCTGCATTAGAATTGTGTTTGTCAGCCACAACAGCTGATCCAGAGAGTGAAGTGGGTCATTCTCAAGGCGAGGTTGTCAAAGGAGGTTTGATAACATAAGATCACACAGCCTGTATACAGAGTCACTTATGTATATTTAGTTCCAAGTTACTACTGTCTAATAGCCACTGACTGTAAAAGAGCCTTATTTCCATCTGTTGTACGGAAGTCCTGCCCACCCCCTACCCACCTCCCCCCTCCCAAGAGGGAGGGAATAATGTGCTGTGATGCCCTGCTATAAAGTGGCAAATGGTACCTCCTTCCTGACTCATTCTGGTCTCCTATTATTCCCATGTCACACCCTCAATACCCAGTAAGAGTAAATGGTAGGAATTAACAGTAAAATAACTTTGGCTTTGCCAGTACCTGGCTTGGGGTGGACACCTATGATGCTGGAATTCCTGCCTTTCTGGAATTTGGATGAGACAGAAAGTTCATTAATTGACAAAGATGCTGTTTCCTGTGACCCATTTCTAAGAAGCCAGGCTCAAGTACATCTTCTCCAGGAATTTTCATGTCTCCTTCCTAGGACTCACTCGTCTTTTTTTGTTTTTTTTTTTTGTTTTTTTTTGTATATATATATATATATATATATATATATATATACATATATATATATAAACATATTATATAAACACATATATAAACACACACACACACACACACACACACACATATATATATATATACATATATATATATATATAACCACATTTTTTACTGGTTTATACTATCAACACCAGAATTTTTCCTCTCCCTTAACTAATTCCTGTTTCTCTCTTCTTGTAGAATCATTGGTTTACACTAACAACAGCAGATTTCTTCCTCTCCCTTAACTAAGTTCCTGTTTCTCTCTTGAAAACATTAATATGGGTGAACTCTATAGGTCTAAGTGCTGCACTAGGAGCAGCTGGTGTTGTTACAGCACTGGTGACATCACGGGGGATGACAAGAGCTCTCCAGGGAACAATGGAATGTCCAGACAAGGGACTGCTTATGTCTTATGGAACAGCCTTTGCCTTCCTGATGAATTTCTCCCTCTACTGACCAGAAGCTGAAGTGCTCGTTTTTACAGACCTCTCCTGGGACACAGGCACTTAGCACCTCTTCCTTCCAAAAAAGAGAACTTGGCCAATTTTTTTTTTCAGTGCAATGAGAAATTGTTGCACTTCATTTTCTACTCCTCTTTTTCTTTTCTTTTCTTTTCTTATCTTTTCTTTTCTTTTCTTTTCTTTTCTTTTCTTTTCTTTTCTTTTCTTTTCTTTCCTTTCCTTTCCTCTTTTCTTTTCTTTTCTTTTCTTTTCTTTTCTTTCCTTTCCTTTCCTTTCCTTTCCTTTTCTTTTCTTTTTATTCTTTCTTTAAATTTCAAATATTATCCCTTTTCCCAGTTCCCACTCCCTGGAAACCCCCTATCAGAACCCCTCTCCCGCTGCTTCTATATGTGTGTTCCCCCACCCACCCACCCATTCCTTCAACCAGCTTTAAATTCACTACACTGGGGCATCAAGCCTTCTCCAATTGATGTCTGACATCCTCTACTACATATGCGGCTGGAGCCATGGGTCACTGCATGTATACTTTTTTTAATGGTTTAATCCCTGGGAGATATGGGGCAGGGTAAAATGTCTGTTTGCAAATATGTTAACTGGCAAGACATATGAATGGATGAAGAGATAAGTCAACCCAGCAAGTTGGTTGCAGAAGAAAAGAGATATCCACTTCTTACCTGTGATTTAGCCATAAAAACTTGTTAGAAAGTGTTCCAGCACCAACTTCAACTGAGCAGTAGGGATATACAGAAAGGATTACCATTTGGTGGCTAAATATGCAAAACCACACTGGCCCACACAGATTATTAATACAAGATTGGTCATTTTGTAGGTATCCTCCATCTACAGAGGATCAAAAGATTTTCATGTATTCAAACAGCAAGTTTGAT
Source organism: Apodemus agrarius (assembly GCA_964023405.1). Classification (NCBI taxonomy): domain Eukaryota; kingdom Metazoa; phylum Chordata; class Mammalia; order Rodentia; family Muridae; genus Apodemus; species Apodemus agrarius. Next base: position 302,928 of record CAXIEO010000019.1, read on the forward strand.
CAATTCTTCAGAAAGATATAGCTCTGGCACAGATACTGAACGCATTTCTAATAGATTCTAAAATTCAATCCATAATTTCATCTAATATTTCTCACTAAACACAATCATATATAAGATATTCATGGAGAAGGGACCATGACCAAGAAAAGAATCAGGACTCTCTGAGAATCCATCCTAGCTGCTTGACTCCTCTGTCCATGGCAATGAGCAGAGGTTGCTGAAGCCCTCACCATACTCAACAGCTTTGGAGGCATCGGGAGTCTTGCTTGTGCTCTTCTTCCATTTTCCATGGTCCTGCTCAATCTCTTGATTTTTAAATGCCAGTCAGAGAAGAATAGCAGTGCTAGTATCAGGCAAAATTTAAGTAAAAAGAGCCAAAAAAAGAATAAAAATATTTTATCAAACACAAAACTCAATCAGTAAGCTGAAAGCCCTAAGAGGCAAAAGGCAAAAACAAAGTCAGAGGGGAAGTAAAAACATATATAAAGTATAATGTGCAAAAGCACAAGGGTGAATGAGGACATGCTTATACCTGTAAACCTTGCTTCTTCAGTATATCACAGAACTACATTCAATTTTTCACTTAAGCAAGTTGGTAAAATGGACATTACACTTTTCTGGACACCTCTAGCAACCTGCCAAGCACCATCGCATTTCACCACATGGCTGGCAAGTGTGTAGAAGCCATACCACATTAGGAGAATCAGCCATGGAAGAAAGCAAGAGTTCCTGCACCCACACATGTTTATTATCTCCTTTTTAAAGAAGGATGTTTAGTGTTTTAAATTTAAAATTGCTAAACAAGAAGTTTGATTTATTGGGATACAAAATGAATATGCTATTATCTATATATTATTTCAGTCATTTTTAAAACTATAGAAAGAACTTTTTCTTTGTGATTTGATCTTGTTTCTTTTTTCTTTTTAATAGGATTTGGGGAATATCATCTTCATTTACATTTCCAATTGTAAAACCTTTCTCAATTTCTCCACTCCCCAAAGACCCTGAACCCCTCCTCCCACCCCCTGCCTCCCCATATATGCCCCTCCACCAGACCCACTCCCACCTCCCCGTCCTTGATTATCCTTTGTTGGGGCATCTACTGAGCCTTCCCCTTGTCAAGGACCACTACTCCCACTGATACTCTAAAAGGCATTCCTCTGCCACATCTTTGACTGGAATCATGGCCTCCTTTCATAAGCCACAACACTTTCAACGTGTTTGCCATTACAGGAGGATGGAAGAAATATTGTACACCCAGTATTGAGCTAAAGTTTCCATCAGATGAAGAATCCTCTGTTTCTATTTTAAGGTAAGCCATAGCCCTAATGTTAGCTCATTCAAATACCTTTTCTAAATGAGACCTATAATCAAGCATTTTATCAGCACCTGCTCCTGAGGACTGTGCCCTGACACTGCCCTCTGTCTTCTATTTGCTAACAGATGAGAGGTCTTGGCTCCCACCCCATGCTCCCTCAAAACACCTTTCTCTCTTTTTTGTTTAGTGAAGGGGTCCAAAATAAGAACACATAACTGGATTTGCATACACCTTGCTTCCTTGAAGAAATGAACAAATTCTTCCATCATCCTTACTATTTATAACCCCGAATCTTGTCATTCCTCTTTGTCCTGACATCAGTCAATTGTTCTTAATACTATCTCCAAGATCGGTGAAATAAGGAATAATCCCAAGTGTTTTATGGATGTGATGCCAAACTGGGAAGAGAAAAGAATTAAATTTACAAATGTCTCTAGGATGTCAACTCTGCTTGGCAGGCTCTTGCCCCTCTGTGTACTATTAGGGGAAATAGTAAGAGGTTATTAGAATCTACACTGAGAAATGTAACCATGGCTTCTACATACTAGCAAGCAATGTTGTGAAATGTGGGGGCTTGGCAGAATACTGGAGGTATTGTGAAAAAAGTGTACTTTCTATTTTACCAACTCATTTGAGTGAAAGAATGAGTGTAGTTCTGTAATATACTGAAGAAGCTAGATTTACAGGTTTGAGCATATTGTCATTCACCTTGGAAAATTTGCCCATCAACATCTATTATAAATGAATATAGCAGTTACCAGGAATGTAGCTCCTGACTTTGGTGTCCCAACGTGGTTTTTTTTTGTTGTTGTTGTTTCTGTTTCTTTCTTTGTTTGTTTTGGTTTTGGTTTTTGTGTTGTTTTGTTTGTGTTTTTGTTTTGTTTTTTTTTTTGTTTTTGTTTTTGTTTTTTTTGTTTTTTTTTTTAGTTTTTGTCTGCACTCTACAGTAAGCCTTCTCTGACAACTACTCAGCTAGGTCAGGTTATCTGAGTTGATGGCTGACCAAGCCAGCTCAGTCCACAGGTTCCCCAGAGCCGGCATGAGGATTAAAATGAAATCCATAATAACTCTATGTCGAGGAGTAGGCAGACCAGACCTCAATGACTTCATAAGTTCCATAGCCTCATTAGCCTTTCATAATTACCAAGTTTGAACTCTACTTTTTTTTTTTATTTTACAACACCTGGATAGGTCTGTTAAGAATGCTGTTCCAGCCTGCAACTTCCTAGGTGGGGTTTGCAAGACAAAGTATTGTCACACAAATCTCGCTGAGCCTGCTCTGAGCTTTGCATTGATTCAGATGTAAATATTTCTTAACCTGAGCCTATTGTCTGAGGTCAGGTCAAATGATTATTCCACCTGCAGTGAGGAAAGACTCCAGGGGAACAATTCTATCTGTCAAGGTCTTTACTTTATTGAACAATATTTTCTAAAATTATTTATGTGTAATAATAGTAAATTTAAATAATTTTTAGTAGTCACATATTGATAAAGTTCATGATGAGACCTTTTATCTAGAGTGATTTACATATTCATCAAATTCACTGATCTTATTGTGATAAAGATTTTGTGCATGACATTTTTATTAGTGATTTTACTCACTTAAAGAAACACTTTCATTTCACAATGAAATAGTGTCTTTCATATAAATTGACAGACCCTTATATTGTAGGCACAAACTGATCCTCATCTTCCTTTTCAAAAAATATTCCCTTCTTTGTATATTATCTGATATTCTTAACACCTTCCGAGTATATTTTAAATCTATCCCAATACCCAGCGCTTCTGTGCTCTCCTATGAAGTATTGTCACTATGCTTCACACTCTGCAAACATTCAGTCTTATTTCACTTTTCAAATCAGTACCCTTTATTGCATCAATAATTTATGATATTCTAAACCCCAATAGAGACATTTTAACATTAAGGTGATGTCTTAGATTCTGTTGCTCTAAAAAAAAAATAACACGAAAAAGAGAAACATGTTAAAAATTTGTTTATTTTCTTTTGTACCTTGTCCACATTATATAGAATGTAGCCAAGCCATGAAATTGAATGCAGGCCATCCATAAATGCATATGGAATAGTGTTGATTACTGGCTTCATGACCATGTTGTCTGCAGTCCTCTTATAACATCAAGATCAACTCACCTACAGGGGGTACTGATAGAACTGCCGGCTTATCGTAATCATTGATTAAGTACATGGATTACACCCAAAACAACAGGACAAAATGATGGTAGCCATTCGTCAATTGAGTATCCTTCTTCTTTATATATTCAGAGTTGTGCACATATTTATGAAAACATTTTCCACCAAATGTTGTTAATTGGTATCACAATGGACATAGCTGTCATTTTGCAAGTTCAAAATTGTTTATTCCTTAAAATCTTTATATCATTAATTACTACTTTTGTTAAGACAAAGAAAAAATATGTTGAGTATCATCTAACATTTTCATGCTAGGAAACGTTCAATGAAGCAATTTATCTCTGTACTTCTGTACAAAGTTTGAATCTTGTCTAACTAAAATAACATAACACTTTGGGACAAATATACACCCTAGCAACCCAGCACTAGAAGCCAAGATAGAGAAAACCTCCACAGCCACCATGAGCATCCCCCTGGTGCTATGGTAGACAGGGAGGAAGGTGATCCAGACACTGCAGAACACCAGCATGCTGAAAGTTAGGTACTTGGCTTCATTGAATCTGTCAGGAAGGTTCCTAGCCAGGAAAGCCACGGTGAAGCTCCCCAGAGCCAAGGAACCCAAGTATCCCAGGACAACATGGAAGGCAATGGCTGAACCTTTGTTGCAAATAATGACAGTCTTCCCATGTTCAGATTGTATATCTCTGTCAATAAAGGGAGGAGATGTTACCAACCAGATGCCACAGAGAACAATTTGGATCAGGGTACAAATGGGAATGACAAAATTAGGTGCTCCTGATGTCAGCACCCCTCTCATCCTTCTCCCTGGAGTAGTGAGCTTGAAAGCCATGACCACAGTTATTGTTTTGGCCAACACTGTAGAAACAGCCACAGTGAAAAATACTCCAAATGTGATCTGCTGCAGGATGCAGGTGGCCTGGTTGGGATGTCCAATGAAGAGCAATGAGCAGAGAAAACAGAACACTAGAGAGATGAGCAGGATGTAACTGAGAATGCGGTTATTGGCCTTCACAATGGGAGTATCCTTGTACTTCACAAATGTGACTAGTACTAGAATTGTAATGGCAGAGAAGGACAGGGACATGGAGCCTAGAGCTATGCCCAGTGGATCTTCATAAGCCAGAAATGACAAAGCCCTTTGGAGGCAGTGGGTTTGTTCCAGGTTGGCATACTTATCATCTGGACACCTCACACACTGTTCCATACCTGCTAGAAAAAAAACAACAACACCTTAGAAGACATTTTAATCATGTAGTTAATAATTATGTACTTGTATCATTCATAGAATATATCAATAAACATTTTTGTATTGAACATCAATTCCATTCCTTATTTCTGTAGTGACTACTGAATAAGATTGCTATCTATTTACCTATGTTTTGTGGTGAAACAAAGCATCATGATAAGGAATGGAATGTAAAAATGTTATATATTTAACAAAAAAGAAAGAAAATATGATAAATAATATGCATGATCTCAGTTTTTTAATTCTTCAAATATTAAATCACTATTCACAGACATGGATAGTTTGCATGCATATTTATTGATATCAGTTGATGAAATACATTATGTACTTTGTTTCCTTTTTGGGTGGTTTCATTTTACTGTACATCTTATAGAAAATAGACTGTTTGCCTTAAGGAATATTTTCATTCATGACACTCTATGCCTCATAGTCATTTGCATTTTCTTCTCATTTTGTTAAAATCTCTTTATCCCCCACTATTCATTCCAAGCTATATGGCATGGAGGTAATGTATATTCATATTGATCCCTCTTGACTAATGTAGGTGGTGACTGATGATAAGCAGTATGCCAAGTCTTCTTTCTTGAAATCTTCAATCTTGTTCTTACTGTTTGATAGGAAATGGTCAATCTTTTAAGCCATCTACCTTTTAATGTTTTGAATTGTTTTGCTTTTCCTCAGACAGGGATTGTCTGTACAGCCCTGGCTTTCCTGGAACTCACTATGTAGACCATGCTGGCCTTGACATCCAGAAAATTCACCTGCCTCTGCCTTCAAAGTGCTGGGATTAAAGGCATGTGCCACCACTGACTGGCATTCATCTAAGGTCCTAAATTATATTTCATTAAATATCTAGTCTTTGACAGTGACTAAGATGGGTAATGGATGAAAAGATTATGGACAGATCGTGTAGTAAAATTTCATTGAATAAAAATAAATTAATGAAAAATAAATATTCATAGAGTATGCCTAAAGTTTGTCTTTAAATTTTGGAACAAATGTATGTCCTCCTAAGAGTTTTATGCATAGTATAAAATCAGTAACCAGCATATTGTAAGAGAAATGTATTGTTTGTAGACGATATTGCAGGATATTTGCTAGGTCAAAAATAAGTTGACATTATTTACATGATTAAGTTCTGAAACATAGAAACTTTAGAACTTCAGTTTCCATCTAGGCCATATCACATTTATAGTTTGGAAAGAGAAGGATTCAAGTTCAGCAATTTTTCTGCATGCATGCAAGTACCTGTTTCATTGGAAACCTCATTTTCTGGGCACTGAACACAATCAAAGCAGCAGTCTGCTGTTTCTTTCTGATGAATTTTCCTGAATCCAGCAGTACAGGGCACATGACACATGGAAGAAGGAACTTGAATCAATATATAAATATTACATAATGTGTGTTTGAGAGTATGTGTGTGTAGTGTGTGTGTGTGTGTGTGTGTGTGTGTAGTTCATTTATACATCATATTGGATTGATATATGGGACATTAACAGATATGGCTATAAATAGTACTCTGTCAAACAGTATTTCTTAACAATTTCAGGCACATTATTATTTTTCATTTCCCTGCAGTACACTGAATGTTACACAATATTTTGTACACCATATAATATTGTATATCTAACTTTCAGGTTTTAGCAATTTAAAACTTTTATATCCTAAACTGATTAATCCAAAATGAATACTTATTTGGCATAAGTATCTTTTTTTTCTCACTTGTTATAAATTAAAAAAAATCAGAATACTGAAGTATATGGAAAAAATGGTAAGGTGTATCAATAAATATTTGTTTGATGATTATAAACAAAATATGTTATATAACTCTTTTGTCAAAGATCAAGTGACCATAGGTGTTTTGGTTCATTTCTGCGACTTCAATTATATTGAATTGATCCACCTGCCTGTCACTGTACCAATACCATGCAATTTTCAACACTATTACTCGGTAGTATTGCTTGAGGTCAGGGATACTGATTTCCCCAGAAGATCTTTTACTGTTGAGAATAGTTTTTAGCTATCCTGGTTTTTTGTTATTCCAGATGAATATGAGAATTGTTCTTTCTAACTCTATGAAGAACTGAGTTGGGATTTTGATGGGGATTGTGTTGAATCTGTACATTGCTTTTGGTAAGATTGCAATTTTAACTATATTAATCCTGCCAATACACGAGCATGGAAGATTTTTTTCATTTTTCTGAGGTCTTGTTTGATTTCTTTCTTCAGAGACTTGAAATTCCTGTCATACAGATCTTTCCCTTGTTTGGATAGAGTCACAAGATACTTTATATTGTTGGTAGCTATTGTGAAGGGTGTCATTTCCCTAATTTCTTTCTCAACCTGCTTATCCTTCGAGTATAGGAAGGCTACTGATTTGCTTGAGTTGATTTTGTTTCTGGCCACATTGTTGAAGTTGTTTATCAGCTGTGTGAGTTGTCTTGTGGAATTTTGGGTGACTTAAGCATACTAACATATCATCTGCAAATAGTGATATTTTGATGTCTTTCTTTTCAATTTGTATCCTATTGACTTCCTTTTGTTTTCTAATTGCTATAGCTAGAACTTCAAGTACTATATTGAATAAGTATGGAGAGAGAGGGCAGCCTTGTGTAGTATCTTATTTTACTAGAATTCAAGATTCTCTCCTTTTAGTTTTATGTTGGCTACTGGTTTGCTGAATGCCCTTACTATGTTTAGTAATTGGCATTGAATTCTTGTTCTTTCCAAGACCTTTAACATGAAAGAATGCTGAATTTTGTCAAATGCCTTTTCAGCATCTAATGAAATGATCATGTTTTTTTTTAAAAAAAATCTTTATGTAGTGGATTACATTGATGGGTTTCCATATATTGAACCATCCCTGCATTCCTGGGAAGTAGCCAAATTTATCATGGTGAAAGATCATTTTAATGTGTTCTTGGAATAATTTGGCAAAAATTTTAGAATTTTTGCATTGATATTCATAAGGAAAAATTTCTAAAGTTCTCCTTTTGTGTTGGATATTGTCTGGTTTTGGTATCAGTGAAATTGTGGCTTCATAGAACAAGTTGGATAGTTTTCCTTCTGTTTATATATAAATAAAGACTATATCTAAAAATAAATATATTATATAAGGCTCTCCTAAAATTAATGAAATTTAAGTCAATACCATGAATATCCTGTCCCTTCCCCCTTTCCCCTGCTTTTATGAGACTCCTGCCTCATCACACTTACATTCTTCTATACTGAATCATCTCGCCCCCATAAGACCAAGGGGTTTCCTTCCCACTAATGCCAGATAAGGCAATTCCCTACAGAAAAGGGGACACCAGGAAGTAGGATGACATGTGAAATATAAGTGAATAAAATACACAATAAAATATATAAATAAAAAGGAAACCTTGAATCTAGAGAATGATTTCTGTTAATGAATATATGCTATACATAATTAGACTATAAATATGTTCTCACAGAAAAATAAAAATCCATGCTATGTATATAGTTACATAATATTCATTATATATATACACACACATATGTATGTGTATATATATATATATATATATATATATATATATATATATATATATATATATTATTCCTATAGTGTGATGAATAGGCATATAGGTGCAACTGAACATAGAATTCAGAGGAATTTAATCTCTATGATGAGATTTACATTGATTTGAGAGGTACCAGATTTTGATGGCTGTGACTGAGCATTGTCTTTTGCAAGAGTAGCATTTGGTCTTAACCACAGAAATATTATTTCACTGCCTCATATTTTAAAATATAGATATCTTAAAAACAACTAAAATTTGTGGTATACACACCAAAGTTCCTCCTGTGGCCCACTCCATATCTTCAGATATGTGAAGTTGTTGCATCTGTGGCATGCAAGGAAAATAGCTTCCTATTTTCACTTTTAATCCAAAGCCTTGTGGAAAACTCCAAATGATGAAAATGTCTTACTCTGTACACTGATTTTCCCTATGGTTTATGCTCACCAGTTCTCCAACAGGGTTAGTAAATACCCTGGTCTTCAGCAAGAAAGACACCTAAATGAGATCCATCATTAGATGCTTACATATACATATCAATAAAGGGAAGGAAATTTTGAGAATTTCCCCTAATTTCTTAATGACTTTCACAAAAGAAAGAAGCCACTGGGCAGCCATATTGATTACAGTCATGAGGGAAAATACGACACCTGGTAAGGAGGGAAATGAGAGGGGGGCAAGGGGCAGACTATGGAGGAGTCTCTAGCCCTGGTTTGGACCCACCCAGCCCCTTAACTTTTGAACGTCTATTTGGTCAGGCACAGCCCCTCAACGCATTTAAGGTCTGGTGGGAAAGCTAGTACATGCACAAATTCCAATAAATACATTATAGAAATATTGTTTAAATATAAAAATTTATTACTTTCTGAGAAAATAATATCATATACAGTATGCTTTGTCTATTTTTCGAGACAGGGTTTCTCTGTATAGCCCTGACTGTCCTGGAACTCACTCAGTAGAACAGGCTGGCATCGAACTCACAGATCTGCCTGCCTCTGCCTCCCAAGTGCTGGGATTAAAGATGTGCGCCACCACCACCGGGTGATTTCATAGACTCTTACAAGGCAAGATAGAGGACCCCATTGTATAGATAAATAGGCCGAGATTCAAAGCCACCATGATGATTAACCTCAACTGCAAGTGGCGAGAGACTATGTTCTAATGGTGGTGTGGGGGGATGTGCGTGCCTCAGCCGGCCCACGCCAAGGCATCCCTTCCTCCTGAGGTGACCAGACACAAGACAGTATAGCACAGAATGGAGGTTATTCGGGGCATGGGGAGGGGAGTCAAGAGTAGAGGCAGAGAAAGGCAGAGAGAGGAAGAGAGTAGAGAAGTAGAGGCCGGCCATGACCATGTGGAGAGGGGGGGAGGGGAGAGGAAGGGAGGGTGCCCAAGAAGGGGCAAGAGAGAAGGTGAGTGTGGGAGAATAAGAGAGGGAGGAGGGGCAAGCAGCCCCTTTTATAGTGCGCCAGACCTACCTGGCTGTTCCCAGGTAATGGTGGGGCGGGGCTTGCTTGGCTGTTACTAGGTGACAGTGAGGAGGGGCATATCTGGCAGCTGTAAGGTGATGGTGGGGAGGGGCATACCAGGCTGTTGCTAGGTAATTGTGGGGTGGGGCATACCAGGCTGTGGCTAGGTAATGGTGGGGAGGGGCATACGTGGCTGTTGCTAGGTAATGGTGGGGAGGGGCTTACCTTGCTGTTGCTAGGTAACAGTGGGGAGGGTCATGCCTGGCTGTTGAAGGGTAACTGTGGGGAGGAGCATACCTGGCTGTTGCCAGTAGTGGTGGGGAGGGGCATATGGGGCTGTTGCTAGGTAACAGGGGGGAGGAGCATACCTGACTGTTGCTAGGTGACAGTGAGGAGGGGCATATCTGGCTGTTGTTAGGTAATGGTGGGCCAGAGCATATCAGGCTATTGCTAGGTAACACTGGGGAGGAGCCTCAGGGCGTGGCTGTAAGGGACTACCTTGGTTATCTTAACTGGTGTTGGAAGCCCCACCCACTGTGGGCGGCACCATTCCCTGGCTAGTGGTTGTTGCCACTTAATGGTGGAGAGGGGCATACAGACTGTTGCAAGGTAACAGTGGGGAGGAGCATCCCTGGCTGTTGGTAGGTAATGGTGGGGAGTGGCGTGCCTGGCAGTTGCCAGGTAACTCTGGGTGGAGCTTAGACAGAATCCTAACAAGGGGGAGGAGCATCGGGGTGTGGCTGTAAGGGACCGACTTGGTTATCTTACCTGGTGTGGGAAGCCCCACCCACTGTGGGCGGCACCATTCCCTGGCTGGGACCCCGGGCAGGGTGTGGAAAGGGGCAGAGCAGCAGCAGGCGGTCATGGTTCTTGGCGTCCTGATTATTTACACACCTGATGTGAGTGAGCGGCTGCTTCAGACTTCAGAGTGGGGTTCCCCGCCATGAGGGACTTTACTGTGAACCGTGAGCCGGAATAAACCTGTTCTCCTGACAGAGTGTGTGTGTGCGTGTGTGTGTGTGTGTGTGTGTGTGTGTGTGTGTGCCGGAATAAACCTGTTCTCCTGACAGAGTGTGTGTGTGTGTGTGTGTGTGTGTGTGTGTGAGCCGGAATAAACCTGTTCTCCTGACAGAGTGTGTGTGTGTGTGTGTGTGTGTGTGTGAGAGAGAGAGAGAGAGAGAGATGGAATAAACCTGTTCTACTGACAGAGTATTTTATCAAAGCTGCAGCAGTGATTAAGATACTTGTGAATTGACCTTTACCCATTCAAGGCCACTATGAGAGTTAATGTTGTGTGTGTGTGTGTGTGTGTGTGTGTGTGTGAGCTGGAATAAACCTGTTCTCCTGACAGAGTATTTTATCAAAGCCAGAGCAGGGATTAAGATACTTGTGAATTGACCTTTACCCATTCAAGGCCACTAGGAGAGGTAATGGTGTGTGTGTGTGTGTGTGTGTGTGTGTGTGTGTGTGTGTGTTTAAGAAATTAAATTTTTTTATATATTTTCCTTATTTACATTTCAAATGCTCTCCCCTTTCCTCATTTCCCCTCTGAAAACCCTATATCCCATCCCCATCCCCATGCTCACTAACCCACCCACTCCTGCTTCCCTGACCTGGTATTCCCCTACCCTGGGGCAATGAGCCTTCAGGGGTCCAAAGGCCTCTCCTCTCATGGATGCCCGACCAGGCCGTCCTCTGCTACCCATGTGGGTGGTGCTATGGGTCCCTCCATGTGCACTATTTGGCTGGTGGTTTAGTCCCTGGGAGCTCTGGGGGTACTGGTTGGTTCATATTGTTGTTCCTCCTATGGGGCTGCAAACCCCTTCAGTTCCTTGGGTCCTTTCTCCAGCTCCTCCATTGGGGACCCTGTGCTCAGTCCAATGGTTGGCTGAGAGCCAAACCTCTGTGTGTGTCAGGCACTGGCAGAGACTCTCAGGAGAGAGCTGTATCAGGATCCTGTCAGCAAGCACTTGTTGGCACCCACAATAGTGTCTGGGTTTGGTATATGAGCTGGTTACTGGACCCAATATTCCTGCTTTACCCTAACTCACCCAGACTGGGACTGTAACACCATTGAAGGTGAGAGGAGGCCTTTTGTCCACCGTCCATCTCTGCTGGCAGGTCTCATGGTGGCCACAAGATGGCGCACAAATTTGGCCAGAGTGTGTAATATTAGGCAGAGAGAAAATAAAAGCCCTGCAGCTTTTTTAGACAGGGTCATGGAGACATTTTTGACAATACACCCCCATGGACCCTGAATCACCAGAAGCAAAGGACGCAGTGGCCTGAGCTTTTGTCAGTCAGGGAACACCAGCTATGAAGACAGAGCCCCAGAGGGTGGAGTAGTTAGGACAGAGTTGTCTGAGAGATTTAAGGATGGTGGCAAAGAGAGTGTTTAATGGAGGATAGACTGCAGAGGAGACGCAGAGGAGAGGACAGAAGCAACAGACTGGAGACCTGGGAAAGACCCTGTTGTCAGCCAAGGCCAAATCAGAAGACCATAAGTGATGCCTAAAAAGGATGGCCTCAATAAAGGAGATAAGGGGGCCCTGAGAATCAAAAGTGTTCCCACCACAAGAGCAGAGTTACCCTAAAAGCTAAATGGAAACCCACAAGCTCTTGTTGATAAAGTTCCACATTAGGTCTTGCTAAAATCTACAGATGGAGTCTCTTCATCAGTTTATAAATGATTTCCCAGTGGAAACAGAAACTAAAAAAATGCAGGACTTCTTAGGTGCCTTGAAAAATTAAGACAATTTAAGCCTCTGCTAAAAAAAAATAGCCTTACTCTGCCAACTTCAGGTCCCCTTTGTAGACATGGTTAAAGTATACAGAGACCAGGGGTCCTGGCATTAGTCAATGGCCAATATGTCACCAATTAATCAATCAATCAACCTATAGTCAGTCAGGAACCCACAGTTCACAACCAATTAGTAATTAATTGAGTCAGTTTTTGGTCCAGCAAAGATTAAACTAATTGAGTAATTGTCGGTTCTTTAATTAAATTGATTGTTGACTAAATTTTGATCAATTAATTATGTGTTAAATATTGATCATTGATTAATTATCAATCAATTGAATACTATTTATTGATCATCGATTGACTGATTGGCAGCTCACAACTGGCTGTTCAACAACTGGCAGCCATTATCAATCACCATTAGGTAACTGATCAACTGATGGACAATGAGGATCATGGGGGACAATTGATAGGACCCCTTACTGAATACTGAAAGATGGATGATCAGTTCACAATAGATTTGTGTTTATTTCAAATTAATGATCAATTATGGATGACCAATCGACCTCCTGGTTAAAGATGAAGGGAGAATGACTCATTGCCAGCATCTCTTCTTGAATGCCCCAAGGATAACTTCTCAGCTGCCCTGCTGCTGGACCCTGACCTCAATGGATGGGCCTCTGTATGCCTGCACAGATAGATGCAGGGATAATGGGGTTCAGCAATGGCAACAGCCTCATTCAGGATGGACAGAGGTATGTTGTGGCAGCAGTTGTATCACATACCGAGATCACAATGGCAGACCACAACCAGCAGGAATGTCAGCCCAGAAAGCTGAAATGGCAGATCAGAAAAAAGACATTAGAGCTAAGAAACGACAATAACATCATTAAAGCCACTTTCTATCGTGTATGGCTACTTCCTGTTATGTTACAGTCACTTCCTCTCAAGAAATGGCCACTTCCTGTGACACTGATGGTCATTTCCGACCATTGAATGGACACTTCCTCTTAAACCAAGTAACTTCCTGTGATGTACACTCACTTCCAGTTAGGGCCAGTCATATCCTGTGACATCACGGCCACTTCCGGCTGTGGCACAGCAACTTATTTTACTTCTAATGGTCACTTCTGGTACTGATATGTCCACTTCCTGTGGGTTCATAGACTTAGGCACGCCCTCCTCACTAAAGAAAGGTTATCTTTTCCCCAGGGTCAAGACACAGATGGACGGTGTGCCATTGCTGCCGCTCATATCAATGGGGCCATTTATAAGGAGAGGAGCCTTCTGATGGGAAAGGACTAAACTCCATCCCAGAGAGCAACAAGACAGCCCTGTGTGTGGCCCCTAGAAATTGGGCTCCTCATATGCTTAATTGCACCAGACCCAGGAGACCCACTCTCTCTGATGAGACAAAAGATGTGATCTGGGTCAAAAACCAGTGGATGTCTCAGTGTTGTATGAGATGAGGGAGGACAGCTAATTGACTAGTAAGTAATTGTGTGAGAGAAAATGGGTCTACCCAGAAATAAAGGAAGAAATTAGAGACTTTCTAGATTTCAATGGAAATGCAGCATGCACAATCTCATGGAACACAAAGAAAATGAAAGTGGAGCTAAGAAGAAAGTTCACAGCACAAAACGCCTACATGAAAAAAATAAACTGGAGAGTTCTCATGCTGGCAATTTAACAGCATGGTTTAAAGGCTACAACAGAAAGAAGTGAGGAAGAAATTAAATCAAGGAGGAGACAGCAGGAAATTTTCAAGCTGAGGCCTGAAATCAATAAAATAGAGAAAATACAAAGAATTCATGAAACATGAAGTTGGTCCTTTGAGCCTTTTATTAGACAAGATAAACAAACCCTTATTAAAAGATAAGAATATACAAATTAATGAAATCTAAAATGATATTGGGGATTAAATATCAGGCAATGAAGAAATCTAGAGACTGGTAAAGACATAGTTTTAAAAAGGGTGCACTCCACCAAATTGGAAATTCTAAAAGAAATGGATAATTTCCTCAATAGATTCCACATACCAAAATCAAACTAGAGAAAACCAACTTAAACAGACATAAACATGAAGGAAAACAGAATTGATTAAAAATATGCCACCAGTATAAGCCCACGTCCATGAATTTTAGCGTAGAATCCTACAAGACTTTCAAAGAGAATTTAACAAGAATTCAGTGAATTAAACAGTATAGAGGCAAAAAAATATTAGCTAATTTATTTTCTGAACCACAGATTACTCATATATCCAGTCAGAAAAGACTGAGTGATACAAGAGAATTACAGACAAATTATCCTTAAAACCACAGATGTAAAAATACTTAATAGACAAAAAATTATTAAACACATCAAAAGATCATCCACCATGATTAATGAGCAAGGCTACATTCTAGAAACACAGTGATGGTTCAACATACTGGGATTAAAGGGTAAGAAAAACCAAGAATTCATCATTTCATGAGATAATGTAAAATTCTCTGACAATATTCAATACAACTTTATGATAAAATTCATGGAGTGATTAAGAATACAGGTGACATGCCTAAACTTAAAAATGTAACTTTACAGCAAACCTAGAGCCAACTTTACATTAACAGGAGAGAAATGTTTCTTTCTTTCATTTTCATTGCAAGTTACCAGGAACAAGGCAACTCTTATAAAAGCAAATATTTAATTGGGGATGGCTTAGAGTTTCAGAAATTTATTCCATTTTCCTCATAGCTGGAAGAAAGATAGGCAAGCAGGCAGACAGGATGCTGGAGATGAAGCTGAGAGCTCTGCATCGTTATCCCAAGGCAGTCAGGAAGAGACGGTTATCCAGGGAATTAAAAGGATGGTCTCTTCCACACTGGTAGGAATTTCAAAGCCTACTCCCAAAGTGATGCACTTCCTCTAACACCTCATAATGTCACTCACTTAGTGTGGCATATTTAAATTACTACATTCAACTGCCTGGCCCAATATGATTGTTCAAACACATGAGTGTATAGAGATCATACTTAAACATAGCATGATGCAGAATACATGAGCTCCAATTTCAAAAGGTATCATAATCTATAGAAGTCTCAAAATATTAACAGTCCAAAGTTCAAAGACTCTTCTGAATTTAATCCTATCATGCAACAGTTATCACCTATATTTTTTAAACAAAAAGTACATCATATAACTTGAAATTCAGATGATGTACTTCACCATTCCTAAAAGCCATCATGAGGGAACACTGGACTGTAAGAAGACCAAATCCATCTGAGCAATCTCCAAACACTGCATCACTACATGTGTTCTTCAGATCTCCAACTCCTTTCTTCTTTGTCCACTGAAGCACAATTCGTCCTCTTGGACTGGTTTTATTCCATGAAAAGTTTTCCCTGAGCAAGCATCTCACCATTCAAACATCTCAAAATCATGGAGTCTGCAAGATAATGTTAATATCTGGGATCCACACATGATCACCTCTGCTCCTCCAAAGTGATTGGGTCAGTTTTCCATCTCTGTCCTCTATTACTTTAAGCTCTGTTTGACTCCACTCTCCTGCTCCTGCTGTTCTTGCTGCTCATCCCATGGTAAATGCATTTTAAGAAGTCTGGTTTCTTCTGCTGCAACTAGGCTTGACCCATAGCCTCCCTTATGCTCAATCAATGGTACTTGACAACTTCATGCATTTGAAACCAGTACCACCTGGGTGATTCTTACACATAACCAAGTCCACTGCACCACTAGATTCAACTTTGGCGATCTTTGGAACACACCTTCATTGCCACTCAGAAAACACAACCCAGAAGATGTTACCTCAGTAATACTTTCTTATTCAAACCCTCTAATTTTTTAACTGCACCCACACAGAATTAATTGTCTGAGTATTCCCTTCTATACTTACCTCTAAATCCAGAGTCACATAGACAAAGCTGCTGAGTTCTGCTGTTTGATGTGGCTGAAACACGGCCCCTTCCATTACATTATTACCCACTTTCTATTTTTCAAAAACATCGCTGCCTAAGCTTAGTGGTCCTAGAACTTGCTCAGTAGACTAACCTTGAACTCAGAGATCTGTAGGTCTCTGTCTCCTGAACTCTGGGATAAAAATCATGTAACACCATGCCTGGACCTAAGTTTTTCCTTTCAGATCTTAAATTAAAAACCCAGAATAGCAATCAAGACCCATCATTTGCCAGTATGATACATACTTGTGTCTTCATATGTCCACAAGAAAACAATTACCAGGTAATAATAATTCCTAACATGATACAGTTCTGTTTCATACAACTGCAAATCCATAATTTTAGCTGGATGGAAACTTGCCCTAATGTAACCATTTCTTTAATACATTTGAATATCCTAGATCACAGGATTTAGATTAATTCAACTTTCTGGTGATCCTTTACTTTTTGACCCTTACATTTTGTATTTTTCCTATGTTTGCTATGCTTGATCAAAATTGTCAGCCCAAATTCTATGAGGGGATTTTTGACACTTCCTTTGTCAATGCAATAAATGTAAACATCTTTACCTTAACCTCTAGGAGACTCTTCAAACAAGGGAAATAGACAGCGTTTTGTTTGAAAATTCATCATAAGAACCATCTCCAGATTTGAAATGATCCTAAGCACCCATGTCTACCTCATCCAATGTCCTCTTAACTCCTACTTAATTCATGATTATATTCATTAGGTTTCTTTTCAGTATGTGTTCTTTTATGGAATTGGAGATTATTGTGACTTGAAAAGGTTTTGCCACATTGATCACATTTATAAGGTTTCTCTCCAGTATGCATTCTTTTATGTCTTTGTAGATGACTCGTTCTTGCAAAGGCTTTACCACATTGAATACATTCATAAGGTTTTTCTCCAGTATGTGTTCTTTTATGTATTTGTAGATCACTGGGTCTTGCAAAGGCTTTACCACATTGAATGCATTCATAAGGTTTCTCTCCAGTATGTATTCTTTTATGTCTTTGTAGATCACTGGGTCTTGTAAAGGCTTTACCACATTGATTACATTCATAAGGTTTTTCTCCTGCATGTGTTCTTTTATGGAATTGGAGATTACTGTGACTTGAAAAGGTTTTGCCACATTGATTACATTCATAAGGTTTCTCTCCAGTATGTACTCTTTTATGTTTTTTGAGATAACTGTGAACTGCAAAGGCTTTACCACGTTGATTACATTCATAAGGTTTCTTTCCATTATGTATTCTTTTATGTGTATGTAGATCACTGGTTCTTGCAAAGGCTTTACCACATTGAATGCAATCATAAGGTTTCTCTCCAGTATGTGTTCTTTTATGTCTTTGTAGATCACTGGGTCTTGTAAATGTTTTACCACATTGATTACATTCATAAGGTTTTTCTCCTGCATGTGTTCTTTTATGGAATTGGAGACCACTGTGACTTGAAAAGGTTTTGCCACATTGATTACATTCATAAGGCTTCTCTCCAGTATGTACTATTTTATGTTTTTGGAGATAATTGTGAACTGCAAAGGCTTTACCACATTGATTACATTCATAAGGTTTCTTTCCATTATGTATTCTTTTATGTGTATGTAGATTACTGGTTCTTGCAAAGGCTTTACCACATTGAATACATTCATAGGGTTTCTCTCCACTATGTATTCTTTTATGTCTTTGTAGATCACTGGGTTTTGAAAAGGCTTTACCACATTGAATACATTCATAAGGTTTCTCTCCAGTATGTGTTCTTTGATGGTATTGAAGATGACTGAGTCTTGCAAAGGCTTTGCCACATTGATTACATTCAAAAGCTTTCTCCCCAGTATGCGTTCTTTGATGGTATTGAATGTGACTGAGTCCTGAAAAAGCTTTACCACATTGATTACATACAAAGAGTTTCTCTCCACTATGACTTCTTAAATGCCTGCAACAATAATGGACACATCTCCAATTTTTACGACATTCATTACCCCGATCTATCTTTTTATCAGTATGAATTAAGTTTTCCAATTTTGTCTAATGGTATAGAAGCATCAGATCTTAAGGTTTATCACATCATATGATCATGTTGTTCTCCTGTGTTATGTGTTGTTCAAGATACCTGTGATGGTTATTGCATGGCCTATATTTATAATATCCTTTTTGTAATATGTGGTTTCTATATGAACCATTCACAGCTTAATAACACTGTTTGCCTTCATAATTTTTTCTTTAGTACAGATAATATCACATTTGATAGGACCCAGCACAACCAGAAGATTTTCAAAATTCTAGTATTGGATAAAGCTTTTCTACAGTGTGACTTTGGAGAAGTTTGCAATAAAATTAGAAAGCCAATTAATTGCAAACTTCTATCATATTCCGAAAATCTACCCAAATGACAATACAACATATAATCTCACTGTTTGGGGATAGAAAAAATTAAATTGCTTCTGTCAATATCCTTATGCTCCTATGACTGTTAATCATGGATAAACAATTGACCTCCTGGTTAAAGATGATGGCAGAATGACTCATTGCCAGCCTCTCTCCGTGAATGCCCCCAGGATAACCTCTCAGCAGGCCCTAATGCTGGACCCTGACCTCACTGGATGTGCCTCTGTGTGACTGCTCAGATGGATGCAGGGGTAACAGGGTTCACCAATGTCAACCACCTCATTTAGGATGGGCAGAGTTATGCTGGGGCCGCAGTGTTGTACAATACAGATATCACATGTGCAGAACCACACCCAGCAGGAATGTCAGCCCAGAAAGCTGAGCTGACAGCTCTGAAAAAGTCATTAGAGCCGAGAAAGGATGAGACACAGATGGCTGGTATGCCATTACTAGCATTCATGTCCATGGGGCCATTTATAAGGAGAGGAGCATTCTGATGGGTAAGGGCTAAACTCCATCCCAGAGAACAATAAGAAAGCCCCATGGGTGGCCCCTAGAAATTGGACTCCTCGTATCCTTGATTGCACCAGACCCAGGAGACCCCACATTCTATGATCACACAAAAGATGTGATCTGGGCCAAAACCTGTTGATGTCTCAGTGTTGTAAGAGATGAGTGAGGACACATAATTGACTAGTAAGTAATGGTGTGAGATAAAATGGGTCTACACAGAAATAAAGGAAGAAATTAGAGTCTTTCTAGAGTTCAATGGAAATGAATATGCAGCATGCACAATCTCATGGAATGCAAAGAAAATGAAAGTGGAGCTAAGAAGTAATTTCACAGTACAAAAGGCCTACATGAAAAAATTGGGGAGCTTTCACTCTGGCAATTTAACAGCATAGTTTAAAGCCTACAACAAAAGAGGCGAGGGAGCAAAGAAACCAATGAAGAGACATCAGGAAATTTTCAAGTTGGGGGCTGAAATCAATAAAAGAAAAAGAGAACAATACAAAGAATTAATGAATCATGGAGTTGGTCTTTTGAGCCTTTTATTAGACAAGATAACCAAACCTTAATTAAAAGATAAAGAATATTCACATTAATGAAATCTAAAATGATATTGGGGATTAAATATCAGGCAATGAAGAAATCCAGAGAGTGGTAAAGACACAGTTTTAAAAAGCGTGAACTCCAACAACTTGGAAATTCTAAAAGAAATGGATAATTTCCTCAATAGATTCCTCATACCAAAATTAAACTAGAGAAAACCAACTTAAACCGACATAAATATGAAAGCAAAACACAATTCATTAAAAATATGCCACCAATATGAGCCCACGTCCATGAGTTTTATGGTAGAATCTTCCCAGATTTTCAAAGAGAATTTAACAAGAATTCAGTGTATTCAACAATATAGAAACAAAAGAAATATTAGCCAATTTATTTTCTGAACCCCTGATTACTCATATATCCAGTCAGAAAAGACTGAGCGATAAAAGAAAATTACAGACCAATTATCCTTAAAACCACAGATGTAAAAATACTTAATAGACAAAACAAATAAAATAAAATATAAAACACATCAAAAGATCATCCACCTTGATCAATGAGGAAGGCTTCATTCTAGAAACACAGTGATGGTTCAACATACTTCTATTAAAACGTAAGAAAAAAACAAGAATTGATCACCTCATGAGATAATATAAAATTTTCTGAAAATATTCAACACCACTTTTTGATAAAATTCGTGGAGAGATTAAGGGTACAGGGGACATGCCTGAACATAAAAATTTCTGTATACAGCAAACCTAGAGCCAACTTTAAATTAACAGGACAGAAATGTTTCTTTCTTTCATTTCCATTGCTATAAAAAGTCATCAGGAACAAGGCAACATTTATAAAAGCAACTATTTAACTGGGACTGGCTTAGAGATTCAGAGGTTTAGTCCATTTTCCTCATAGCAGGAAGAAAGGCAGGCATGCAGGCAGACAGGATGCTGGAGAAGAAGCTGAGAACACTGCATCTTTATCCCATGGGATCCAGGAAGAGACTGTCTTCCAGGGACCTAATAGGATGGTGTCTTCAGAACTGGTAGAAATTTCAAAGCCCAATCCCACAGTGATGCACTTCCTCCAACAAGGCCACAACACCACATAATGTCACTCACTTAGTGTGGCATATTTAAGTTACTACATTCAACTGCCTGGCCCAATATGATTGTTCAAACACATGAGTATATAGAGATCATACTTAAACATAGCATAATGCAGAATACATGAGCTCCAACTTCAAAAGGTATCATCAGCTATGGAACTCTCAAAATGTGAAAAGTCCAAAGTTCAAAGACTCTTATGAAATTTATCCTATCATGCAACAGTAATCCCCTATATTTTTGTAAACAAATATCACATCATATACCTTGAAATTCAGACGATATAGTTCCCCATTTCTAAAAGCCATCATGAGGAAATACTGGAACTTAAGAAGACCAAATCCAGCTGAGCAAACGCCAAACACTGCATCACTTTGTCTGATGTCAATATGTTCTTCAGATCTCCAACTCCTTTCTGCTTTGTCCACTGAAGCACAATTCTTCCTCTTTGACTGGTTTTATTCCATGAAACAGTTTCCCTGAGCAGGTATCCCACTGTTCTAACATCTCAAAATCTTGGGATCTGTAAGGTAACATCAATATCTGGGATCCACACATGATCATCTCTGCTCCTCCAAAGAGATTGGGTCACTTTTTCATCTCTGCCCTTTGTATTACTCTAAGATCTGGTTGACTCCATTCTTCTGCTCCTGCTATTCTTGCTGATCATCCCATGGTAAATACACTTTAAGTACGCTGGTTTCTTCTGCTGCAACTAGGCTTGACCCATAGCCTCCCTTATGCTCAATCAATGGTCCATGACAACTTCATGCATTTGAAACTAGTACCACCTGGGTGATTCTTACACATAACCAAGTCCACTGCACCACTAGATTCAACTTTGTCGATCTTTGGAACACACCTTCATTGTCACTCAGAAAACACAACCCAGAAGATGTTACCTCAGTGATGCTTTCTTATTAAAACTCTTTAATTTTTTAACTGCACCCATCCAGAATTAATTGTCTGAGTATTCCCTTCTATACTTACTTCTAAATCCAGAGCCGTATAGACAAAGCTGCTGATTTCTTCAGTTTGATATGGCTGAAACACGGCCCCTTCCATTACATTATCACCCACTTTCTATTTTTCAAAAACATTGCTGCCTAAGCTTGGAGGTCCTAGAACTTACTCAGGAGACTAACCTTGAACTCAGAGATCGGCAGGTCTCTGTCTCCTGAACTCTGGGATAAAATCCATGTAACACCATGCCTGGACCTAAGTTTTTCCTTTCAGATCTTAAATTAAAAACCCAGAATAGCAATCAAGACCCATCATTTGCCAGTATGATACATACTTGTGTCTTCATATGTCCACAAGAAAACAATTACCAGGTAATAATAATTCCTAACATGATACAGTTCTGTTTATTACAACTGCAAATCCACAATTTTAGCTGGATGGAAACTTGCCCAAATGTAACCATTTCTTTAATACATTTGAATATCCTAGATCACAGGATTTAGATTAATTCAACTTTCTGGTGATGCTTTGCTTTTTGACCCTTACATTTTGTATTTTTCCTAAGTTTGCTATGATTGATCAAAATTGTCAGGCCAAATTCTATGTGGGTCTTTTTGAGACTTCCTTTGTTAATGCAATTAATGTAAACTTCTTTACCTTAACCTCTATGAGACTCTTCAAACAACGGAAATAGACAGCATTTTTTGCAAAAATCATCATAAGAACCATCACAAGAGTTGAAATAATCCTAAGAACTGATGTCTATCATATTCCTAATCCAATGTCCTCTTAACTCCCACTTAATTCATAATTATATTCATTAGGTTTCTCTCCAGTATGGGTTCTTTTATGGTATTGGAGATTACTGTGACTTGAAAAGGTTTTGGCACATTGATTCATTCATAAGCTTTCTTTCCAGTATGTATTCTTTTATGTTTATGTAGATGACTGTTTCTTGAAAAGGCTTTACCACATTGAATACATTCATAAGGTTTATCTCCAGTATGTGTTCTTTTATGTGTATGCAGATGACTGGTTCTTGCAAAGGCTTTACCACATTGAATACATTCATAGGGTTTCTCTCCAGTATGTATTCTTTTATGTGTTTGTAGATCACTGGGTCTTGCAAAGGCTTTACCACATTGATTACATTCATAAGGTTTCTCTCCAGTATGTGTTCTTTTATGTGTATGCAGATGACTGGTTCTTGCAAAGGCTTTACCACATTGAATACATTCATAGGGTTTCTCTCCAGTATGTATTCTTTTATGTGTTTGTAGATCACTGGTTCTTGCAAAGGCTTTACCACATTGATTACATTCATAGGGTTTCTCTCCAGTATGTGTTCTTTTATGTCTTTGGAGATTACTCAGTTTTGCAAAGGCTTTACCACATTGATTACATTCATAATGTTTCTCCCCAGTATGTGTTGTTTTATGTACTTGGAGATCACTGGGTCTTGCAAAGGCTTTACCACATTGAATACATTGATAAGGTTTCTCTCCAGTATGTGTTCTTTTATGTCTTTGGAGATAACTGCGACCTGCAAAGGCTTTTCCACATTGTTGACATTCATAAGGTTTCTCTCCAGTATGTGTTCTTTTATGACATTGGAAACTACTGTGACATGAAAAGGTTTTATCACATTGATTACATTCATAAGGTTTCTTTCCAGTATGTATTCTTTTATGTCTTTGTAGATGACTGGTTCTTGCAAAGGCTTTACCACATTGCATACATTCATAAGGTTTTTCTCCAGTATGTGTTCTTTTATGTGTTTGTAGATCACTAGGTCTTGCAAAGGCTTTACCACATTGCATACATTCATAAGGTTTTTCTCCAGTATGTGTTCTTTTATGTGTTTGTAGATCACTGGGTCTTGCAAAGGCTTTACCACATTGATTACATTCATAAGGTTTCTCTCCAATATGTGTTCTTTTATGATATTGAAGATGACTGAGGTTTGCAAAGGCTTTACAACATTCATTACATTCATAGGGTTTCTCTCCACTATGACTTCTTAAATGCCTGCAACAATAATTGGCACATGTGCAATCTTTACCACATTCATTACTCTGATCAATCATATTATCAGTGTGAGTTAAGTTTCCAATTTTGTTTAATGGTATAGAAGCATAAGAACTTAAGGTTTTATCACAGCATATGTTCATGTTGTTCTCCAGTGTTATGGGTTGTTTAAGACACCTGTGATGGTTATTGCATGACTCATATTTATAATATCCTTTTTAATATGGGATCTCTATATGATGTATTATACCTATCTGAAGAAAAAAAGGAACAATTCACAGCTTAATAACATTGCTTGCATTCTTAATTTTTCCTGTAGTACATATAATATGACATTTGATATGACCCAGGAGAAACAGAAGATTTTACAAATACTAGTACTTATAAAGCTTTTCTACTGTGAGACTTTGGAGAAGTTCACAATAAAATTAGAAAGCCAATTAATTGCAAACTTCTACTATCATATTCAGAAATTCTACCCAAACCAGTATACTACATATAATCTCATTGGTTTGGGATAGAAAAATAATTGCATTGCTTATGTCAATATCCCTTTGCTCATTTGACTGTTAAACATTGTGACACATGATATAAGGATTAAAAGAAGAAGAACAAATGAAAGGTTTTCACACATCACATTCACACAGTTTGACATTTTGTTCCTCATAGAAATTTGGTATATGGATTAAGGTTTCCCCATGGCATCGTTCTAGACTATCATAAACTGAACTCTCATTAAACTTATCAATGTGAGAATATGAGTACCACAAACTTTACCATGGACTATTAACTCATTCAATGGTTTAAACATACATTTATCATTATTTAATTTTTAGCATCTAAATATTATGAGACTATACAGATTTGAAGATTCACTGCATAGCCCTAATGGAACTATAAATCAAATATAATTGTCTGTAAAGACATTGTTTCCTTGACTTTTTTGTGCAGGGAATGCCTTGCAAACAAGATTTAGATAACCTACAATGGATTGCATGCTATTGAGAGAATATTATAATCATAGCTACACTTAAAGGACTTAAATTTAACTCAATTTTTTAGAGCTTCCAGAAAATATTAAAAATTTTGACTGGGGCATATTTGCATCAGCTTGCACATAAAAATTACCTGTCATGACTTCTACTGCTTTGACAACGTTCTTCAGTACTATGTTCTTGCCAAATGCAGCCTAAAACAGGAACAGAAATGAATTTTATGGTATTGGAAATTAGAAAAAAATCATGTTACTAAGAATTTTCACAGCACTGAACCTTATTTCTTCCATCTTCTCAATTTAAATAACAGAAGATCCTCAAAATTAAAAAAAATCCTTATTTGGAAAAGCAAAAGATAATTCACATCTTACCTATAGCAGCAAGATTCAGGTAGGTCTCCAGCATCACATCTTTGTAGAGATTCTTCTGGGCAGGACTAAGTAAATTCCACTCTTCTGTGGTGAAGCTCACATGCACATCATCATAAGTTACTGTATCCTAAAATATCACACACATGTGTAAAACACAAAGCATGATGCTGAAATCACTGTGAAGTAAATATATGCTTCCTTGATAATATATTCTTTTAATTCTAAAGCTTCCTCCACTCATTTCCTGACACAGAAGTTAAGATTTAATCATCATTTTATTTTTGAATGAAATTAAAGTTTCACCTCTGTTGCTAATGAAAGTTTTTAATAGGGTGTATCCTTGCAAAAGAAATACCAATTGAGTGGGAGATGCAGGGAGAAACAGATTAACAGTACCAAACACACATACAAGAAATTTTATTAAAAATTACTAAGTAGAAAAATAATGGACAAACGGGCTTTATTTTTGTCTTTAATCTCAGATGCATAGTTAGGTGAATGTCTTTAAGTTGGATGCCATCATGGTCTATGTTACATGTTTCAGGACAGTAAAAGGTACATATTAAGACCCTCAGTCCCTTGTAAATATCAACCAAGGAAATAAATATGAAGGAGAAAACTCATAGTTTTCTGCTGAAGTTCCTACAAATAATTATACATTCACCGTAATAATGTAATCATGTTGCAGAAACATGAAGTGCACCAGCTAAAAGGGTAAATTTAATAAAATTGTATTAAAAATGAATGCATGTTTAAATGGTTACAAATGGACAGATGAAACTAGTAATATAAATGCTGATCATAAATAAGCAACATAAGTCAGGAGAGAGAGAGAGCTCAGCATTAGAAACCTCTTGCTGGTCTTCTACATAATTGCTAGCAAATACATGGGGACCAATAACTACCCATTACATGAAGATCAGGAGTTCTGAGGCCATCTTTTTACAACAATGATGATGTTGCACACATGATAATCATGTTTGTGTCCACAGGCAAAATATTCCTATTTATTCAAATATTTCAGAACAAGCACAGTTTTAGGCAACATGTCATACACTTGCAATTCAAAGACTCTGAAGCCTCAGGTTGTATTGATGTCATAAACATATGCAATCCTGACAAATAGGATATAACACATATATTTGGCCAAATATCAAAATTAAAGATGTTTATAAAGAGTTGAACAAAATCATACGCTTAGTGTACAAAAACATGCCATGTTGCTTTGTGATATATATACTTACTATCAGAACAGGGAATGCTTCACAGCTAAATTTTGTTTTGACAAAGAAAAACAAAAATTTAAAAACATAATCCTCCAGTTTGAAAATAGCTTACTATTCAATAGCAAATGTGTTTACTGTATCTCATGTGATTTAGGGACAGAGTCCACAATCAGTTTCAACCAGAATACAGCAAACATACAGACCAAAATTTGCCCTGTCTAAATGAAATACAGGGGTAGAGCTAGAGCAGAGACTGAGGGAATGGTCATTAAAAATTTGCCCAACTAGATCCACCTTACGGGCAACTCCAATCCATGACATTATTAAGTATACTCAAGTATGGTCCCAAACAGGAGCCTTGCATAATTGACTATTGAGAGACTCTAGCAAATAGCTGACTTAAACCAATGCAGTGAACCAGAATCAAATATTGAATGTAACTTGGGGACTCTTATGGAAGATCTGGGGTAAGGATTGAAGGCCCTGCCCGAAGAGGATAGGAACTCCACAAGATCAACAATCTAAACTAACCTGGACCCTTAGGGACACTCAAGACACTGAGCCATAAACCAAATACAATACAGCAGGAACAAGGCCCCTGGCACATAAGTAGCAGATGGACAGCTCACTCTTCATTAGGGCCCCCCAACAACTTTAGCAGGGGCTATCCCAAAACCCACTGCCTATCCTTGGAATTTCTTAGCTTACAGGACTGCCATGTCTGGCCTCAGTGGGAGAGAATGCACTTAACCCATGAGAGACTTGATGCATTATGGTAAGAGGATACCCAGGTGGCCTACAATATCTTACATGAGAAATGGAGAAAATAAGGGTGAAGGACTCTATAAGGGTATGGGACCAAGAGTAGTGACAGTGATCAGGGTGGTAATGAATATATAAAATATTGGAGAAAGAAAAAAATATTTTTTCTGCCTATACAGAATATTCTTTCCTCCAAAATGTATTTGGAAGTGCTCCTCCTACAAGAGCTTCCACAAGAACTCAAGAGAAAGCCAGAGACAGACAAGCAGCCAATGACATCATTATCTTATCTAGAAGCTTTTTGTTTTAATCAACTGCATTCTGATCCTGGTCACTATAGGCTCAGGATCACCCTATGATAATAATTCATTCAGTCTACAGTGATCCTAATAGTCTGCAGGAGATCCTGTACTGTTCACATGTCTAACGTTTCTTTTGACAAAGGGATCAAAACCATTCAGTGTAATAGATATAGCCTTTTCAATGAATGGTGCTGGTTCAAATTGCACTTAGCCTGCAACATACAATGGCACAGAGTATCGCTTCCTCTTCAAATATATAGGAATGTTCACTCCTTTTTCAAACACATGCCATGCCTGCCAGGAGACAAAGTAGGCTTTCCATAAAATTTACCACACTATTTGTTATCCCACATGCAATTTACACAGCTGACACTAACACTGTACAAACACCAAAGATAGCCAAACCTCTCTTCTGACTATGTCTCCTGGTGGATTGCTAAGATCATATCTTCCTACCTGACACTTCTTCCAGTTTTCAACATTAGCAAGCATTCCCTCTTGAATATACCCACCAAACAGGTGAGTAAAAGGGGCAACACTCAGCCAATATTCTCTGAATATACCGACAGCAAACAGTAACTCAGGAATAAAATTACCACTCAAATATGACAAACCCAGAGACCAGTGTCTAGACCTATAATCAACACAAACCCAGATAGATGCCTAGACACCAGGATAGGAATATAATGAAGATAAGCCAGGAAAATAGGTCACCAAGAAATCCAAGGTGTTCTGTCACTGCAAGTTCTCAAAAAATAAATCATGCAAGAGACCTGATACAAAAAAGGGTGGTTTGGGGAAAGGACAGGAGTGAGATCCTGGGGACGGCATAGAGGTACATAAGAGGACCTGCAGACTAGAACACATATAGGAGCAGAGAGTGGGATGAGTGGAGAAAGACTGTAGAGTGGACATGTGTAGAGAACAGAAACAGGGAACAAATATAGAGAGCAGCTGAAGTTAGTGCTCCATGTATATAAAGCACACCTGACAACAGCAGCAGTTGATGGAGGCAGGTAGTGATTGAAGCAGCTGCTAAGTCCCTGAGAGCAGGCCGTTGAAATTGCCTACACATGGACAACTACAGAGGGAAGGTTCACACAGGAAACAGGAAAGGAAGATAATTAGAATAAATAGACTTATTGGTAAAAAAAATATGTGGTCTCTAAAAATTTCCTGGCACTAAATAACCATGAACACTGCAACATATCAAAGCAAATTCTATGGTTGACTGTAATAGAAGAATAATATCAGCTCTAAGGTCAAGAAAATAGTTTTAATAGAATCCTAAATAAATAATTTCTAAACTAAAGACTAAGATTCCTATTAAGGTACAAGAAGAATTAAAAATACCAAATAGATTGGAACATATATGTTCCCTTACCACACAATATTCAAACATTATACATGTAAAGAATTATGAAAACCACAAAATGTCACATGCTAACATTAATCTATTAGATTCATACATTCCCTCTCCATGTGCAGAGTAAAACACAAAATATTTTGGACACATGCTGCAGAATCAAAAACAGCAGCCATGATATTTCTACCAGCAAACCAATGGTCCAAATGATTTGGGAAGTAACAGCCATGAAAGTGAAGTTATTCAGAGGTCATAGCCTTATTTAACAAGAAGCACCATTAGAAAAGACACATGTAGTCAGATGTAGCTGGTGTTTCCCATCCAACCTCTGATAGCACCCTCTACCCCAGTACCCACTGCTTAGCCACACATTTCTGCCCATTGTGGGCAGATATCCTGTGCTTACCATGTCTTGATTTCAGAGCTTTGCTGAGGTCCCGTCACAGCACAGCACAGAAGAGTAGAGATCAGAGCAGGAAACTGTGAATTATTCTGGCTTGCACAGCCACTGGGAACTTGAAGAAAGGTCCAGAAGTTCCCACCTTTTTGTTTGAATGGCAGGTCTGCCTGGAGCTCTGGATTGGCCAGTAAGCCTTACCAATCCTCAAGGTTAAAGTGTGCTTCTAGTCCAGGGACAAATATTTTTCCAGATCTTAAGAGTGGTTTTCACTCCCTTCACATTTGTGCCTGCCTTGCAAGAGGACTCTCACACCACACAGGCCTATGGGAGGATCCACTATCCCACCTCATGCTATTCAGCTGCCCTGTAAGAATGGCACTGCACTGACTAAGTCCGAAATTCAGACCTGCCTGACCTTTTCTCACAGCAATTGCGTTCCTCTTCCTGTAATCAAGGTGAATATCTTGCATAGCCCATTCCTCAGGTGCAGTGCAGCTGTTAATTTGACCCACAAGGGGAAGGGTTCCCAGGCTATTAACTTTATAGAGTGACTTTTGGAAACAAGAGTTTTGTTTTCTAACTTCTTGCTGGGCTCATGGAATTTGCAGTTCCCTTTCAGAAGAAAATCAGTCCTTGATTTTGAAGTTTCCCATGGCAGACAGCCATTATTGGAGGAAGAGGACAACAGTCTCTGAGACATAATAATAAATATTCTTTATTCATACACAGAAAAATTCACTCTCTCTCTATGAGATATGTTGATCTACACAACCTCTGCTAACACAACTGTGTTTTTTCACCACCTTGCCATTGAGAAAGATGTTCTGATTAACCATTGTGCTCCACTGTGTTCGTAATTGATTTTCTGATGTTCTCCAGAGGGTGTTTCATACCTATCACTTGGTGGAAGGGAGTTGTATGAAGCCACAAAGCAAAACATGTGTTTCCTAAAATCCCTCTAATATTAAAGGCCTGTGCATCTTTCCACTGATGGGCCAGCTTTATACATCCACTTCACTCAAGTAACAGGTTATCAACCTTGATTTCAGGAAGAAGAAGAAGAAGGAGGAGGAGGAGGAGGAGGAGGAGGAGGAGGAGGAGGAGGAGGAGGAGGAGGAGGAGGAGGAGGAGGTTGAGGGAAATTGCTGTGAGGAATTCTCAAGCAAACTATGAAGTCAGCTCATGATGAGTGCAGGATCACTGCCCACAAAGGGGAGGAGCAAGCAGCTGAACAGCCTCAGTTGCAGTGGTGTGTCCTCCTCCAGTGCTGGGTGGGAGTACAGATGGATGAGGCTCTTGGAGGACAGGCACAAATGCTATGGGAGTGCGAACCTGACCTGAGATATATGAAGGGTCTGGCCCAGGACTGGAAGCACACTCTAACCTTGAGGAGAGGTAAGACTCACTGGCCAATCAAGGACCCCAGGCAGACCTGCCAGTCAGACTGAGAGGTGGGTTCTTCCTGGTGCCTTGTTGACTTTGTTTTGGCTGTGCAGGCTTGAACGGGTCTCTGTGTCCTGCTTTGAGTGCTGCTCTTGGGTGCTGTGTAGTGGCCTCAAGTCAGTTCTGATTCTGAGACATGTTGAGCACAGGAATTCTGCCCATCATGAGGAGAATGTGGATGAGCAGTGGAGCTGGGGTGGTGAGTCCTCCCTGGTGCTGGATGGGAAGCCTCAGTCAGATGTGGCCAGATGTAGCCACCTGTGAGTTCCCTTGTGGTGCTCCTCACACCCTACATCAGGCTCTGACCTCTGAACAACGTCACCATCAAGGCTGAATCTGCTCAAAACATTTGAGCCAGAACTTTGCTTATAGTAATAATACAGGTAGGACAGTAAACATGGAGAATGGTATTTTCTCTTAAATCCTCAAGTTCTGCTCGTAGCATTTACCATTTATGTATAAGAACCATTTACAGTTGATATTTTGGAGCTTTTAAAAAGCATCTCCTGTGTTGGGGTAGATCTCCAATATTAAATTGAGATATTGAAAATTGAATTGAGGTGTAAAGGATTTACCACGCTTAGGAAATAAGTATTTAATTAATTATCAAATAAATTAATAATTTATTTAATAATTTAGATTTATTAAATATTAAACAATAAAATAAACGAATGATATAGGTAATAAAGAAATAATAATTTTATTAAATGTTTAATAATTTATATCTATTAATACTTTAATTAATTATCAAATAGATTAATGATTTATTTCATGGTTCAGATATATTAAACTGTAAGAAGTGACAGTTCAGGAATGATGTGAGTGACTCTGGGGTGGAAACCCTTTTTCCTGTGGGAACGTGTGGAGGAGGAGACTGTACTCTGACTCTGAGTGTGTCACAGTTGTCACAAGTCCTCACCACACACTCCCCACTCCCGCAGTCCACACAGACCTGTCCTGAGCAGGACGCAGTGGGCCTAGTGTCATCCAGATATGGCTGTGTAAGCTCAGTGCGAACATCTGGGAATGCCCGAGTGTTAAGGGGAGTTGTACTCATGAGAGTTCACGTCTGCGCTCCAGGGGATGGAGAGACCTGGCTGTGTTTGAGGCCGGGATGGATGACACTCTGTGAGTTCCAGGTCAGCCTAGTTTACACAGCTACATGCCTTCCATAATTCTTCCCTTCAAAGTCAATCATTTTATGAATGTTTGAGAAAGTGTGTACAAGTATATGAATAAAATATGCTAAGTGCATTTCTCGCGGCCGTGTGCGCATGGACCTGGGATGAACACTTTGTAAAGGATAAGCCATTAGAATGTTCATCTCTGACTCTGGCTATTAGTCCCCCGTGAAAGACTCTCACTGTGTTTCCACTTTAAGTGTGATCCCTCATTCCTCTGCAACCACAAACCATCTCACACTTTTCCATATGTCACCTCAGACATTAGATTTTGTCCTAACAAAATACATGGCACTAACACATAGCCTGAAAGTGTGACACCTGCGGGAGTTGTTTGATGAAGAGAATTGTGACATCCAAAAATGCCCCATTGATGTTCACTGCATGCGGCTTTTGTCCATACAAATTTGAGAGTGCACACAAAATGGAAAGTCATTGTGAAGTATTTGTGATCTGGTCACTAATTAAAAATATAAATAAAATTAAAAAAAATAAATAATAGAAATAAATTAAACTAATACAAATAAATTGAAAAAATAAATTAATCTCGAGTAGTTCAATGTAAGTTGATTGTCTAAAAACTTGTCAAATTCTTTGTGGTCATAGATTACTTTTCAATGTCCTCAGAGACTATTGTGATATGAAAATCCTTTAACAGATCAATTCCATGCTAAAGTCTATACTGTTGTATGAAGGTGCCTGAAAGTACAACTTTAATACATTGACTATGTTTATGGGTTTTCCCTGCATTGTGATTTTTCTCATGGTTTCTAACATCACTGTTACATGCAATGGCTTAATCACACTGCTTATTCATAGGGTTTCTCTCCAGGACGTGTTTTTCTATATATTCAAAGATAACTGTGTTGTGAAAAGCTCTTAAATCATTTATTACATTTGAAAGATTTCTCTTCCATATTTGTTCCATTATACACTCAAAGGTGACTATGCTATACAAATGTTGGGAACAGGCAAAGGAAACTTGCCTAAGGATAGCCTCTTTGTTGCCAACCTCCATTTAATCATAAGCTGAATCTAAGTTTATGTCCCGGGTCATAGAAAGCCTGTATACCTAGCAATATCTGGGAAGCTTTCATTATTCAAGTTTTGTTTCCCAAAACATAATGCCTGTTACAAACCAAAATAAATAATTGCACTTTCTTGCACAGATTTTTGTTAAACTTTTGTTGTATTTATTGTTCTAAATAGGATTGATTCTTTTTTGTTTTATTAGAAATAATTTTATAACATTTTGTATACTAATTTTGAGTCTGAATTAGGTAAGAATGTATGTATATCAGAAGACACCATCTAGGGTTAGCCTGTCTCGTTATTAAATAGTACTGTGGATGAACTCATTTGGTCATATTTAGTTTTAGGGGATTTATCTGCTTTGACATCAGACAGGCCACAAATGTCCTTTAAAGACATTGATTTCCTTATAAGTGTTTAAAAGCTAAATCTATCAGTCTCCCATTTATATGTAGCAAACAATAAACAAATAATGTTTTGAGTAATATTGGTTCTGTATTTGACAGCACAATTTGAATAATTGTGGCTAAGTGTGCAATAGCATTTTATTCCACTGTATTGCAGCACAATAAATTGTGTGCCTATAAACCTGTAAAATACAAGAGTCCTCATATTCTATACATCATGAGTCAAAAATTATCCACAAATTCATAGATATAAATCATGTGAATTTTTGAAGTGGAGGTGTCTAGTTCATGAATAAAGTCTTTGATCGATTCTTTCTTATTTTTTGAATGTTTTAAGTAATCATTTGTCTTCTTCATTAATCTGATAGAGACTTTGAACCTTGAATACCACCATCCAACTAGTAAGGTCCAGTTGACCTTTTCCCATTTTCTGTTCTCCACTGTCTCCTGCACTGACATGATGACCAGAAAACAGAGGGACAAATAATTAAATATAAAACAATACCTAATTATTAAATTCAAGATTGGAATATAATATTAATGCAATTTTAGAGGAGATCAGTTATTAAAATAAAGTTGTGTAGAATTCCCTTAAACCAGTTTGAATATAAGATTTTTCTTTGTGAAATGACATCTTCTGTTAATTTTCAATGAATAGAATGTGAATGTGAATGTGAATGTGAATGAAGAATGTGTCCCTTAAAGGGTCATTTTCAATGATCATATTTCGATGAAGGCTTATTTAGGAAAGGCATAGTTCTTGTTAGTGTTGATGCATTATAGATCCATTCTGTATCCCATTATAGGAGGAGAATTGATGAATGTGATGGATTTAGTACAGCCACAAACACTCAATTGTCTTTTTGGAAATGTCATTTTCTGGAAAGCAGCTGGCTCCCATTCCATCCTTCCCGAATTTTCTGAGTCAAGGAACTCAGTCAGAACTGCATACCAAGGGCAGACTCTGAGAAAAAAATAGCTATGTGCCCATATCAGTAGTTTTACCAATTCCTTCCATACATACATTACAATAGCATATTTTCACATCGACAAGATCCTTTATTTTATTCTGTTTATTTTAATTATTTAATCTTTATTATTTAAACTTATGTAGTTAACCCCTTCAGGTCTGCCCACTGATCCTTGCTTTTCTCATACCTCCTCCCTCATCTACAAGAGGAAATCCACACCTCCCAACTCTCAGCCCTTCCAATCCCTGGGGCCTCCCATTTCTTCAGGGGTTCTATGTTTCTTCTCCCACTGAGGCCAGAGCAGGCAGTCCTATACCATATATGACATGAGGGCCACATATCACCTGACTTATGCTGGATGGTTAGGGACATAGTGTCTGAGAGTTCTTGGTTCTCCGGGGTAGTTGAGACTGCTGCTCTTCCTATGGGTCTCCCTCCTCCTCAGCATATTAAAACTATTCCCTAATTCAACCACTGGGTTCCACAGCTTCTAGCCATTGTTAGATAAAGTTTTTTTTTTTGTATTTGAGAGCAGAAAAAGAACATTTATACTTCTGACTATTGGTCAGTATATTGAAGAATAGGTGAAAACCAGTCAGTATTCTGCCATATAAGTGCTCCTACAGGAAATATGAAAATATGATCTGATTTCTTCTCTGTAAATTATTTAGCTAATTTGTTTGACTTGATAGATGGTTTCTATTTGTAACCATGTCCGTTTATTCTGGAACTCACTTTCTATACAAGGTCATAGATTCAACCACCTTATCACATTTTATTGGAAGTTGCCAGGGTAGAAATGTCCACAAAAGCAAAATGATGAATACATTTGAGGGAAGGATTTGAGAATTTTATTTCATCCAGAGTAGACAAAGCAGGTGAAGATTTTATGGAGAAAGTTCACAAGATCAACAGATGTGACACTTATAGTCATCACTAGAGGAGCCAGTGAGAGTGATTTCAAAACTGGATACATGCACTGTAATCCAATAATTCATAGATATGTGCCAACTTTTGATAGAATTCCTTAACTATTTCTTCGGGAATTATGATTTCTCCCTGACCTTTAGGATAGAATTTCTATCTGGTGTTATTAAAATGATGTAGATCTTAGGTACAAAGATGCATCCAAGCATCCCTGCACTGGACGCCAAGATGGAGAAGATCTCCACAGCAACCATGACCTTGCCCTTGGTGCTATGGTAGACAGGGAGGAAGGTGACCCAGACACTGCAGAACACCAGCATGCTGAAGGTCAAGAACTTGGCTTCATTGAATGTGTCAGGCAGATTCTTTGCAAAGAAAGCCACAGTGAAGCTTCCAAGGGCCAGGCAGGCCAAGTATCCCAGGACACAGTAGAATGAAATAACTGAGCCCTTGTTGCACACAATGATGATGTGGCCATGCTCAGAATGTGCATCAATATCAACAAAGGGAGGAGAAACTGCTAGCCATATTGCACACAGAATACATTGGAATAGGGAACATATCGGGATAATGTAGTTGGGTGCACCTGATACCAGGAAGTTCCTTAACCTTCTTCCTGGGTCTGTGACTTTGAAAGCCAGAACCACAGTGATTGTTTTGGCCAGAATTGTGGAAACAGCCACTGTGAATACAATTCCAAATGTGATTTGCTGTAAGACACAGGTTGCTTTGTTAGGTTGGCCAATGAAGAAAAAGGAGCACAGAAAACAGAACATGAGTGACGTGAGTAACAGGTAGCTGAGGATTCTGTTATTGGCCCTCACAATAGGAGTGTCATGGTGCTTCACAAAGACCCAAAGTACCACAGCTGTGAATGCAGAGAAACAGAAGGCTATTAAGGCAAGAGCCATCCCCAATGGGTCTTCATAGCTTAGAAAGGTCACATCTTTCTGAATGCATTTGTTGTGTTCTGTGTTGGCATACTGGTATTCTGGACAATTCACACACTGATCCACATCTGATATTCAAAGGAAAGTTTAGTTAGTTGTGCTTTTAAAATATATTGACTAGGTATTTTAAGTAAGAGTGTTGAAAGAAGCCTTGCAATGCTTCATTTGATGATAAGAATGTAATTTGAAGGAGATCACTGCACAGCATTGCTTTCACTTCTTAATGTTCATAAAGGTTTAAGGGAAAATAAAACCGAGCAATTGTTTATCTGTCTGTGTAACTTTGCTGATTATATCATTTACAATGTTATCAGGAAGCAAAGATTTCAAAAACAATATGTTGATTCTATTTGGATATCAAGTAGAGCATTGAATTCAGAGAATACAATCATAAACCACAATGAGGTTGGGTATATTTTATAAATAAAAAAACCCTACACTCATTGTTTCCTGAGATCATTGACTGTATTATTAATTCATTCTCTATGACACATTGAGACTCTGACTTCTACTGGAACAAGACCAGTAGTAGGTAATTGAGAATTCAGCAGCTCAGACTTATTGACATAAAAACGACACTAGATTGAACAGAAAAGCTGGATCTATGTATATGTGTGTGTGTGTTCATGTAAATGTATCAATTGCATTATTGAATTTTAGTAATTCCTGTCATAATATATATGAAGAAGCTGGAGACTTAGAAGTGATAAAATATTAATGTTTGAAAAGGAGAAAACATTAAAGAAATTAGGACTCAGATATTTCCTCCTCTGGAAATAAAACAAATATTCTGATTATTGTTCATGAGATGCACTAATATTAGTGCTAAAGAAATAATATTTTGCTCTAAAAGAGAAACTGGTTCAGATCCCAATATCCAGGTCAGGTTTCTCAGATGTGCTTATAAGTGTAACTACAGGGGTACTTTGCTCAGATGTGTACCTGTACATATGTTTCCCATTCCCTGCACATAAGCAATAATGTACTAAAATATTTTATGAAAGTTTTGAGGATGCAATTTTCATAAATATTAATTATTTGTTTTTATACCCCTAAAACAATGTCAGTATATTAAAATTATTTTTGAGCATAATGTACATTGAAATACATGTCTTCAAAAGACATTTTCTGAGTGGTTTGCTTGGTTTTACTACATACATCATGGGAATAAACTAAAATTGTAAGTCTTAGCACCAAACGATTTAACTGTTGAATCATCTCCCAGGCATGATGTGTCTTTTAAGAATTTTAATTCATTATATAGAATGAAAGGCAAAATAATAGAAAAGCTGAACAAAATCATTTTGCATTTTGCCAACCCTATATAATTGTTTTAATAATTGGTGTGTTATGTAATATCCTGAACATAAGTCCTATTATACATACTACATTTTGAGTCAACTCTTATTCACTACTTCCTGGATTCATATCACAAATGGCCTTGAACATTTCCTTTTGAATATTACATACTTAGCAGTCTCTCATAAATTGGCAAATACTTTAGCTTTCTATAGTAATCTTACAGAGAAAATGGATTGTGGACTAGAAGTTTCATGGCCTAGTCTAGTGTATGTAATATTATATTTGATTCTTCATGGGCTCCTATATGTAAAGGGTGCACATAATCATATATAAGACAGATATATTCATGAAATATGACTAAATTAATATGGTTAAACATTGCAAATAAACTCTAATGTGCATGTTTTTTTTCAATAGATTAAGTGTTGGGAAATTTTTATGGAGGATTCCTTCAAATTGATATTATATTTTCTAAAGTATTTCTTTGTCTAAATGCAATCTTCCATGAATTTGCAATAAATCAATCTGTGGGTCAAGGCATAAAGTTTGTGTTTTCATTTGTTTGTTTGTTTGTTTTTGGCAAAATTTGTTATTGGTTTTTATATCTACAACAAGTAAATTGAATATGTAGTATATTTTATATTTGCAGTTGCCTTTTGACTTCATCATCCCATTGTAGAACAATGAA
Organism: Apodemus agrarius; assembly: GCA_964023405.1. Taxonomy (NCBI): domain Eukaryota; kingdom Metazoa; phylum Chordata; class Mammalia; order Rodentia; family Muridae; genus Apodemus; species Apodemus agrarius. Next base: position 341,220 of record CAXIEO010000019.1, read on the forward strand.
CACTCACTTGTTTCATTAGAAATTTCATTTTCAGGGCAGGTGCTACAAACAAAACAGCATTTTGCCATTCCCTCCTTCCAGAATCTTCTGAAGCCAGGACCACAATCTGCACTGCACACAGAGGATGGCATCTGAGGAAAAATTAGACACATACTGATTAAAAGATTTAGGTATTTCTTTTATGTTATGTATTATTGGATTATGTTTTCAATTAGCTTACTTTATGTACACCAACTGGCTGACATTTCACTCTTTCCATTATTTAATGATCAGCTCTGAATACTGGATATACTTTGAAAAAAAGGTTGGATAGTTTCTGAATGTATAATAAGTCAGGAAAATAGTTGATATTGAGCCATGTGCAAAAACTACAGAGAATGCAACCTGGAGTATTTTTAGTTAATTATTTTTAATTTGGCAGTAAATGCTGTGAACAGAAACAGGGAACTTTAACGGAAATAGTTTCTCAGCCAGCAATAGCCTGTCATCATATCTATGAAGTATTTTCTTAATTTGAAATTGATATAGGAGTGTTCATCTCATTGTGAGCAGTTGAGTGAGTAAGTTGAGATCCATACTTTAGTTCGAGTTTCCCGATATCCCCATGTGTCTTTCTATGACTATAAGCCTTATGTCAAATCACAACTTCCTCCACACTGTATGACCAAAGCTTAATTAAAGCAAATCAGTATTTGAAGAAATTTAAATCAGGAAATATATCTCCATAAATCACAGAAAAGTAAATATAACCTTAAATAAATTTCCATTGCAAAACATGAGAAACTATATATAAACAAAAGTGGAATATGCCGATGGTAGTTTACTCTGTTTGGAAATGATAATTTAATGTGTAGTTACCTTAAAAACGCAGGGTTTAATGAGGTAATAATGTTCTAAAGTGGCTGCAAATACTGGAAAAAGCTGGATAAAACTTAGATTGTTTAGCCAAGTGGTGGTGTTACACACGTTTAATCCCAGCATTTGGGAGGCAGAGGCAGGTGTATTTCTGAGTTCAAGGCCAGCCTGGTCTACAAAGTGACTTCCAGGATAGCCAGGGCTACACAGAGAAACCCTGTCTTGAAAAAAACAGCAAAAAATTGTATTGTTTAAAGTTAATTGAAGATTTGAAGAATTCTTCCTACATTTTTGATATTTTCCAAACAGGTTTTTCTCATGAAGTATTGGTTTAATAATATTCCAACGATGTTCAGAGTATATTTTCCCTTTCCCCCCATCATTTTCTTTAAATTTATCTTAACATTTTGTAATATTTTAAAGACTATTTTGAGATAGAGTAAAGAAAATTGGAATGTTGTTGTAATGTATGTTGGTTTATTTTAAAGTAATATCTCCATACCACACATGGCTGGCATGGACTCACAATATAGGGCAGACCGGCCAGAAATAGATATTTTCACACCTCTGCCTCTAAAAAACTTGACTAAAAACATGAATCCCCCCAAAAAAAATTAAAAAAAAACCTACCTAATTTTATTTCTGACTTTTGTGGATAATAATTTTCTCTGCATGTATTATAGTACTGGCAATAGGTATGTGAAAGAAAACTGTTCTAGTGGCAATATGTGTTCCTTGTTTTCTTCCCCTTGTTTTGTTTGTTTATCTCTGAAAGAAAGTTGGACTGACTTGATTAAGAGCTATTTCTGATCTTTTTTTGAAAATAGTGTAATTGCATCTTCTGTGATGTATTATATTTAATGGATCTGCATATGTTGAAACATGCTTGCATCCATGGAATAAATTCTCCCTAGGATGAAGAGAAGAAGGGAAGCAGAAAAAAAGGACAGAGGTAGGATATACGGCTTGCAAATGGACACTGATAATAAATACTAGTTTATATTTGTCTCCATCCTACTTCAAGAAGAATACCAATTGAAAGTTAGGAGTATGATTACAAATTTTTCTTTAAAAGCCCTACTACATATCAAGCCCTATTCATGGCACAAAGGTAAAAATAATAAATTTATGTATAAATAATTTTGCTATTTACTTGCTGTTTCTTCATATAAAATAGTAAATTATGCTGGGCGGTGGTGGTGCATGTCTTTAATCCCAGCACTTGGGAGGCAGAGGCAGGTGGATTTCTGAGTTCGAGGCCAGCCTCTTCTACAGAGTGAGTTCCGGGACAAAGAAACCCTGTCTTGAAAAACCAAAAAAAAAAAAAAAGTAAATTATACTTTGAAAAAGGATGCTTTATAGATCCCTAAATTGTGTCCCAAGGACACATATGAGGGCTATCTAACTCACATTTATGGTCAAGTAGTGCTTCCTTAAGTAAGTTATAAGCATCACAACTCAAAAAAATAATAATTTTCTGACTGAACGAATAGAGTGTACACAAAAATCCAGAACAAGGAAAAGAATGACCAATCCAGGAATCCCAGTAGTTGTGGAGGAGCATTAACTCTGATATATTTGCAAACAAAAGAGAGAATTGGCCTCATCGCAGAAACCTCAAGAAATCCCATCTCCAATAGATAGAATAATCAAGTGGAAGCAATGATTTGGTCTAATTTGGGCAAAAATGTCAGTACGATTTCATTTTCACACTTATGCTCCAAAACATAAGGATATTTTTAAAAGTGATGTTTCAGCGAATATAAATTTCTGTAATTTTGTTCATTAGTGAACATGGAAAATGTCCTTTTATTAAATAGGAAAACATTTTTGACTATAACAACAAGTGTTAGCAATTATGAAGCTTAGTGTTTCATAACTGTAATATTAGTCTCACTTTATCAACATTTGTTACAGAGATTTAATGTAAAGGAGATTACTGTGTAGTAACAATGACCTGAAGAGAATTTCCTTTAATTCAAATGAAAGAATATAAATCAGTGCTTAAAAATATTAATATTCAGTAAATTTAAGAACATAGTTTTGATAGGAAACAGGTATATTTTAAACATGTACAAAATCATTAAATAATTAGTAAAAAAAAGTCAAAATTGTAAAAAGGAAACACAATTCTGGAGCCTGATAATTGGTTCCTGATGTGATGAAATATTTCATTTCAACATGATGCCATGTATCCACTTGCCAGTATTTACTTCTGTGTATTTTAAATCAGTAAATTCATACACACCCACCTTTCTACTTCCTGTGGCCAACTCAATCATGTCTCCATATAAATGAAGGTGTCGACCATGCGGAAAATATGGGCTGAACTTTCCTATCTTCACCTTAATCCCAAGGTGTTGAGAGAGATTCCAGAAGTGAAAAATGTCATAGTCTTCCTTCAGTACTACTCCCTGTTTCATAACCACTTTGTCCCCATGAGGATTGAGGAAGTGGGTCTTTCTCAGAAAGGAATTTATCTATAAGAGAAGCATTGTGCTATAATATATACACCATTACTTCAAGTCATAAAATGTGTTCTGATTTCATAGTAAAGGTAACTAGGTTTAAAAAAAGAGGAGAAATCACAACACAAGCAATTGGATATATAAAGTCATCATAATACTCCAAGAATTTCAGTTTTCTCAGTGACCATTACGAAACACAGACAAAACTGCAGAAACAAACACAGAGAGGCAACACGCACATACACACAGAAACACACACAGAAACACACATTACCACTGAGAGAGACACATCTTTTCTGAGTCACACATGTAAGATAGCTCTATACTTGTTTACACATTAATATACATACATGTTGACACTTACATGTAAACATTCAGGCACAAAAAGACATATATGTCCTCATCTAAAAACACAGATTTGAAATCACACAAAATACATATACTGGAACACATACAAGCAGATACACAGATGTACACAGACTAACAGCAACTCACAGGGAGAGGTGTAATTGTGACAGCAGCAGACCAGAATGATATTGACACATAAAGAAATTTATTCTCACATATAATGACAAAAGGCCAGACAGAGGCCAAATCAAGCGCAAAGTAATAGGCATACTCATACACAGTAAAGCAGATTCGAATACATATAATCACTTACAAACACTCACAAAATATATTAAATGGTACACAAAGTCAAAACTTTGACAAAAATACAAAGAAACACATCATATATAAACACATTTGTAGAAAGAAAATTCATACTTAGAAAAAATGTAGCTCACTTCCACTGATATACAGAAACATAAACATCTTTGTACATAGCAACACAAATATAAACACAGACAAACAGAAAGAGTAAAACATAGCTGGGTGGTGGTGGTGCACGCCTTTAATCCCAGCACTTGGGAGGCAGAGGCAGGCAGATTTCTGAGTTCGAGGCCAGCCTGGTCTACAGAGTGAGTTCCAGGACAGCCGGAGCTAGAGAGAAAAACCCTGTCAAAAGAAAAAAAAAAGAAAAAAAGAAAAAGAAAGAGTAAAACATATACATATACACAGTGAGAAAGATACATTCACACAAATGAACATATTCCTATAGCCAGAAATGAATATCAACACTATTTCTTGTTTAATTCCTCTCAGAAAACTGAATAACTTATCAAGAGACTACACTGGAGGCAGATTCATTGGAAAATTATAATGAAAACCATTCTTTAAAATGATTTTCATGTAATCAAAAATATAAATAAACATGCATCTTCTCATCATGGAGAAAATTCATGAGGGATGACTGTATCCAGTGTTGGAGGGGTATGCTGATGGATATTGAAGTGCTCTTAATGAAACCTCAAATTTTCATTAATAAACTGACTTCTTTTTCTAGTCACATTTACTAGATTTCCTTTTTCTTTAGGAACAATGTTCAGAAACTTATCTATTTTGGAAAATATTTCCTATTTCATTAAGTGTGGGCATTTGAGAGACCCTAAAGAGCTATGCAATTGAAGACACCAAACATCATCCAATAGAAGAAACTCTACCTTCAAGCAGTGAGAACTGGCTCCTTTCTCATTGGCGATTGCCTGACTATCAACCTGTTGCAGATTCACTTGATGGAGTGCATTGGCCATGGTATACACAGCATTGTATATGCTATGACTAACATCACTAAAGGCCATGTCAAATGTCTGTTCCATTAGCCAGTCTAATGAGGTATTTGATGAAGAGTTATTCAGTATTTTACAGTTAGATACAGAGGCTTCCCAGTTAAAGTACTTCCACTCTGGAATTACTAAATGTAAGTCAGTGCTTCTGAGGTTGTACCATGTGTGTGCAAATTTTTTTAAGCCAGAAATCTCAGCATGGTTGTGTTGAAAGGTAAAAGTTCCATAGAATGTGCCTTGGGGTAAGACTATCTTACTGTTAGGGAAATTCAATTGCTTAGTTGTAACCCATATTCTCTCTATAACTGGAGATTCCCACATTCTGAAGCTCAATTCAATAATACTGTTTGTTTCTCCATAAATGATAATAATATTTGTGGATGACATCACAATTTGCTTGTAGTACATTTCAGTTTTTATATGCAAGGAAATATCATAGACTGACATCATGTTCACAAAGGCAAAACAAATTTCCTTGATTTTGCTTTCTTTTCTCAACTCTGAGAGAAATTTATGACCTTGATCATCATCTGAGATGACAAGACCAACCCAGTTCCAGTTGAAGTAAAGTATGAAGGAGACCATTGCCAATGCTAGAGATGTGTCCTTTGGTGCCATCTGATAAAGATAGGGAAATTGTTCCTTATCACTGAACATGGAATGGAAAGGTCCATAGGTAAGCTGTAGGAGCTACAACACAGAGAGCAGCATGATCTGTGGTGCTCTTAAAAGAAAGACAGACTTGTAATCATATGACCCTGCAAACAGTTGGTTACCTGTAACGTTTCATCTCAACTCTGATTCAAATGAGCAAATGTGGAAGCCTAGCACTTCCACCTCTGATAGGATCAGCAAGCCTAGCATTTTGGCAAAGGTATAAAAAAATGTATTCACATGTTATAATAACTACAATTCTGTTTTCCAGTTTTAGTGTTGATATCTGTGATTTTGATATTTGGATGGAATTTAATATACTAACACCTTGGGGATATTTGCCCAATATTCTTTAAGAAAGCCTTTATGCCTTAATCCAGAAATAACCCTAAGATTTAACAGGCAAGTGTTATGCATAATACTACTACAGCTTTTAGGAAAAATGTTATCTTTCCCTACTGAAGGTATTCCTTGTAATTTAGGGGTTGTGATTCCAATAAATATGCCAGAGGCCTCCTTTTAAAAATAAGGCTCCAAAGTATTCTGGGACTATCTGCGTCTGTGCCTCTTCAGGAAACAGATAGTAAGAACAAAGTAAATTTAAATATATAAACAAGATTTGAGAGCCTGAAATTGTTAACAACAGATTATATTAATAAAAAAATAACCCTCATCCTACTAAATGCTGAGGCTATTATGGGGCAAAATACATAGAACTCATAAGTTATATCTGCTGGAATATATATAGAAACATAGTTAGATTTGATGTACTTATCTCCTCCATGCAAAGGTTTCTTATAATGATGGAAAATAATTGTGTGGACAAATATGAAAGAATGAAGTATCAGAACCTCATAAAGCCTCTGAAAGTTTGCTTGTAAAGTTCCACCCTTATATCTTAAGATGAGCAAACAAAAGAAAAAAACAAGATAAGACATAACAATAAGTTCCAGAAAGAATGTCTCCATCATACTATTATAGAAAATTATTTATAATGGCTAAAGATGTAAGTTCATGAAATATTTGACAGAGGAACTAATGACAATTAGCCATATAGCACTTAATGATTTTTTTTAAAATTTTATACACTCGAATGTAGTAAATTGGCTAATTCCACAGTCTAGATTGGAGATTTTCATTCCATCTAGTATCACTGAAATATTACCAGCTGCAAGGCTAAGAAAGTTCTGTCATGCCTTTTCAAAAATTACTCCAGATACTTAAAGGTGGGTTATAGTGAAAATGTTTTTTGATAAATTTCTGTACCATCACAGTTTATGACTGATGACTACACTTATAACACCACCATGATTGTAAATAATAACTCTGTTGTTTCATAGTTTATGAATGATAATCTTAATTTATGTCCAAGGTGAATATAAAACATATCTGGGGACAGAAATAATATGTTCTGTGCTTTGGAACAACATGGATCAATCTCTGCCTTTTGAGATTTATATAAATAAAAAAACACTCTGACTGCCAGTCAGTCAAGGCTACAAGATTCTCTCTACCACCATGCCAGACTACATTCTTCATGGTCCTCTCTATTCTTTCTCCTTTCTGGAATCTGTCAACTTCTGGAGGTGGCCTCCAGAAAAAGTCTATTATGTCTCTGATTATTAAGTACTTGGAACTACATAGATTGGTATAAGACTAAGTCCAATCACATCCATTAATTTTCTTAGTATTTATCAAAATCCACCAAAGAGACATGATGTAAAGAATTCCTGGCCTAACAAAACTCACACGTGGAGATAAGAAGATGTCCAGGATTATCCAAAAACTAATAGATGTCTTCCAATGAGGTCCTGTAAGCAGGAAGGAACACAGAGTCTCTTTGTCACAGAAATAATTAGACACAGGCTTATAATTTTTTTCAAAAAATAAGGAGTTTAAAGTTTGTCCATCACAGTGGCCAAAACTGTGTTTAATAATCAAAGACATATTTGGTAAAAGATCAGGATTCCTGTTGATTTCATCCATTGAAAAGGCCAATGCCAAAGTGTATTTGTGGATTTTAGTTGTTTTTCTGGAAAATAGTACATTGTTAATGACAGACAGATATCTATACATGACCATTAGTACTCAATAGAAGCACTATTCTGTATTGGAAGTTTCTGCATCTGACTCCTAAGAAGGAAAAAAATCGATTTATTTGTGAGATTGGATTGAACTGGGAACCAGGAAAACAGAAAACATTTTAAAGGTTCATGACAATGTGGCTCCTATAAATAAGATATGGTCTTGTCCTCATTCACAGAGAACATTTCCATCTCCATTTTTGAGTGCTTGATTAGAAGGTAGAGAGAAAACCATCGCTGTCTACAAAACAGTAATACTGATCATGTCTTCATTTTGAAATTATTGAGCAATATAAAAATACTTGTGTTATGAAAGCCATTGAACTTATGGTATTTTCTAATGAAATTAACTGAATTGGTTAAGGAAGTGAGAACATGATTTTTCAGTGCATAATAGTCTCTCTGCAGCAGCATTCAGGTCCTACACTTACAATCACATAAAATAAGTTGACAATGTTCTTAACATGTCCCCTCATATATAAATCCTTCTTGTTAATTTTGTGTTTCAATCTTTTGTGGAAAGAAAATATTTTCTAAAGATTTATTTTAAATAAATTCAAATATCAAACATGAATTTGATAAATGAAAGATGGCTATGCATATATTTGAATATACTTGAGCAAGGATTATGTAGATAATAAAAGGGAAATACTTCCACATGTTTTATAAGATACTTTGTTTTAGACTGCACTTGCTTCAAATATGCAAGTGTACACTTGTGACAGGTAAATAGTAGAGAGATTAAGGTCTTTCCGTATGACACAAGTATCATTCACCTATTTTCCATTTACAATGGAATGTGATATATTTACTCTGACTACTTTTCATCAGTATAACTTAATTTCTAGGAAACATCTTTGATAATATTTACAGTTCCACTAAAACAACACTAGTATCCTACTGAATAGTAGGAAAACAAGGAAATTTCTGTGATATTTATTGATGCCATTACGATATGTTTATAAAATAGAAGAAATTGTGGTGTAAATTTTATAGGAAATATTCATTTTTTTGTAATAAATGTGGGCAACAAGTCAGTGGGAATGGAATAATACCACATTGTATTTATGTTTATGTAAAGAATTATATCTCCAGTCTCATCCTTTCCAGCTCATATAATCTTAGCAATAAACACTAAACATACACTTGTATATTCAATAACTAAATTTGAGATAAATGCAATCAGGTTTTCAACAAAAATTGTAATGCGGTGATGTTTTCATTCTATGCACTAAAAGCAACCCATTTTAGATTATTCTTTTGCCACACACAAAAATTCTCAATTAAAGTTTTTACTAATACACAAAAAATTTTTTGAATGGACCTTTTGAAATATGCAAACTGTGTCATACAACTAAACCTTAGGAAGCATCAGTTACTTAAGCTGTCTGTGTAGCCTATTAGACAGAATGGTTGAGTTTTAAAACATCTATCAGCAATCTACAAAAATGTGTTTCAATACATTGGTACCTAGTGCACCTATATTTAATAAATTACTGAAAAAAGCCCCACACAATATAGATAAAATCAAAATGTCAGAGATTAGCCAACTTAGACATGAAAAGAGAAAACATGTTTCTTAAATAATGACAAAAATCTAATAGACAACTCCTGTATCACTGTTGTCAAATATTCCAACTATCCCATAGCACAACTCTCATCCATGTTAGTGACAAGCGACAAAAGAAGTTATGACTGTTATTAATATCCTCACTACTCAAACATATCATTGGATCCATATAATCCAAATATGTTTTACTCTAATGAGTGAATGCCAAACTGAACTTTGCAAAACACAGAAGCCAGTGATATTATATGAACATTATGAAGCACAAATCTACAGTGATTTTGGATTATCTTGTAAAACACTTGGATATTGTGCCCTCTTATAAAACTTCTTGCTCATATAAATACATAAATATCCATCCAGTAATTCATATGAAGTATGTATTAGTGGGGGTAAATATCTCTTTCAAACTGGATGAAGCTTTTCAAGGCAAGAAGTGACAGCATTCAATAAGTTTGAGAGAGTAAGTTTGTATATATATATATATATATATATATATATATATATATATATATATGGTTCTTGAGGACTATGTGTACCAAGAATATAACTGGAACCAGCATATACGTTAGGAGCAACACACTGATGGAAGGACTTTCAGCAAGGTTTATGACCATCTATTTGCATACACTTGGGGTAAAACACAATGAAATATTGTGGGACCAATTTCAATAGGTCTTCACTGTGTAAAGTGAAATATAATCAGTTAATAGGAGGGCTTTATATAAAGATTCAATGTAGATAATCTTATATTATTCAGGTTCCTGGATTCACTGGGGAAAATAGCATTGAATCTGTTAAAGAATTAAGGTTTCTTCATATTCAGAATTAGCAACAGGATCAAACACTTAAGAAATTGTCTAATATTCATGCTGAGACCACTCAAGAAATATTCTAGATGTCACTTACAAGGAAAATACAAATGCACTTACAGGACATTCAGAGTCTGGTTGAAATAATCTTTCTCCATAGGTGTCTGAACTGCTCCAAGGACGAAGGAACAAGTAAACCACAAATCTTCATCCTTGAGTTCATTCAGATTTATTCTCCAAAAGCACTTGGGATCAGTGTAACTGGCCACGAGAAGTGGAATGTTAAGGAGGAAGAGGACTACTGTCAAGATGAACATATTTGTTCTGTCTGCCTTAAAAATGGGCACTGCGGATTGCTAAGTCCCACGTATATCAGCACATCAAATTTCTGCCTGCTTTTATTTCTCTTAGCAAAGGAGAGTTTGCTACATAGCCATGATTCTTTTTTTTTTTTCAGATATCTCCTGAGCCGCAGAGACTTCTTAAACTCTCTCTTCCCTGGGGTTCTGCACCTGGTGTCCATAGTCCAAGTAAAAAACAAGAGAGTGCAAATAAGATAATCAATTCTCAGGATCAATGATATCATTCTTGTTTTTGAATTACTGGAAGGAAACTTTTTTGTTCAAAGGCTTCCTGGATCCTTGGAAAGTTTGACTTTGATCCTTGTAAAGTTTCAACAAGGCGATTGTGTGGACACAGTTAGAAATTGTGTCAGTGAATTGTATCCAGTGACTTACAGAGGGACATCCGGTAAAAGTACAATCTTAGCTACTTGATACACACAGGACAGTGTATGACAGAGTCCAAGTCAGGAAGAGGCAGTCTCAAGTTTATAGTCACTAAAACCCACAGACCATGTACAGTGTGAACTACATCACACCAGTGACATGAACATATTATCTGAACAAGGCTTCTGCTTACATGGTCTTCAGGATCAATAAACAGACATAATCAGAAATATATTTAATCCTGCTCTATCCCAAATTATACAGTTCTTCAGAGATCCACAGTTAATTTATGCGAACAAAGGTTGATTTTAAAGGTTCAACCCAATCCAGAAAAAAATGCTGTGTGTGTTCTTTTTTTTCTTTCTTTCTTTCTATTGGTGATTTTACTAATTTACATTTCTACAATAATTCAAAAAGATAATAGAAAATTTTATGATAAAATTAAAGATTTTTATGAAAAAATAGAGATGAAATTGTAGACATAAGAATCATTAGTAATTAATTGAAAGTAGAATAATAAAAATTTGTCTAAATTCAAGATCCACATTTTCTGATGATATTGAAGATATATAAAAAATTATTATAAAGAATTATGATAAAAAATTTCTGATAAAATTTATGAAATATACACAAAAACATGTTGAAATCGAAGATTATCATGGCAAATTAAAAAGATAAAATTATAGGCACAAAAATATTTCTAAATGAATTTAAAGTTGAATTATAGGTATTTAGTGAAATAGTGATTTACATGAAAAATATTTCTGATAAAATTGAAGAAATATATAGAAAAATGCTTAAAATTGAAGAATTATAAGAAAAATAATTATGGTACAATGGTAAGGATTGAAAATATCTGTATTAATTAACAAATCAAGTACAATAATTTTTCTGATAAAATTGAAGAATTTCATGGACAAAATTTTATGAGAATATGTTTATATTTCCTCCTTCCATTAATTTATAATTTTTTTCAGTCAAACAGTTTATCAGTATTATCTTCTATAGAAATCATCAATTTTCACATATTTCTCTATATTTCTTCAATTTTATCTGTAATAATTTCTATGTAAATCTTCAGTTTTATCAGAAAATGTTTATGAATCACATTTAATTCTTTTAGAAATATTTTCTGTCAACCAATTTAACTGTAATATTTTTGAGTAGAAAATGTTTCTACTTAATGCTTTAATCAGTTTAGAAATGTTTTCTATGTCTGCCATTTATTTTAACTTATTAATTCCATGAATTCTATTTTAACACTTTTTTCCTATGGTTCTATTGTATCTGAAACATTTTCCATCAACATCTTAAATTTCATCAGAATATTTTTCTATGTGCTTGATCAATTAGTCTTGAATTGTTTTCTATGCTAACCATTTTGCCATTATTATTTTTCATCAAGGTCTTCAATTTTAACACATTTTCTCTGTACTTATTCAAGTTTTTCTATACCTTTCTTCAACTTTATCAATAATATTTTCTATGTAAATCTGTTATATCAGAAAGTTTCTACTTCCTTCTTCAATTATTCTAGAAATGTTTAATATGTCTACCATTTTGTCTTTATTGTTACATGAAAATCTTCAATGTTAAAATATTTTTGTATATATTTCTTCAATTTTATGAGAAATATATTTGATGTAAATCTTTAATATTTTCAGAAAAATATCTGTCTCAATTCTTAAGTTTAGAAATATTTTCTATGTCTACCATCTTATCTGTATAACTTTTCATGGAAATGTTCAATTTTAATACATTTTTGTAAATATTTCTTCTAATTCATCAGAAATATTTTCCATCAAATCTACATATTTATCATGAAAATTATCAATGTGCTTGGTCAAATAGTAATTATTTATTTTCTATGTTTACTATTTTACCATTATTATTTTACTATAAATTCTTCAATTTTAATATTTTTATGAATTTCTTCAATTTTATCAAAAATACTATAAATGTATATCTTCATCTTTATTGGAAAAAGTTTCTTACCACTTCAATAATTTTAGAAATGCTTAATTTTTCTACTATTTTTCTCTAATTTTTTAATGGAAATCTTTAATTTTAACATTTTTTACTATATATTTTTTCAATTTTATCAAAATATTCCATCAAATCTTCAATGTAAGTAATAAGTGCTTCTATGAACTTGGTCAATTAGGAAAGATATATTTTGTATGTTTTCTATTTT